>JXCR01149003.1:242203-268435 GCA_002079205.1 Phalaenopsis hybrid cultivar
TGTGCTTCAATATTTCCGTGTTTCAGTAAACAAACAGCTGTGGTTGGGCTTTGCCGCATCCATCGTGGTCACTGTTCTATAAAGGAGAGCTTCTGCCTTCTGGAAGGTAAGGCAGTAGAGAAATTGATTGCTTGTCTGGACCACAATAATGAGAGAGTGGTGGAGGCAGCACTGGCTGCGCTCTGTACTCTTCTTGATGATGGAGTGGAAATTGAGCAAGGAGTACTTGTTCTTTGTGAGGCGGATGGCATCAAACCAATTCTCGAGGTGCTGCAGGAGAATCGGACTGATGTTCTCAGGAAGCGAGCTGTGTGGGCGGTGGAGAGGATTCTAAGAACAGAGGACATTGCTTATGTAATCTCAGGCGATCAGAATGTGGGAACAGCCCTGGTTGAAGCTTTCCGTCATGGGGACTATCGAACTAGGCAGATCGCAGAACGGGCATTGAAGCATGTTGACAAATTGCCTAACTTCTCTGCAATATATCCCAAGGTTGGGGGTTGATTAGTCTGGTGAACATCTTTGTCTGGTATGTATCTATAATATTTTTTTACATAACTTTTTTCTTTGCTTGGGTCTTGGGTTACTTTGATTCTAGATTTGTTTTAAATTATGGCCAGATTCTCCATGCTTGTTAATATGCTCATGATTTGTTCAAGCATTTTTCACTTGAGAATCAAGGTGATTGTTTCTTTCTACATCAGGAGTGCCACTGATCTTAGTGAATAAGTGTACCAATTTCAATTTATAATCAGGCCGGCTGTTGAAATGCCTTTTAAATTCAGCGACTTTAAATATCACTATTTAAGCATAATCTGTGGTTAAAAATGAGTTATGATTCTTTGTTTGCTTTGAGATTAGTTAGACGGTATAGACTCACTTTTTCTTTTATGCTATGGTAAAAAATGAAGCATTTTTTGCTTAATTTGCACTTTGTGTTCATAACATTTTTACCATTTTCAATATAGAAATCTGTGGTTAAAAATGAGTTATGATTCTTTGTTTGCTTTGAGATTAGTTAGATGGTATAGACTCACTTTTNCTGATTCTTTGTTTGCTTTGAGATTAGTTAGACGGTATAGACTCACTTTTTCTTTTATGCTATGGTAAAAAATGAAGCATTTTTTGCTTAATTTG
Organism: Phalaenopsis hybrid cultivar; assembly: GCA_002079205.1. Lineage (NCBI taxonomy): Eukaryota > Viridiplantae > Streptophyta > Magnoliopsida > Asparagales > Orchidaceae > Phalaenopsis > Phalaenopsis hybrid cultivar. The sequence goes on from JXCR01149003.1 coordinate 243,341, forward strand.
CACTTTGTGTTCATATATTATGGACATTTTTACCATTTTCAATATAGAAATACACATTATGTTTGGACTTCTACATGGACACTTGTCTTCCTGTTTACATGTTTGAAATTTTGACGCACTCGTTCTCATTTCTGTGCTATATGATTACTTCCTATATTTGCGTCCTTTTGTTTATAATCCATCAAATTGGGCTAGATTTTTATGATTCTCAGATAGTTTCAACTGCTCGCCATGATTTGTACTCCTTATTTTATTTTANTGTTCTCATTTCTTTGCTATATGATTACTTCCTATATTTGCGTCCTTTTGTTTATAATCTAAGTTGGGCTAGATTTTTATGATTCTCAGATAGTTTCAACTGCTCGCCATGATTTGTACTCCTTATTTTATTTTATTTTATATGACGTGTTAAATTCTTACTATTAGGCCTATAAACTGGTTGAGCTATAGTGTGCTGAGGCTTGCCTCGTGTTCGACTCTTTTGAAATTAGCTTGTATTTGAAATTGCTTGTGAACAACGTTGGTGTTCAGCTTAATTTATTCTTTTTTGGCTCGATTTTGCTCAAAATTGGCTCGTTTAAGTCAAATAGAAAAATATAGTATGGTGTTGGATGCAAATCTACACCAATGCCGCGCAATAGAAAGTATAAAATCACATGACCACATGAGTTGTTATGATTTAAATCTATATATAAATATATTTAATATATTAGTATATAAATAATATATATAATTTCTTTATTTTGAGCTAAAACGAGCCGAACACAATTGAACAAGGTTTGTTCGTGTTTAGCTCGTTTAAAATTTGAAATTCGCTTGTTTATTTAACGAACGATACTTAACAAGCTGAACATGAGCTCTTCGAGAACAACGAGCTTTTTTTACCGCCCAACTTCCTTCTTCTATAGGCATAACTGTAAAATACTGTAGATTGTTTGGGGCCGCTTGAATTTTTTGAATGTACGGCTTCTATTAGAATTGTATTGAAAACAGTTGCTCACAGTACTCAGGTGTATTGCCGGCGTTTTGTTTCTTATACTATAAAAACTGTAGGCATGTTAGTTTTGGTCACTGTTGGGCATATTTATTTTGCCTTCTTTTGTTATTTATCAGCAACTATACGAAAGCATGTTTCAGTTTTGCTAGAGAGAACGAAAAAGTTCTGAAACGGATCAATAAATTAGCCAGTGTGAAATATCCTATGTACACGCATGCATATGCTAAACATTTAAATCTTTCATTGCTTCTTTCTGTCATCTAAACTCATTAATGCTTAGCATTGCATACTTATGGAATGACTCTAAGGTGCATGGGAGGTCATTTTTGAAGATCACAAGTCTAAACGTAGGGCAAGATAAAACCAGGTGATTTATTGTTTGAGCCTGCTGTTTCCGATTATGGACAAGCTGATACGAACTTTCCGTGAAATTAACAATAACTTTTTAGGAACACTGTACTTGTCCCAAGTGATTTTTCTCATTGCAAATATTTAGTCCAATTTCTTAGATGGCTATTGTAGGTGTTTCAATATCTTGGCACATGGAACATGCCGTGCTATTCAAATGTCTACTGGTTGGGNGTAAATTTATTTTTAGCAATGTCTAACTGACCTTATTTCATAAGATGTACGAGCAATTTTCTATTATATATTAAGGATTAAGCATTATTTCCTTTTTGATTTTAAGGTTTTTGTTTTGAAATTTGGGGAATTGAAATGCTTTTACTTCACAATTTTATAACATATGTTTGATTTGAATGTAGTTAATAGGAAATTGAATATACGTGATAACAAAGAGATTTTTTCATTGACTATTATTTTCCTAATTCTACCTTCTCATCATCTAACTTGCCATCATTATTAGAAGTGTCTTAACTTTTTGGTGATTTTATGAATCTCTATGTTCTATTTTTTCTTGTTGAGTGTTGTACAAGTCTTTAAACTCATTCTTCACAAACCAATTTTAGCTTCTATGCATGTTAACTTGGGGTTTTCCCTTCTTTTTAGTCTTCTAACATTGATTTTATCTCCTTGTCTGGTTGGTGCTTTTTTATTCTTCTACCACTGTAGATGTCCAACATCTAACCCAGCTAACATCAAAACCTAAATTCTCACCATCAATTAGAACTGAAACTATTCTTCATCAATCAAATAAATGGATGAAAGTGAATTGTTCTTTACCATTTTAACTTCTATTTCCTTTTCAGTTTTCTTTTAATTCCCATAAGCCAAACATGCCCTTGTTATTGAGTGATAATCTGTCTTGTAACCATGAATATTATTTTGTGGCAGAATAGATATATTGATTGTGTTCTTAAGTAATGGAAGAATGCTGGGATGGAAGCTATGATGCCAGTAGGCACTCTGACGAAAGCTGTCATGAAAAGCTGCACGTCGAGCCTATTTATGAATCATTTCTCTGTCCACTGACAAAACAAATCATGCGAGATCCTGTTACCATAGAAAATGGGCACACTTATGAGAGAGGGGCAATTATGAAATGGTTTAGGGAGTGCAGGGACAGTGGAAGGAGGCCTGTTTGTCCATTAACATTACAAGAATTGACTAGCACGGATTTAAATCCCAGCATTGCTCTGAGGCATACCATTGAGGAATGGACACAAAGAAATGATGCTGCTCAACTTGACAATGCTTGCAGATCCTTGAGCCCTGGTAGCTCAGAAAGTGATATTTTACAAGCATTAGATTACATCATAAGAATTTGCCATAAAAGCAGGTTGAATAAGCATGCTGTGCGAAATGCGGATCTAATCCCTATGATCTCAGATATGCTAAAAAGTACTAGCATAAAAGTTCGCTGCAAATCCCTGCAAACTCTTTGTGTAGTTGCTGAAGATGATGATGAAAATAAGGTTGTCTAAGGATTGCTGCTATTTTCTTTTTGTTGACTATCTGCACAATTTTTACTATACTTTTTACGAAGTTTCTCTTATTCTGCAGGAAGTTATCGCCGCAGGGGACATTGTTCGGACAATTGTGAAGTTTCTATCACATGATCACTCTCAGGAGAGAAAAGAAGCAGTGTCCCTGCTTTTTGAACTTTCGAAATCTGAATCTCTTTGTGAAAAGATTGGTGGAGTCAATGGAGCTGTACTTATATTGGTTGGTTTGGCAAGTAGTAAGTCAGAAAATGTCTTGACTGTTGAGAAAGCTGAAAAGACATTGGAGAATCTGGAGAAAGATGAAAAAAATGTGAGGCTAATGGCTGAAAATAGCAGGCTAAGACCCCTTCTGACACGATTGCTTGAAGGTGGTTCTTTTTCCATGTTATCTGCTTTTGGGTAGTCCACCTGAGTTCATGTTTAAAGGAAATCATCTTATGTGAAATGCTAAGTTGTGGCCTGTTTCTTTTCACATTGACCTTTTTTCTGTTCATCATATGCTTTTTTCCTGTAGCTTTATGGTTTTTAAATTCATGTTTCTTTATTTGGGCAAGCACTTTTTTTGTAATTTATGTAGTTTGATGTTTTTGTTTACAGCATAAAATTTCTCTCATCTAGCCAATTTGTTTTTTTCTGTATGAACTTCTATTCAATAGGTTATTTCCGAAGTATTTATCAACTTATGAAGAATTTGTTGATATGCTGGTTGACCTTCGAGCTAGATTATGTGATCATGAAAATTGGCTGCATTCTTGATTCATACTTTTTATTTTCTTTTTTATTTTTCTGACTTAGTTTTGTCTTCTGTTTTGTTTTGCAAATGCATTGATGATGTTTACCTTCTAAAGAATCTTGTTTGTCTTTGACATAGGCCCACCTGAGACCCAGCTGTCCATGGCTGCATACTTGGGGGAACTTGTTTTAAGCAATGATGTCAAGGTGTTTGTAGCCCAAACAGCTGGCTCTGCTCTTGTTGATGTCATGAAGTCGGGTAGCAAGCAAGCTGTTGAAGCTGCACTTAAGGCACTGAATCAGATCTCATCACATGAGGCAAGTGCAAAGATACTCATCGAAGCTGGAATCCTTCCTCCTCTTGTCAAAGACCTCTTTACTGTTGGCACTAACCAGCTTCCAATGAAACTGAAAGAGGTGTCTGCAACTGTTCTTGCTAATATTGTTGCGTCAGGTGCCAGTTTTGAATCTCCACTTGATTCAGGTCACAAAACTCTTATCTCTGAGGATGTTGTCCACAATCTTCTCCATCTCATCAGCAATACGGGCCCTGCAATTGAGTGCAAGCTCCTTCAGGTGCTTGTCGGGCTCACAAGCTCTTCCACAAGTGTCTTAAACATTGTTTCTGCCATCAAGAGCTCAGGTGCTACCATCAGTCTCATACAGTTTATTGAAACCCCTCAGAGAGACATTCGCATGGCTTCCATAAAGCTGTTGCATAATATATCTCCTTACATGGGGCAGGAACTCTCAGATGCACTACAGGGCACTGCTGGCCAGCTTGGTAGTTTGATTAGAGTTATTGCAGAAAACAATGGGATTACAGAGGAGCAAGCAGCTGCCATCGGGCTCTTAGCTGAACTTCCTGAGAGGGATTCAGGTTTGACCAGGCGGCTTCTTGCTGAAGACGCCTTCTCTATGATGATTTCTAAGATTTTAAAGATCCGGCATGGGGATATTCGTGGTAACAGGTTTGTCACCCCTTTTCTTGAAGGGCTGGTCAGGGTTGTCTCTCGGATTACCTATCTTTTAGAGAGTGAATCTGGGATTGTAGGCTTTGCTCAGGAACATAATCTCTCAGCCCTATTTACTGATCTCCTTCAAACAAATGGGATAGATAAGGTACAGATGGCTTCTGCTATGGCACTGGAGAATCTTTCACAGCAATCAAAAAATTTGACAAGAATACCAGAGTTCCCCGAACCTGGTATATGTGCTTCAATATTTCCGTGTTTCAGTAAACAAACAGCTGTGGTTGGGCTTTGCCGCATCCATCGTGGTCACTGTTCTATAAAGGAGAGCTTCTGCCTTCTGGAAGGTAAGGCAGTAGAGAAATTGATTGCTTGTCTGGACCACAATAATGAGAGAGTGGTGGAGGCAGCACTGGCAGCGCTCTGTACTCTTCTTGATGATGGAGTGGAAATTGAGCAAGGAGTACTTGTTCTTTATGAGGCGGATGGCATCAATCCAATTCTCGAGGTGCTGCAGGAGAATCGGACAGATGTTCTCAGGAAGCGAGCTGTGTGGGCGGTGGAGAGGATTCTAAGAACAGAGGACATTGCTTATGTAATCTCAGGCGATCAGAATGTGGGAACAGCCCTGGTTGAAGCTTTCCGTCATGGGGACTATCGAACTAGGCAGATCGCAGAACGGGCATTGAAGCATGTTGACAAATTGCCTAACTTCTCTGCAATATATCCCAAGGTTGGGGGTTGATTAGTCTGGTGAACATCTTACTTTGTCTGGTATGTATCTATAATATTTTTTTACATAACTTTTTTCTTTGCTTGGGTCTTGGGTTACTTTGAATTTAGATTTGTTTTAAATTATGGCGAGATTCTCCCTGCTTGTTAATATGCTCATGATTTGTTCAAGCATTTTTCACTTGAGAATCAAAGTGATTGTTTCTTTCTACATCAGGAATGCCACTGATTTTAGTGAATAAGTGTACCAATTTCGATTTATAATAAGGCCAGCTGTTGAAATGCCTTTTAATTTCAGCGACTTTAAATCTCACTATTTAAGCATAATCTGTGGTTAAAAATGAGTTATGATTCTTTGTTTGCTTTGAGATTAGTTAGACGGTATAGACTCACTTTTTCTTTTATGCTATGGTAAAAAATGAAGCATTTTTTGCTTAATTTGCACTTTGTGTTCATATATTATGGACATTTTTACCATTTTCAATATAGAAATACACATTATGTTTGGACTTCTACATGGACACTTGTCTTCCTGTTTACATGTTTGAAATTTTGACGCACTCGTTCTCATTTCTCTGCTATATGATTACTTCCTATATTTGCGTCCTTTTGTTTATAATCCATCAAATTGGGCTAGATTTTTATGATTCTCAGATAGTTTCAACTGCTCGCCATGATTTGTACTCCTTATTTTATTTTATTTTATATGCCGTGTTAAATTCTTACTATTAGGCCTATAAACTGGTTGAGCTATAGTGTGCTGAGGCTTGCCTCGTGTTCGACTCTTTTGAAATTAGCTTGTATTTGAAATTGCTTGTGAACAACGTTGGTGTTCAGCTTAATTTATTCTTTTTTGGCTCGATTTTGCTCAAAATTGGCTCGTTTAAGTCAAATAGAAAAATATAGTATGGTGTTGGATGCAAATCTACACCAATGCCGCGCAATAGAAAGTATAAAATCACATGACCACATGAGTTGTTATGATTTAAATCTATATATAAATATATTTAATATATTAGTATATAAATTATATATATAATTTCTTTATTTTGAGCTAAAACGAGCCGAACACAATCGAACATGATTTGTTCGTGTTTAGCTCGTTTAAAATTTGAAATTCGTTTTTTAACTTAACGAATGATACTTAACAAGCTGAACATGAGCTCTTCGAGAACAACGAGCTTTTTTGACCGCCCAACTTCCTTCTTCTATAGGCATAACTGTTAAAATCCTGTAGATTGTTTGGGGCCGCTTGAATTTTTTGAATGTACGGCTTCTATTAGAGTTGTATTGAAAGCAGTTGCTCACAGTACTCAGGTGTATTACCGGCGTTTTGTTTCTTATACTATAAAAACTGTAGGCATGTTAGTTTTGGTCACTGTTGGGCATATTTATTTTGCCTTCTTATGTTATTTATCAGCAACTATACGAAAGCATGTTTCAGTTTTGCTAGAGAAAACGATAAAGTTCTGAAACGGATCAATAAATTAGCCAATGTGAAATATCCTATGTACACGCATGCATATGCTAAACATTTAAATCTTTCATTGCTTCTTTCTGTCATCTAAAGTCATTAATGCTTAGCGTTGCATACTTATGGAATGAATCTAAGGTGCATGGGAGGTCATTTTTGAAGATCACAAGTCTAAACGTAGGGCAGATAAAACCAGGTGATTTCTTGTTTGAGCCAGCTGTTTCCGGCTATGGACAAGCTGATACGAACTTTTTGTGAAATTAACAATAACTTTTTAGGAACATTGTACTTGTCCTAAGTGATTTTTCTCATTGCAAATATTTAGTCCAATTTCTTACATGGCTATTGTAGGTGTTTCAATATCTTGGCACATGGAACATGCCGTGCTATTCAAATGTCTACTGGTTGGGNTCGAATATAAAAAAATGCAATCCAAATAATCCTTTGAATAAAAAAAATAAATTGAATTAAATCAATCAAATTTATTCGATTCCATTAAATTTTCCAATTTTAACCAATTCTCTCCCATTGGTTGTATTTTTAATCTCAAAAGCACGAATTATTTGGCTCCTCCGCGAGATTAAAGATAATAACAGAAAAACCGGACATGAGCTCATAACTATTGCCTGCTTACACGGAACTTAAAAAGGGTCAAATATACATCCTAGCTGAATGATAATTGCTACTTTGGGAGGCATGAACTACATTATAAAATAAAAATTTTAAACCGCTTTAGTGATGAAAGAGGAATTCCATTGAAATTCATGACTCATTCCGAAGTCAAAATTTATATGGCTGCACTTTATTTGGAGACAATCACAAATTTTAAGGTCAATTTGGAACTTAAAGTAACCGTCAAATTTGAAGATTATGGGGAAGTTGCATGCTTAGCACCCAATTCTTATGTTTTTACATGCCCAACATCTAAATTTTACATATTTTCATTTAAACCTCCCAAATAATTTTTATCACATGAAAAATATCACCAATTGAAACTTTTAAAAAGTGAAATACACTTTTTCATGATATATGTAAAAGTTCAAGAAGATTAGGTGTTCGATATATAAATACATAATAATTGAAGGGTATGTATGTAAATCTTCTAAATTGTTTTTATTTAATCCATACTGACATACTGCGATAACACATGAAGTATAATTTCCATATATATATATATATCTAAATTTATGGCATTATATATGAATCTGTAGACAATATTATATGTATTTCGACAAGTTCAATGGTGCCCAATGCAACCACCTTTGTTCCAGTTTTTTCGACGCGCAAGAAAAAAACATAAAATCTTCACATTAAAATGCAACAGAATGAGTCTCACAAAAGTTAAAAGCTCTTTAGCCAATAGAAAATAGTCCACCGTTCTCATTATTTTAATTTATTCATCAGGAAAATTAATTCAGATGGCAGACTGATCAATAACACATTTGATAACACAAACCTAAAAAAGACAAAGATAACTAATAAAACTAATTCAAGCTTCCTATTGCATAAATGATATCAGGCTCCCGGTTTTGCTGGTAGCCTCTCCTGAAGGATCTTCACGCCCATGTACCTAGTTCATTCAAGAGGGTGTTAGTATTATAAAAAATGATACATTTACATACATGCCACCCAATTGCTATGCATTTACATTTCTAACTTCTAAACTTTTCTTTTTAACATTAATACCACAATTTTTAACTCTTAAAAAGTGAAATGCACTCACCTTTTCATGCATGTATGCAATTAATATTAAACTTTAGGTGTTAGATATGTAAATTACTAGCAATTGAGTGGCATGTTTGTAAATGTTTCATAAAACATTTGCACCTGGTAAATATTTCCTAGATATTTTTATTTTTTTTTTCGAAAAAGAAGATATGTAGATATTCATGTTTGTAAAAATTGTTTAAAAAATAATTTCAAAATTTTCTAATGCTGGTTTTTGTGTTTATATTATTTTATGTGTCCATAAGGGTTTTGATTTTGTAAACATGAGGATTAAAAAAAGCTTAATTTTAATAATGTCTTTCAATAATGTCGTGCTTAAGGCCATCATAGTCATGGAAATTTTTAGTTCTAAATGAGAATGGAAAATATTTTGATTAATTGATCCGCTTTGAATGTCATGACATGAATGAAAACTTTTGTTAAAACACTTATATTCATGTAGAATTAATATTTCTATAAAAAAACTTATGCATTGTAACATTTAAATTTGTGCAGATAAATGCTCGAATCGCTGGCTGTGCAAGATCTCAAGCCCCGTGCCACATCGCATTTATGTTATATTGTGCATTTATGGTATATTGTGCCACGAGTCCCACCCGGCTGTTCCCCATAATAACCGTGAAAATTATATCTAAAATCTTGTGATATAATCCTTAAAAAAGATGATAAATTAAACTATCCTTAATTATAAAATAATTAATTAATATTTAAATTATTATTTTTATCTCTATTGAAATTTCTTTTAATGTTTAACTAATTTTATATAACTTTTACATACCACATAATTCTCTTATGTATTTGTATATCTAACATTTATATTTATAGCATTTTTTATAATAATAATAATTTCGAGGGACAGACTTACCTTCCGAGCATCATGACGGTGGCCTGAGGATTGGTCCCCGGCGAGTAATAGAAGGTGGANTTGTGCATTTATGTTACATTGTGCCACGAGTCCCACCCGACTGTTCCCTATAATAACCGTGAAAATTATATCTAAAATCTTCAAAGATTATAAATTAAACTATCCTTAATTATAAAATAATTAATATTTAAATTATTATTTTTATCTCTATTGAAATTTCTTTTAATGTTTAACTAATTTTATATAACTTTAACATACCACATAATTCTCTTATGTATTTATATATCTAATATTTATATTTATAGCATTTTATATAATAATAATAATTTCGGGGGACAGACTTACCTTCCGAGCATCATTACGGTGGCCTGAGGATTGGTCCCCGGCGAGTAATAGAAGGTGGAGCCATCGATAACCCTGAGGCCATCAACCCCAATAACTTTATAATTCCCATCGACAACTCTCCCTACCTGGCACCCTCCATGGTAATGCCAGATCGTCATCACCGTATCCTTACAGTACTGCTCCAATGACCTGGAGNCTATAATCCCCATCGACAACTCTCCCCACCTGGCACCCTCCATGGTAATGCCAGATCGTCATCACCGTGTCTTTACAGTACTGCTCCAATGACCTGGAGTCGTTATCGTGCTTCGGGAGCAGGTTCACCGGAAAGCTCACCGTCATGTTGAGCAGAGCCCCTACGGAGATGAATGGGTACCTGAAATTGGTAAAGGCTTTGGACTCTATGACTTTCTCGATCGTCTTGAGGCCTTCCATGCATCGCCTGAGATCCAGCGGGTCGCTGAAGTAGTTGAAGGTGACGGATGGGTTGTCGTCGGGGTTGAGGGTTTTGAGCTCCAGGTGGCCGGTGGAGAGCGGTCCGATCACCTTTTCGAGGATGAAGCCACCGCGGAAGGCTGATTCGTCCAGGCTGTTCATGGCCTTAACGGCGCTTTCGATGGCTTCGGGCGTTCTTTGCTTTGGGGGAACGGTGGAGAGCTGCCCCGTCTGAAATGTCATGGCTATTTTGTCATTGCTAATTAAGTCAATTCAAACAATTGTTCTAGAGAAATATATTTATTTGATTGGATCTTAAAGATCACAAGTTTTGTGCAATTTATAAGAATTTCAAAATTTTAAAATTTGTACAATTTTCTTATTATTTACATAAATGCCATATAATTCTTATTATTTACATATTAATCATTTAAAATTCTGAGGACAATGTAGCCAATCTTGTGATTATCAGCTCTAAGATGTTGAAACTCTGGAATACTTCTAAAGAAAAAAAAAAACTCAATTTTCAATGATAATTTTAAATGATGATATAATCTATTGGCAAATCAAAGATTTACAAAGGAAATTGAGCCGATAAACAGGCTCAATTTTGAGATGATATGAGCGAGTCAGCTCGAAATTGAATCCATGAAAATCATGAGCCGATCTGAAGTCAGCTCATAAAGATTCCCTCAGATTTCAAGCCGACAATCAGCAGGAAATGACATCAATCATAAAATTACACAGCTACCTGAGGCGAGAACATTCCAAAATTCCTCGCCGCCGGCGGACCCGCACCACCACCACCACCATCAGCCGAGCTAGCAAAAAAATGCCCGCTGGCAGCCTCGACATAAGTCCCAAACCTCGTAATCCCCACCACCTGTATCAGCGACGTCTCTACTGGCGACGGCGACGGCACAAATATAGCATTCATGGGATTATCGGACATCCCCTTCCCCACCATCGGCTGATCCACCACCACCTTTATCCCCAACTTGTCCAACTCTTCTTTCGGCCCCACCCCGCTTAGCATGAGCAACTGCGGACTCCCAATCGCCCCCGCCGACACCACAATCTCTCCCCCTCTCTTCACGTACGCCCTCTTCCACCTCCCAATCGCATCCCTATACAGCACACCGCTCGCCGCCACCTTATTCCTCCCCTTCAAATTCCACAGTATCTTCGACGCCGTCGCCCGTAGAAGAACCGTTAGTCTTGATGGGTTCGCGTACGCCAGCAGGTCCGCTGCCGTGTGCCGGTGTCCGTCTCGGTCAAAGATAGTTCCCCCGACCTGCACAGTAAGTTTTTCTTTTGGATTTACATATATACCCTTTCAATTTTATACATTCATTTTTTTAATATATTTTTTTTACATATTTTTTTATAAACAATTTTGATCTGTAAAATATGTAAAAGCCATAATTTTTTTCTTTCTTACTTGAAAGATAAACGTGTTGTAAATTAAGTTTACAAATTTAAGTACTAAAATGTTAAAACATAAATAAAGCTGCAAGCTTACATAAAATTTTTAAATCCCAACGTATAATTTAGACGGAGTGTTATAATAAAATAATCATATATTCTAAATTAAGTTTTAAGCTAGAAAGCATTTATTATTAAATTTGTTATAAGAAGGCACCTTCGTCCCGTAGATGTGGTCAAAGGTGAATCCATTGTACGGCATGATACCAGCCTCCAGTAAACCGTTCCTCACCGCCGACTGCCACTGCAGCATCGGCGGCTCAAAAGCAACCAGCCGCTCGACCCACCCATAAGACTCATTAACAAGCCGCCCGTCATTCCACCCGGCCCGACGAACATAGTCTTGGCTTGCCCGAGTATAAAACCCGGCGTTCAGGCAGCTGCCGCCGCCGAGCACACGAGCTCGGGCGTTTATAACACCGTCCTCGGACACGAATCGCTGCGACGCCGATGTCGGAGAGACGTCTGCGAGGGTGTCGGCGAAGGAGGCGAGGTTAGTTATGTTGCTGTTTCCGTAAGGAGAGCCGCCGCGTTCGAGGAGGAGGACGTTGAAGTTTTCAGAGAGGGTGGCCGCCAGGGGACATCCGGCGGTTCCGCCGCCGATGATTATGTAGTCGTAGTAGGAGATGGGTGGAGCTTCCGTGGCATGCTTCAAGAATGCGTATTTCGGAGCTGCGATCAAGCCAGATAGATAAATATCAAATAGTTGGGCCTTAGTAATGAATATCAATAAATGCATTTTAAAATTTTAGGGACATCTTTGAAGTCAACTTAGCAGATCCGATCATGGTTAAAAATCTTAATGGTGGCTTAACAAAAATGATTATTCTTAAATAAAACGGACATCATTGAAGTCAGCTAAAAATAGATTTCTTTTGAGATGAATCAATACAATAATTATTATCAGGATACTCTAGTTAAAATTTTAATCATGAAGAGCCTTAAAATTCTTTTATGTATTAGGATAAATGCCCTGCATGGCTATTTTTTATCATACTATTTTCAAAATTATAGGCGCCATCCAGATCACTTTTTTATTTAGAATGTTTTGATGTATAATTCTGAGTCAATTTTACATAAATTTGAAGCACAACATTTTCAGTTCAATCAGCCCAAATTTGATTCTACAACCAAATTGCAATCGTTGTTTAAAATTTATATAAAATAAAAAAAAAAAATCAGTTGATTTTTTCCACAACTGTGATAATAAATGAAAGGGGGTTCGCCTCAATTTCTTTACAATTCCAGTTTTCTGTTTATTCTCATTTCATCAATAATTTTCTTCCAAAATTTTTGTAATTTTTTCTTGAATGATTTACATACATACCACTGACACAATTCCTATGTATTTACATATCCAACAACTAAATTGAATTTTTACTCACAAACCACCTTACTTAGTGGTGTAAATCTAAAAAGAAAAATTTAGATGTTAGATATAAAAATACATAGGAATTGGGTGGCTCCGTATTTTTAATTATGCTCTAAGCCTTCAATTTTCTTCAAGCTAAGTAAGCTATCAAGTCAGGCCAAAAAAGCCTTTGTGATAACTAGTTTGAAAAGTGACCTAACATACCTTCGACAGTACCAAAGTAGTATAAATATGCCGAGCTAAAAGAATTATCATAATTAAAAAACTTAATCGTGAGGTATATAAGCATAGAAATAAAAATAAAAATCTTGATATACAACCCTCTCATGAGAAGACACAACTCCATACCAATTCATTCTTATTTATTTACAAATCCGACACTTAAACATTCTTATTTATATCCATATCCTTCAAATCTTTAAAAGCACATAAAAAAATATCATCATGATTCATGCCTACCTTTTTAAAAGTGAAATAGTTTTACATGCATAAGTTTATGACACTTCTAAGTATAAATATGAAACTTTAGGTGTTAGATTTATAAATATAAAAGAATTATGTGTTATGCAAGTAAATTTCCCAATAAATAATTTATTGTATTCATGAACTTCGTTACCGAAAATCACCATTAGAAACTTAAGGACTTCCGCTCGCAGAAACCATAGAGATGAGGATTATACCTATTTCAGAGTGGCAGTAACCAACAAAGCACAGAAAAAGCAGAAGATAACTCCTCATCCTTCCAAAGTCCATCCTTCACAGGAAAGAGAGGGGAGAGATAGAGAAAGAGAGAGAGAGAGAGAGTTGTAGGAGAGGCTGGATTTGAGAAGCAAAGTTTATATAAATAGAAGAGAAGAAAGCTAGAGCTAAGGTTAGGTTATTGGGCTGGAGATAGAAGAGCGGCTAAGCAGTGCAAAGATAACTCCATTTTTCTTCGGGAGTTTGTTTTCACCTACCGCCAGAGAGCTGAATATATGCAGTAACTGTCGTTCATATAAAGACGACGCCTTTAAACACGCCTGGCGTATGAGACACTTCAAAAGTAAAAAACTGGTGAAAAAAAATGGCAGTGTGTCCTATAATAATGGCAAGACAACCCATTTGCTGTATTTATAATTTTCATTATAATTATGGTTAATTTTTTCTTTCCGTCTTATTTACTTGTATTTTCTAGCTTTCTCACATTTAGAATTTAGGTAAAAATTATGATGAGAAGCGTCAACTTATAAATATATATCATTTTTATTCTCATTTTGTACTAGTGAAATCTTCTTCTCTATAGATGTAAGCGAAGCAACTTAAGGTCGAACCCTACAAATCATTGGTGTTTGATTGTTGTTGTGTGAGTTTCTACACTTCAGCATTATTTTAACATAGCAATTGGTATCAGAGTTTCAGGTTTGTGATCCGAGCGTATTTCGACGTCGACAACACTAAATTTAGTGTGTGTTGTTGGAAATTTTTGCAGTAGGTGGTCAGACCCGCTTTGCAGATTGACAGAAGGCAGGCCGGAGGGTTGGACATGAAGATTCGACATGTCGGCTCATGAAGAATTGCAGTTTTGGCGAGTCCAGCAGTGCCGGTGGCGGTTCCCGCGAGGTCATTTGACGAGCTCCGGTGTGCAAAGTATTCCGTGGAACAGTATGGCGGAAGGGAGACTAAAAAAAGGTTGTAGGAAAGAAATTTCTTTAAACAGGAAAACTTCTGTGAATGAGCAGATTTTGGAAACAAAAAAAGAAAATCTTCTTTTAAGAAGGAAATTTTTTTCTTAAAGGAAGGAGAAAATTACATTGAACACATTTTGTTTCCAATTCAGTTCTGAAAAGAAGATTATGAAAAAAAGGATTTTGATAAGAAAAAAACATTTTCTTTCTTTTCGGGAAATAAGCAAGGGTTCCTACATTACACACAGATGCAGATAAAAAAGTTAGTCCATGAAACTAATGAAAGTAGTATTAGGATAGGATCTTGGAATATAAGTACTCTCAATGGTAAATTAATGAAATTAGTTGATATTATGATTCATAGAAAGATTAATATCTTACATATCAAGAAACTAAATGGGTTGGAGAAAAAGCTAAGGAGATTGATAACTTAGGTTTTAAACTTTGGTATTCTGGTAAGAGTTTCACTAGAACTGGTGTAGGTGTAACTATATATATGAGTTTGAATAATAATGTTGTAAAAATTAATAGAGTTGGAGATAAAATTATAGCTTTGAAGATTATCATTCATACCAAGATTTTTATTATTATAAGTGCTTATGCTCCTCAAATAGGTTTAGATATAGGGTCTAAAGATAAATTCTAGAATGACTTAGAAGACTTAAGACAAATGATACCTCTTGAAGAAAGAATCTTTATTAGAGGAGATTTAAATAGACATGTCAGTAAAGTGGTAGAAGATTTCAGAAATATCCATGGTGGCTACGATTTTGGAGTAACTAATGAAGAAGGTAGAGCTATTTTAGATTTTACTTTAGGGTATGGTTTCGTTATTACTAATACTTTATTCAAGAAAAGAGACGAGCATCTTATTACTTATAAGAATTGATTTAATAAAACATAAATGGGTTATTTTCTTGTGAGAAGAAGAAATCGTCGAGATTATAAAGATTCTAAGGTCATTCCAAGTGAGGATTTAATTACCCAACATTGTTTATTAGTTCTAGATTTTAAGATGAAGAGTTGTAAAATAATGAATGCTAGGACTCATCATCGTAGAATTAGATGGGGGAACTTAAAATACATAAATAAAATTATTTTTATGAGTAAAATTCAAGATTACAAAATTTGGGATGTTCATGAATCTACAAATGCTATGAGAGATAAAGTAATAAACAATATTAAATAAGTAACAAAAGATGTACCTGGAGAATAAAAAAAAAATTCTATAAATAAAAATAATTGGTGGTGGAATAATAATGTGCAAGAAAAGATAAAATAAAAGAAGTTATGCTATAAAAGTTGGTTTAAATGTAAAAGCTTAGAGAATTGGGAAAAAATATCAAACGGTCCGTAGGGAGTCTAAAAGAATAATCCGTGACACTAAAAATTTTACTTTTAATGATCTTTAAAATAGATTAGATACTAAGAAGGGTAAAAAATATATGTATAAACTAATTAAACAAAGAGAAAAAAAGTAAACATTTAACTCAAGTAAAGTGTATTAAAGATGAAAATCAAAAAGTGTTTTTTCTTAGAACAAGATATTCAACATAGGTGGGTGAGCTATTTTGATAAATTTTTCAATGAAGTTTATGAGAATAAAATCAAACTTAGTGATCTTAATATCCTTAATAATAATAATATGTTTCATTTTTACCATCACATTAGCAAAAAAGAAGTTGAGGAGGCTTTAAAGAAAACCAAGAGTCGAAAGTTTGTAGGACCTGATGAAATCCCAATTGAAGAATGAAAATATTTAGGTGATTTGAGAGTTTCCTGACTTACTAAATTTTTAAATATTATTTTAAAAACTAAAAAGATATCTGAGGAGTGGAGGAAGAGTATTTTGTTCTCCATCTTTAAGAATAAAGGCAATGTGATGCGGGTGGATTTAGTGTATTAATTTTACAAATATTTTTCAATATTAAAAAATATATACAACATTTACAATAACAAATATGCAAATTAATCCCAACAAAACAACTTCAGTTAAATAGTTTTATCTTTTAAAAATTTTTAAACTACTAAATCTCCTTTAAAAATAACACAAGTTTACGTATCGCTCAAGAAATAAAGGGCTCTAATGGAGTCCTAAATATTGATCCCACAGGAAAGTTAGAAATGCCTGTAAATAAGTTCTTAAGATTAAGTTTGAATATTAAGTAATAAGTGAATGCTAATTAAATGCAATTGAAAGACAAAGTTAACTAAACTAGATGCTAAACTTTGATAAGTAAACTTACGAAATTTAAACTAAGCTTTTGTGTCAGAAGTTCAAATTTAAGAAATCATTATTCCACTTTAAAATGAGTATCTGGATTGTGAGAAAATTAAAATAATTTGAAAATATATATGAAAACTATTTTGTACTAAATAGGAGCAATCCTACCATTTAGCCTCTTCCAAGTGCATAAAGAATATTGACTAATCCAGAGTTTGGTCCCAAATTCCATGGTTAGGATGGGAGGATACCGGCTGCCACTCCAGAGCTCTCACAACTCCCTCACCCGAGGGCTAACAATCTAGCTTCAGTTTCCAATCTACTTGACCAAATTGGGGATTTCAATCTGTCACATTAAAATATCTAATTCTGCATTCAATAAAGTATATTTCCTTATTTATTTACACCCAACTCCATGGATGAAATACTCTCCCATGAAATCAAATGTGATTCTCCACATGTTGTAGAAATCAAAGCCCTTTCGGAACATATGTTTCTTAACACATTTTAACAATTCAATTGACCAGATCAAAAAGTAAATGAAGATCGGAGTTCAAATCGTTACAAATTATTAACATTTAAAATTATATTAAATAAAATCAATTCTTCATAAAAACATATCTCAAAGTAGGGAGAGGGATAAAGAAGACTACTCAAAATTAATGAGAATGATACGATAAAACATGAATTTCATATATAAAAATAAGTTTACAACATAAAAGAAATAAAAGACACAACTTATCTCACAATCCTTGCCAAGAAAATACCTAGAAGTTCTCTTCAAGCCTTTCTCTTTTTACAAGCACTCTCAATTCTCTCTAGAGCTCTCCTCTTAATCCCTAGACTTCCCCTCTCTTTTATCAAAGGTTGCCTCCCTCCAAAAAGAATTCAAATCCCCCCCAAAATTCTGTTCAAAAGTCAAATCTTTTGAATTCAAAAGATACGTCCATTGATCCAAGAGACATATCTCTTCATAAAAAACCTTCCAAAGTGTTTAGACACATTGAATCACTTCAATGGGTGTTTAGAACAAGTGTCCCTTTGAAAATTCACGTAAAATTTGTCTCGAATCGCCTTAATCTGCAAAAAGTCGTCTCTGGTGCATCATGCACCAACTCTTTGTCAAATGGCGCATCTGATGCCAGTCTGGGGCATCATGCGCCAATCTGGTGCATCTTGTGCCAGAATTCAAAAATTCTTTATTTTGGCTCCAAATTTCGTCATTTTTGCTACTTTTACTCCAAATGCCTAAAATTGATAATACCTACAAAAAAAAATGAAAATACCCTTCTTTAAAGTGCAATATTACCAATAATAAGCATAAAAGTTATACTTAAAACTAAATATTATTTTGGTGTATCAAAATCCCCCAAACTTAAATTTTACTTGGTCTCAAGTGAAACTATTATTGCATAAAAGCATATGACTAAGGATAGAGATTAACTTATAACTTCTATACTTTGGTTCAATAAATAAAATAGTAAAATTTAAGAAAAACCTTTAATAATTTAGATTTAACTTCTAAGTTTAAGAGTACTTAGTAGTCAATTTTAAGATTTTTGAATCTTTATTCATTTCAAGAAGAATTGTAATTTGTTATATCAAGGATATTTAGAATATTCATAGGAAAAAGAACTTCATTAAAACTTTACTAAAAATACTACTAATATTCCAATATAAGTTTAGAAAATGTAATAAAGCTTTTTTTCTTAAGTTGATTCAAGTGAAGCCAATTTTTTCCTCAAGCTTCTCCTCACTTAATTTTCTTTTATTTTATTTTTTTTCCTTTTTTTTCTTTTTCTTTTAGGATCTTTTCAATCATTTATTTTATTTTTCTTTTCAAGTGAGGATTACTATATCTAGATAGCCTTTAATAGTTTTGAACTTCACTATCCTCTTCTTAAAGTCAAAACCCTTACCTTTCTTTACTTTATAAATTCATATTAGCTTATGATTTTCATAAAGTCTCATTCTTTTCTTCTTACATGAAACTCTAAAATTCTTAACACTTCAAAAATACAATTTCATTTACTTTAAATAGGAAAACATAGTCTTATCTTTTCATACCAAATATCTTTAACTTAAAAATTGACCTTCATTATTAAAAAACGTTGTCTTATCTTATCATAACAAATATCTTTAACAATAGAAGTGACCTTCATTATTAAAACTTTTTACCTAAATTTATCATAATATTCATAAACATAAGTATATTCATTTTAAGTTTAATCTTAATATCCCATGTCATGTTAAATTAATTTTAAAAATATTGTTACTTAAGGAGAAATAAAATTTAGTTTACTTCTTTTTTCTAAAAGAAATTTTTCTTCCCCCCAAACTTAAGTTCTTAGGTATTTTAAAAATGTTCTAGCACAAAATTTAGTTGGTAAAGAGATTAATAAATGCATGAAAATAAAATTTAACATGTCGAGGATTTTTGACTATGAAACTGGGCTCTGGTATACTGCAGATACTAACTGTAAAAATACATACAGGCTTTAAAGCATTAAATAAAACATAATGTATTCTAAGGAATTTGTTGAAAATTAAAAACAAAAATATAACATGAAAGTACTAAAAATGCAAGAAAAGTAAAAATCTATAGTTACTATTATAATTTTAAGTTCACAATACAAAATAAATGTTTTTACTACAATAGTTCAAATGCTAACCAATTAACATCCAAATAACATACAAAAAAAAAAAAAAAGAAAAAACCAAATAAATAAACTAACTTCTAAAAATATCATTCTTCATCGCCTTCAGCCTCCTCCTCCTTATCATCATCATCATCATCTTCTTCTTCTTCTTCTTCATGAATTGGAGCAGAAGAAGTGAAGCTGGGGCAAGTAGGAAATTCCACATTATATTCACCCCTAAGATATCTCACCATAGCATCCTCAAAAGCTATATCATGCTGAATTTTACTCTGCTGATACTCATCATTATAAGCATTTCTCGCTCCAATCTCTCCAATCTGATTTTGAATATTTACTATATCCAATTGTTGATTCATGAGTTGGTCCTTAATGTTTTCTAGTGATGCAAGGCGAGAAGTAGATGCCCCTGCAATTGATGTAGAGGGTCTATTGCTGCTTCCACCCCTAGATTCAACAAATGATTCTACTCTTTGAATCATATGCTTCCTAATAGGATTTTGTGCCTGTAATCCTTTCTCGGCGCTATTTTTGGTTGAAGGAGTTGCCCGTAAGAAGATGTCAGTCACCGGAATCTAAATCCCGTCTCCCTCTTTGGAAGGACGTTCTAATGAAATCAAACTGACCCCATATTTTTCATAGTTTAAATGAAAGAGCGCTTTACCTCAAACCCTGTATCTATCCCGAATGATAAACACAAGACTTGAGGTTGAGGCTCGATCAAATAAACTAAAAAATATATGACATTCGTCTGGTCTGCGAAACCTTTATATTTGCCGACAAGTTCCCCTATTTAACATAAGGAATTAAATAAGATTTATATTAAGCTGGGTTCGGACATGCTTCCTATAAGGGCAAGCCCTTATAGTTAATTACATCTTAAATAACCAAAGTCACCTAAAAATACTCTCGATAAAAATCAAGAAATATTATCTTCAAGGAGTTTCAAAGGGTAGGACTCTTCAACGAGATTGGACATAGAGGTGTGAAAGGGGATTAGTTCAAATTTGGAACATTTTATTGTATAATCCAAACGAGGAAGAACTAAGGGATGTCATAGATCCAGAGGAGAACCCTGGTGACTTCCCAAGCTATCCTAATGTTTGACTTCAGTTTTGAAGAGAAAAATTTAAGTGTTTCATCCTGAAAATTTTATTAGTTAGGGCTTACATTCGTGTGAAACAATCACACATATAGCCTAGAAGATGTGAGGAGTTAGGTCGTGACAAACGACAACCTCAGAATCCTAAGATGAGTTAGGGCTTATATTGTATAGCAGCTATACAAAGGCCTAAAGATGATGTGAGGATTTACATTGCATAAGCAAGAAACCTCGAAGGTACAAAGACCTAAAGATAAGATGAGGATTTACGTTGCATAAGCTCGCAACCTCGAAGTCCTATGGCTTTGTTGTTTAAGTCTAAGGAAGGAAGATTGGTTTAGGTGGGGAAAACAGGTTTTGCTATTGAAGATGGCCGTGCTGCCCACCATGCTAGCTCCAAGCTCCTTGCTGTGACGAGTTTGAGTTTTCTAGTGTGTCAAGTTATGATGTCAAATCAGGTGGCCCCTATGGTTGAAGTTTTTTAAATTTTATGGGGGCATGTTAAAGTTAATTTGAGTGACACCGGTTAGGATCCTACGGTTCCCTCATTCTGACACCACTATTTTCTATTGGATTCACTTAGCCCAAATGAACTTACTAAACTCAACTTAATGAGTTCCATAATTTCATTTAAATCTTGGGAAGCCTCGTTAGCATAAATGAACTTACTAAACTCAACTTAATGAGATTTCAGATCGTGTGAAGCCTCGTTAGCAACCGTAGGTTACCTCCTCTGAGGAATTCCCGATCATCCAATAGAGACGTCTTAATTTAGTTGTAATTGTAGTTTTGTGTGTTTTTTGTAAATAAAATTTGAGTTGTTTTATATTTTGAATGTTGTGGCGGTGAATTTTATTTTGGTTGATTTTAGTTTTGGTTTTGGTTTAAGTTTTGTGGCTATCCTGATAGTTTTAGTTTTCATTCAGGATGGCGTCGTAGTTTAGCATGCAAGTTTGCAGGTATAAAAGTATAGTATGAAAGTACAAGAAAGACAATGTTGAAAAGTGTAAAAGCGTACCTGGCGAGTCTTCTCGTTCCACCATCTAAAACTCAAAATGCATGTTAAGGCAGTCTATATGAAACAGGGAAGTAAAATTTTAACGACCTACCTAACCCTAGGTCATATCTTGGTGGCAACCGATTTGATCAATTAAGGATGATTTTATCAAGCGAAATATATTAAGTTTAGTAGATCTCTGAGGTATCCAACAGATCTAGAGAAAGAAGCAGGTCCGTGCTGCTTTCTCGCTGCCTGGTGGAAAATCCCAAGTTCTTTTAAACTTATTATGTTGCTTAATAATTCATCCTGTAAATTTCCTTAATGCTTAGTAAATACTGATGTCTCAGTTATCCTAAGAATGAGGTAATTATCACTTGTGATTCAATTTAAGAATTATGTGGGGGAAGACCCTTAAAGAGGCAAGTTAGTGTTGTTGGAACACTTAGCCAAATTTTGGTCCTAATTGGGCTTGTAGTGTTTGAAAGATGTTTTAATTTTAAATGATGTTCACTTTTATAATCCTTATTTAAATGAAACTTGATTTAGCCTAAGTCACTACTAAGCCCTTAAAACTTAGGTGAGTGTCTTAATTAGTTTTAAAAAGGTTGGGCTTTAGGTGGTCATGATTCGTGATTTGAATTTTATTTAAAAATCAAAATAGGGGTACTGAATTGATTAATTATTGACTTCAAAAGTCATACCCCTAAGCCTAGGTTCATTTTATTTTAATTAACTTCCAAATTTTAATAATTTAGAAATTTATTAGCTTATCTTTTCAATTAAGAAAGTGAGGTTGGTTTCTACCAATTAACCTTTTGTGTTTCAAACAAAATTTTACTAATTTAGAAATCTATTAACTTATCTTTTTAATTAAGAAAGTGAGGTTGGTATTTACCAATTAACTCCTTGTGTTCCAAATATCAAATAAATTGATTAAGATCAGAGGTTACCTATTTTCCTTCTTGAATTAAGCCTAAATGTTAATTAAGGCTAAGTTTCCAAAATTACACATTTGCCCTCAAGGCTCTAACACTTCATAATTCATCAAATTTAATCTAAATGACTTTAAAATTTTTATCCTACCCCATTCATGGGTCAATTAAGACATCAGAAGAGAAAATATAAATTTTCAAAATTTAACTTATTTTATATAATTATTTTCATGCAAAAATAGGATTTTTCAAAGAAAAATTCCTAACTTGACCAAGGTAAATCCTAATCCCTTGAAATTTTTACTGGAGGTAGAAATAAGACAAAGAGGCCTTTGGAATAACTTTCATGATTTGTTGAATTTTATTTGAATTTTAAGAATTATTTTAATTGCTGGGGTATTTATTAAATATAAAATATTTTAAATGGAGAAAATTAAGTTTTGTATTTTTGAAAAGTCTCCCTAAGGTTAGAGAACTGAGAGGAGAAGATTTTATATTTTTTTGAGTTTTACTTGATTTATTGGAATTATTCTTAATGAAAACCCATTTTTAGCCTTTAAAAATCATTTTTAAGATTAAAATTCAATATCTTCATTTAGAAAATTAGGAAAAATATTCTAATTGTTCATAAGTGCTTAGGAAGCAATTTAGAACATTTCAATACATTTTATTATGTTTGTGATTCTTAGGAATTTTTAATTATTAAATATTTAAAAATAGGCTAAAAAAGAAGTTTTTATTTTAAATATAATTTTATTTTTAAAAAATATCCCTGATCACAGAGAACTCAAAAAATAGGTTTTTAAAAATTTTTGAGTTATATTTTGATTTTTAAAAATCATTTAAATGCAAAAAATGATGTTTATCTTTAAAAATCAATTTAAGTTATCAAATGTACTCAAAATATTTTGAAATTTTTATGGTGAGTTTTCTGGATCATAAATAATAGTTGAAA
The DNA here is from genome assembly GCA_002079205.1 of Phalaenopsis hybrid cultivar. NCBI lineage: Eukaryota > Viridiplantae > Streptophyta > Magnoliopsida > Asparagales > Orchidaceae > Phalaenopsis > Phalaenopsis hybrid cultivar. The sequence continues at coordinate 266,915 of JXCR01149003.1, forward strand.
TAAAAAATCATGTCCTTTAAATGATTATATCTTTCAAAATTAATAGTGAAATTTTTAATATGTACTTAATTTTCATGAACACTAAATCATTAAGGAAATTAATTTGGGTTTGATCCTATGTACTCGTCTAAGTGAGACGAACACATCCATACGGTAATCATGCAATTAAATTAAGCCTAATAGAATACAGGATCAAAATAGGCTCGGGAGGGAGAGAAGTTTTATAACTTTGCTCTGAGAAGTGAAGCTTCAATCAGAGGGTCTTAACATGTTTGTTGGGGTCCAAAGAGGTTAGGCATTAAGCCTCTTGCTGTCGTGTGAGGCCTAAGTATGAATTCAATCACGGTCGAATTTGGGTGTTGGTCTAGAGCTATGGTAGAGGCTCTGTAGAAGGGGGATTTTATGAGGCTTTGGCTTCATTCTTGGTTGTGAAGGTGTGGGTAAAGTTAATTTGAGTTTTGTGGAGTGTGGAGGTGTAATGAGCTCTGTCCTGGTTTCCGGCAAGGTTTTGAGCTCAAAATTGAACTCCGACAGTGGAAATTGGTGAGGGAAAGTAGTTGAAATGCACTGAGGGGATCTTAGGGAAGCCGTGTGGCCAATTTGGGGAGGTCTCTCTAAGAAATTTTTAGTAATTGCTTCAACGGCCATGGAGGTGGCCTTTTATAAAAATGAGGTTATGGTGGCTGTCATGGCCAATTAGAGGGTGTAATGTGGTGCTTAGGTGGAGGGCAGAGGAGTTTTACAATTCAATTTGGCCGAGCTGGCCTCTAGGTTTGATTTGGGTGAAGCTCCATGGGGATGGCTCTCGGTTTGGCAATTTTTTGGCCACTAAGTCAGCCGGCCGGCCAGGGGGAGGTGGCTAGGTGCTCAAGGCATCCAGAGGAATCCATCACAACAATTTAATGCAAATGTGTTTTGATTTGGCAAGGATATCTTAAGCATGTGTATTTCTGGGAATAAGATCCCTTAATTTTGGGGACCCTTGGTCCATGGCTTAGTTTAGGTGGTTAGATGGGTTTTGGCTAAATCTTAGGGGTCAACTAATGGCTGAGGTGGAATTAATTTGGTTACTTTAGCGTGGTTAGGTCACATTTAGTGCATGGGTCCAAGTGGGTGCAAATGACCAAGTATTTGGTTTGTTCTAGGGTAGGCATGTAAATTGGTCCAAATAAATGATGCATTTGGTGTGGATGATCAAAATGAACAACTTTGGTGAAGGATGGAAGTGGTTTTGAGCTCAATTGAAGGTCAATTTGAGGAAATTTTGAATCTTAATCAATTTGGTTATGTTGGGTTAGGCTTTGGTCTAGGTTGAGTTAGCCTTGGGCTAAATCCAAATTGATTGGTTCACATGATCAAGGGAGGTGTTGTGAAGATTTTTCATGAAGGGATGAAGTGGAAATTTTGGGGTTAAGGCCCTCAATTTGGTGAAATTTTGAGACATGGTCAATTTGGGGCAAATTTTGGGCTTTTAGACTTAGGTTGAAATCAAATGAAATTGAGGTCCTACCAAGGCCCATT
>JXCR01149003.1:268692-305496 GCA_002079205.1 Phalaenopsis hybrid cultivar
TGGCCTCTAGGTTTGATTTGGGTGAAGCTCCATGGGGATGGCTCTCGGTTTGGCAATTTTTTGGCCACTAAGTCAGCCGGCCGGCCAGGGGGAGGTGGCTAGGTGCTCAAGGCATCCAGAGGAATCCATCACAACAATTTAATGCAAATGTGTTTTGATTTGGCAAGGATATCTTAAGCATGTGTATTTCTGGGAATAAGATCCCTTAATTTTGGGGACCCTTGGTCCATGGCTTAGTTTAGGTGGTTAGATGGGTTTTGGCTAAATCTTAGGGGTCAACTAATGGCTGAGGTGGAATTAATTTGGTTACTTTAGCGTGGTTAGGTCACATTTAGTGCATGGGTCCAAGTGGGTGCAAATGACCAAGTATTTGGTTTGTTCTAGGGTAGGCATGTAAATTGGTCCAAATAAATGATGCATTTGGTGTGGATGATCAAAATGAACAACTTTGGTGAAGGATGGAAGTGGTTTTGAGCTCAATTGAAGGTCAATTTGAGGAAATTTTGAATCTTAATCAATTTGGTTATGTTGGGTTAGGCTTTGGTCTAGGTTGAGTTAGCCTTGGGCTAAATCCAAATTGATTGGTTCACATGATCAAGGGAGGTGTTGTGAAGATTTTTCATGAAGGGATGAAGTGGAAATTTTGGGGTTAAGGCCCTCAATTTGGTGAAATTTTGAGACATGGTCAATTTGGGGCAAATTTTGGGCTTTTAGACTTAGGTTGAAATCAAATGAAATTGAGGTCCTACCAAGGCCCATTGAAGTCAAATTTGATGTGTAGGAATGTTATGAAGATTTTTCGACACAAATTTGGGCCAATTGACTAGGCTATGGGTTCAATTTGGTGAGATTAGGTCATGTGACCAAAATTGGGGGTTTGACCTATACCAAAATTGGGGATCAAATTATTGGCCAATTAAGCTTGTATTTTGTCTAGTTTGGCCATATAAAAAGCGAATTTAAGTTTATGATTGAAATTGGGGTCTATTGAGATCAAATTGATGGACATTTGAGTTGAATTTGGGGAAATTTGGGCCTTTAAAGGGCTATTTGGGGGTTTTGATCAAAGATGGTCAAATTGGCCAAATTGGGTCATGTGATAGTTGAGGAAAATGAAATTAGAAATATTTGGGAGGTTTTGGGAATTTTTGGGAATTTTTGGAATTTTGGGGTAAGGAGGGGAATTATGGTAATTTGGCCAATTTGGGGATTTTGGGTAATTTGGGTGTTTTCAAGGTGTTTGAAATGAATTTTGAACAGGTTTGGCTATTCTGGCTAGATTTAGAGATTTTGGCCAAATTTGGGGTCCCAAGGGTATTTGGGTAGTTTGGGGAATTTGGGGGCAACAGGGTAGGTTAGGTATCTTGATAGAGTTGGATTGCCAACCACCATAAATAAGCCATGGACCAATAAAAACCCCATTTTGGGTCCTCTATGTAGTGGTCTTAGCTAAACCCTAGCCTAGGGCTAATGGGTTTATGTTAACCACCTAGAGGAGTTTCCCAAAAGTATCAAGGGACCTTAGGGAAGTTGAAATGCACTGAGGGGATCTTAGGGAAGCCATGTGGCCAATTTGGGGAGGTCTCTCTAAGAAATTTTTAGTAATTGCTTCAACGGCCATGGAGGTGGCCTTTTNAAAGCCTAGAAGTTTTGAGTTTAGGATAGTGAGTGATTGTGAGTGTAAGTGATTGCAAGTGAGTGCCTTAGCCCTAGACCAACACCCAGGGTCAACCCTAAGATCCAACAGCCCTAAGGGTGACTCATCTTGAGTTTCCCCCATAGTGACCCCACATACTAAGTACTAGATGTTAAGACCAACATGTGGAACTTCAAGTTGAGTAGAGAAGAGTGTAGAATTTCTAATGGTGAGGGTTCCATGTCTAGTTTTTTAAGAATAATCAATAGGAAAGTCCTATGGCTAGACCTTAGGCTACTAAAGCGGAGAAACTAAAGCTCAACCAAAAGTGAGGTCAACAAATGAACCCCTTGGAAGGAACGTAGCTGCTTTAAGGTTTTAGGCAGAGGCATTTACAAGATAGCTTTAATCTTATCCGGGTCGATCTCGATACCCCAATAATGGACAATGAATCCTAGAGATTTCCCGGAGGTAACGCCAAAGGTGCACTTTAAGGGATTCATTTTAAGGTCATATCGTCGTAATCGTTCGAACAGGATCCTCAAATCGTACAAATGGTCTATTTTTTGTTTACTTTTGAAGACCAAATTATCCACATAACATTTTACTTGGTTGTGAATGATTTCATCAAAAATCTTCGTCATTGCACGCTGATATGTTACTCCGACGTTCTTTAGGCCGAACGACATCACTGTGTAGCAGAAAATTTCAATCGGTGTTCTGAAGGCTGTTAGTGCTGCATCCTCTAATGATGTCGAAACAAACACAGATCTGTCAATTTTTCTTCTTAACAAGTACGATGTTGGAAAACTACATGGGGTACTGCTCTTCTTTCACAAAGTTTACGTCTATTAATTTCTTCACCTCGGCGATGACTTATTGTTCTATTTTGAGGTGCATTCTCCTGGGAGCTTTTTTTATTGGGGTTATATTCTTGTTCACCCCGAGTTTATGGACTGCAACCTCTGCTAATAGTCCTGACATTTCATCGTAGCTCCATGCAAAATAATATTTGAATTATGTTAATAGTTTGATCAATTCTACAGATTCTTCATCATTAAGTAGAGAACTTATAAATGTAGGCTGAGGCCGTTTTTCAGTCCCGAGGTTAATCTTTTTCAATTCATCAACAATAGATTTAATTTCTTCCTCAAATTTTAGTAGAGCATTTGGTTGATCAGTAAGGTCATCCTCTATATCGAGGCAATCTCCTTCTGACTCACTAGTAACAACCATGAAAAATTCAGAATCATCGACTGGTTCGACTGTGCCAAATCCGAGACCCTCTTTTGAGTTGGGAGTTCGACTTTTACCATTCCATAATTTTTCAAAAAGTTGAAATTTATCTTTTGGCATTTGGTTTTGGTGAGTGTCCTTGTTGAATTAACTTTTGAACACATAGCAAGAAGTAACCAAAAGGCAATTCCATTAATTCATTAAAATCATTATCCAAATTTACATGTTTTTCAAGCTCAGTAGAGGTAGAAGCATGGTAAAATTTGATCGGCTTCGAACCAACACTATGAACTTCCTTGACATCTAAACTCTCAACCTTTTGAGGGAGAATCAGAGTGAGGGTCATAGCATTTACATAGTGGTTTATCCGATCATACATTGTTTCATATTCATTCTTTTATGTATCTTCTAGAGATATCTCGTACTGAGGTCTCTTCCTTTTTGTCATCATTATTCCATCTTTAGAATTGTCTTCATCACCAATGTTGATAGTTGGCCTAGTCCGTTCAACAACTAAATTGATCCTTCCTCTTCCACGTCCCCGGCCTCGACCTCGGGTGCGCGAACTAAAAGGCCTTTCACCATCTCGTTGTAAAGGAGTGGTGGAAGACTATTGAAGCAAATTTAAATGGCCTCCTTTTTGTGATTCTTCTGAGTCTTCATCTTTGTTTGTGATAACTTCACGAGAGAAGACAATTTTCTTTGGAGGTGTGTAGTAGACAGCATCTTCATGGATACCAACTTCATGCACTAAAAATGGTTGTAGGTCTCCTATGATGCAATTTTCTTGACCATCTTTACGGTATTTGATGCACTGGTGTAGAGATTATGAACCATATTGTGCTCATGAATCCATGGTCGATCCAATAGAGCATTAAAAGAGGGCTTGGCGTCGATGATATAAAATTTAGTGGTTGTCACGAGTTCTCTAACCTTCATAAGTAATGTAATTGATCTGAGGGCTCTTTCTTCCTTTTGGTTAAATCCTCTTAACATTATCTTATCGGTTGTAAGCTCTTGTGCTTCAATATCCAAATAGGCCAATGTTTGTAGGCTCATCAAGTTAAGAGATGCTCTAGGATCCACTAAATCTCTGGATAACCCAAATCTGTAGATGTTGATAGAGATGTAGAGTGGACAGTTCTGGTCGGCGGTACCAAGCAGCAAGTCTTCATCTGTGAAGGTTACCCCTGACTGTTCTTTCAACGAGCAAACTTCATCTGAGGATGTGCTGGCTAACTGAGCTAAGAAAATTNGTTCAACGAACAAACTTCATCTGAGGATGTGCTTGCCAACTGAGCTAAGCAAATTTTTAGGTCAAGCAAAGCTGTAACCAGAGACTCTCTCATCTCCTTTGACAGGATCAGAGCATCGTAGATGCTTAATCGGGCCGACAACTTTCTAAGATGAGCTAGCATATTGTATTCTACCTTGTATGATCCTCCAATTTTATCTTGATCATGTGGTTCTTCCACTGGTAAAGGTGGGGGTATCTCTTCTCAAGTCATTATCTGTTTTTCTTTATATGTTGGAGCTATTATTTGTGGTAACACTTTTCCGCTCCTTAAGTTAACTTATGTGATTTCTTCTTCTTGAGATATCATTGTTGAATTTTCTGGTGTCTCTTCCTCTTTGTCGGAAAGATCTATGTTAATGGCAAGCGATGTACTGTGATGCTCTAGGATTAGCTCCTCGTTATTGGTGTTGTCGTAAGAGGTATTATTGATGCCTTCTTTGGACTTAACAACAAGTTCATCGGACTTGAGGACGATTTGAGGATCATTTTAGGGATCGAGATCGAAGCTAGCTCGGTCACAATCAGTTACGTTATCACTAAAAATAGTTAAAACATAGCCAAAATCACAATTATTATATTCAAAAGATCCCGGAGGAACAAAAAGATAATCATACAAAGTCAAGGGTTCGAGGATTTTCTTCCCCGAATTCAAAACAACCAATCTAGTAGAGGCAGCCCGTATCCTACCCCCCATGCTATAAATCTTTGTAGTGACGCTTTTCTTCTTCTTCTTTATGGATCTCCTGACAAAACCTTCATCTCGGGCTTGGTATGTTGCGGACTCTGAATGGAGGCTTGTTTTGATGCAGACTGGATCTTGTTAAATATTTTCTTGGATGATCTGCTCCAGGCCTCATTCCATTCTTCTTCGGTATTTGTAGAAGCTTGTTTCAATGAATCTTTTATTTGATTAAGGACCCTTTTGAGTTTATCCCAAGTTGTACTCCATCCATCTATTCTGATATACAGATCAATTGGGGAGATTAGCTCAGCCGAAATCGTGTTTATGGAACCTTTTTTAGGTTCTTTTAAATATTCTTTCGGAATTGTTATGTTCTATTCTTTGAGGTTTCTCTCGAGCCAGTCTTCAAAGACGAAGCATTTTTCTATAGTGTGCCCAAGCAACCGGTGGTATGGCAATAATTTGGTTCATTCTTTTTATCCACCTCTTCGGGCTTCTTTGGATCTGGTAGTTTGAATTCTAGCTTCTTCATCAGACTCCTGAATATTTTAGGTACAGCTTCATCCTTAAAAGAATACATTTATTTCCGATAAGGATATTCTTTTATCCCTTGTTCGAGGTGATCCCTCTTGAGGCGGCCGCTAGTTGGATTGACTATTCTATTTCTGAGAGTACTGTGATGAAGACTGGCGATGCTCTTCTGCATATATCTTTATCAGCTGCTTTCTTTTATCGACGGTCACCACTACTCCTGATTTCTTCTCGAACACTCTGGTCACCTTAGCCTTTTCATGTGGCTCCATGTGCTTTATTTCTTCATGAAGACAGCTAGCTTTACTAAGTAGCTTCTCAAAGAACTTGACGGTGAGTCCCTTAAGCATGAAAGCTACTAGCCCATGAATGCTCTTGAGTAGAATTTCAATCGTTTGATGTTCCTGTAGCTGAGGTTCACATTTCATGCTAAGGTTTCTCCACCTCAAAATATAGCCTGTCAAGGATTTCTCCACCTCAAAATATAGTCTACCAAGGTTTTGCTAAGCTTTTTCTTTTCCATCATGAGCTCTCCAATGGACACATGGTATTGCGCTCCGACAAATCTTTTCACAAATAACTGTTCTAATTCAAAAAATGTTTTAACTGACCCGTTGGGCAAGTGAGCGTACCAGTCGAAAGCAATTCCTGAAAAGCTGCTGACGAACTGCTGGAAAAGTAGAACTTCATTATTTCTGGTGTTGCCACAGCTGGCTCGGAAATGCGCTATGTGCTGTCTGGGATTTCCAATCCCATCAAATATCTTGAAGTTTGGGGCCACAAAATCCTTGGGGAAAAGCACGACATCGAACTCCTTTGGGTAAGGTCTACCCTTCAAAATTGATGCACCGCCCTTGAATTGGGCTAAGGCGTCCCGCACTTGTTCAACCAATTGGTTGAACTCCTTTTCTGGCATGGCACTTGATGGAGAATCTTTCTTTGGTTGCTCATCTTTATTTACTAAAGTAGCCTCTGTTCTTTCATCTTAATGTGTATGATTTCTGGCTGATTAATCTCTGGAGAAGCCAATTGCGGTGCTTGTGATTGCCCCTGAATGATGGCCATCACGGTCATGGCTACAGTCATCCCTTCTATTCTTTTCTCCAGTAGACTAACTTGCTCATCCCTTAGGAGGATAACCCTGTGCAGCTCATCTACGGAGTTCTCTTTGGTGTGAAGTTGAGCCTCGCGCGTAGATGTGGTGGCTCTACTTTTGATCACATGGACATCCATGAAATCCTCATCCAAGTAATCATTGTAAAAAAAAATTTCATTATTGCTATAGACGGAAACTCCATGTTCTCAAGCTAACTCGGAAATCTCGATCCCGAGTTTCTCAACTTTCTCCTCAATTATCGATTCCTTGATCGCTTTAAGATCTGGAGGATTCTGATGGACATCCTCTATTTGTTCCTCCATCTCGCTGGCTATTGTCGTGACAATGTCAGATATTTCAGATCCTGGTTTCACTTCCTGTCATGCGGGCTCACTAGACTGTATCGGTGTGGCAACTTTAGGTATCCATACCTTTTCCTTTTTTGACGATGATGTCTCAGGACGGAGTGTCTTAGTAGAAACATCAGTATGTCAAGGGAAAGTATGCTCCCCGTGGTGTAGACCGGCTACAGTGCCAGGTAAGCGTCTTGTCTTTACTTTTGGGATTGTAGGAATGTCTCCATAATGGGTGACGGGTAAGATCTTTGGACCCAGTCTCGACTTTTTCGGTCGACTACCAGCGGTCTTGGTGGCAATATAATTAGTAGTAATCATTGTGGCATCAACTTTCTTCCCTAAACGGAACCAAACGGGGATGCGAGTAGGTGGCACTCCAGCTGTCCTGTGAGATTATCTGGCAGATTTGATGCCCTTCAACATTTCCTTCTTCATGCGAGGAGAAATTGCATCTCCCACTCGTTTAAGTATCTCTCTAACCAAACATCCTTCCTTGGTAGCAAGCCTTCTGAAAACTGCGCTAACTCTAGTAATAGGAGTGGAATTCTTTCTCTCCTCACCGTGTCCATGAAGTGACGGTAATGCGGCAGCAATCCTTCGGATACCCTCATATCTCTTGGTATCTGTCAAAGGATGGAATCTACTTCCTCGCAGGAGTGGATAAATTTACGGTAACACTTCTTCAACCTGATGAAGCTCCTCCTCAACGGGTGTTTCCTTGGGAGTCTGGGCTTTAATGGCCCTCCGAACTTTTTGTTACAGTTCCTCCTTTGAGTTCGGGTCAGTGGTACAGTCCTCTAACTTGATTGATTTCAAACACGAATGGTGGGACAGTTAATCCCTCAGTCGGATCCTGAATAATCATCACTTCTTTCCCCTTAGCAGCAGCGGGGATAGTAGGTTTAGCGGGTGCCGTGACGGCAGTAGTTTTAGACTTCTTGTAGGTACGAAAGTCTTGAAGGCAGTTCAGGTTGAATTCTGCATATGGCTCCTGCATTTCTGGAGCGGCGATCTTCATTACCACAAATGGGGCTTTTCCGAGGATGACCTCAAGATCTTCAAATCCAGCTCTAAACTTGATGGTGGGAACGACGTTACGGGCGCTACGGTCCGTTGGCAGGTTGTAGGAAAAGGTCAGCGTTGGGTAAGCCATTGCAGCGGGCTTGAAAATAGAAAGATTTTAGGGTTAGCTATATGGCCAAAACCTCGTAATTTTTAATGCAAGCACTGAAAGTAGAGGTTTATCTGTATACCGGGCGGGTCTTAATTTATGGGTATTTTAACATCTTTATTTAAAAAATTGTAAATTTAATTAATATAAGAAAATTTCAAAGTACGCGCAGCACAACAAAATTTGGTTTAATTTGCAAAATAGCAAATCAAATTTGGAAGGGAGATGTGAAGTATTTTAGGACCCATTGCGAGACCTATTTAGTGGCAGAAAATGCCCAGGTGAAACTTGTCCACCGACATACCTATTGGGGGTCCGACCCCACATGAAAATTTAAAGAATCCTTAATGGCCTTCTGAACCCCTCTGTTCAAAGATGGTTGAACAGCTAGTCCTGAAATCCAAGGAGTTCAATGTACCTTCCCAAGACAGAAATGGGTAAAGTATGCCAATGGAAGAAAGGTAATTTGGTCCAAGAGGGACATGGACACATTACCGATGTGTGAAAATAATAGTTCTTGATATGTATGGAGTGAGAAGCTTGTCCCCAACGGAGTCGCCAGAAGCTGTCAGCGCAACTTTTGGTTGGAGGAGTTGCCCGTAAGAAGCTGTCGGTCACCAGAATCAAAATCCCATCGCCCACTTCCGAAGGACGTTTTAATGAAATCAAACTGACCCCATATTTTTCATAGTTTAAATGAAAGAGCGCTTTACCTGAAACCTTGTATCTATCCCAAAGTATAAACACAAGACTTAAGGATGAGGCTCGATCAAATAAACTAAAGAATATATGACATCCGTATGGTCTGCGAAACCTTTATATTTGCCGACAAGTTCTCCTATTNAGAAAGTATGACGTCCGTCTGGTCTGCGAAACCTTTGTATTTGCCGACAAATTCCCCTATTTAATATAAAGGATTAAATAGTCTGCGAAACCTTTGTATTTGCCGACAAGTTCCCCTATTTAATATAAAGGATTAAATAGGGTTATGAAACCTTTGTATTTGCCGACAAGTTCCCCTATTTAATATAAAGGATTAAATAGGGTTTATGAAACCTTTGTATTTGCTGACAAGTTCCCCTATTTAATATAAAGGATTAAATAGGGTTTATCGAAATCTTTATATTTGCCGACAAGTTCCCCTATTTAATATAAAAGATTAAATAGGGTTTATATACGGGTTCCGACATGCTTCCTATAAGGGCAAGCCCCTATAGTTAATTACATCTTAAATTACCAAAGTCACCTAAGAAGACTCTTGATAAAAATCAAGAAAATTTATCTTCAAGGAATTTCAAAGGGTAGGACTATTTAAGAACACTCTCGATAAAAATCAAGAAAAATTATCTTCAAGGAATTTCAAACGGTAGGACTCTTCAACGAAATCGGTCGTAGAGGTGTAAAAGGGGATTGGTTCAAATTTGGAACATTTTATTGTAGAATCCAAAGGAAGAAGAACTAGNAAAAAATCAAGAAACATTATCTTCAAGGATTTTCAAAGGGTAGGACTCCTCAACGAGATTAGACGTAGAAGTGTGAAAGGAGATTGGTTCAAATTTGAAACATTTTATTGTAGAATCCAAAGGAGGAAGAACTAGGGGATGTCATGGATGCAGAGGNCTTAGTTAGGGCTTACATTCGTGAGAAATGATCACACAAATAGCCTGGAAGATGTGAGGATTTAGGTCGTGACAAACGACAACCTCAAAATCCTAAGACAAGTTAGGGCTTATATTATATAACAGCGTTATACAAAGGCCTAAAGATAAGGTGAGGATTTACAAAATTATAAGACAAGTTAGGGCTTATGTTGTATAGTAGTGCTGTACAAAGGCCTAAAAATAAGATGAGGGTTTACGTTGCATAAACACACAACCTCGAAGTCCTATGGCTTTGTTGTTTAAGTCTAAGGAAGGAAGATTGGTTTAGCTGGGGGACCTTGAAGTCCTATGGCTTTGTTGTTTAAGTCTAAGGAAGGAAGATTGGTTTAGCTGGGGAGACTAAGTTTTGCTGTTGAAGATGGCCGTGCTACCCACCATGCTAGCTCCAAGCTCCTTGCTATGACGAGTTTGAGTTTTTTAGTGTGTCAAGTTATGATGTCAAATCATATGGCCCTATGGTTCAAGTTCTTTAAATTTTATGGGGGCATGTTAAAGTTGATTAGAGCGACACTGGTTAGGATCCTACGGTTCCCTCGTTCCGGCACCACTATTTTCTATTGGATTTACTTAGTCTAAATGAACTTACTAAACTCAACTTAATGAGTTCCTTAATTTCATTTAGACCGTGGGAAGCCTCGTTAGTAACCCTAGGTTACCTCCTATGAGGAATTCCCGATCATCCGATAGAGACGTCTTAATTTAGTTGCAATTGTAGTTTTGTGTGTTGTTTGTAATTAAATTTTGAGTTGTTTTATATTTTGAATGTCGTGGCGGTGAATTTTATCTTGGTTGATTTTAGTTTTGGTTTTGGTTTTGTGGCTATCCTGATAGTTTTAGTTTTCATGCAGGGTGGCGTCATTGTTTAGCATGCAAGTTTGTAGGTATAAAAGTACAATATGAAAGTACAAGAATGACAATGTTGAAAACTGTAAAAGCGTACCTGACGAGTTTTCTCGTTCCACCACCTGAAACTCAAAAGGCATGTTAAGGCAGTTTATATGAAACGGGGAAGTAAAGTTTTAGCGTCCTACCTAACCCTAGGTCATATCTTGGTGGGTCCCTATTTGATCAATTAAGGATGATTTTATCAAGCGAAATATATTAAGTTTAGTAGATCTCCGAGGAATCCAGCAGATCTAAAGAAAGAAGCAGGTTCGTGCTGCTTTCTTGCTGCCTGGTGGATTATCCCGAATTCTTTTAAACTTATTATATTGCTTAATAATTCATCCTATAAATACCCTTAATGCTCAGGGAATACTGATGTCTCAATTATCCTAAGAATGGGGAAATTATCACTTGTGATTCAATTTGAGAATTATGTGGGCGAAGACCCCTAAAGAGGCAAGTTAGTGTTGTTAGAACACTTAGCTAAATTTTGGTCCTAATTGGGCTTATAGTATTTGAAAGATGTTTTAATTTTAATGATGTTCACTTTTCTAATCCTTATTTAAATGAAAATTGATTTAGCCTAAATCACTACTAAGCCCTCAAAACCTAGGTGAGTGTCTTAATTAGTTTTGAAAAGGTTGGGCTTTAGGTGGTCATGATTCATGATTTGAATTTTATTTGAAAATTAAAATAGAAGTACTGAATTGATTAATTATTGACTTCAAAAGTCATACCCCTAAGCCCTAGGTTCATTTTATTTTAATTAACTTCCAAATTTTAATAATTTAGAAATTTATTAGCTTATCTTTTCAATTAAGAAAGTGAGGTTGGTTTCTACCAATTAACCTTTTGTGTTTCAAACAAACCCCTAAGTCCTGGGTTCATTTTATTTTAATAAACTTCCAAATTTTAATAATTTAGAAATTTTATCTTTTTAATTAAGAAAGTGAGGTTGGTTTCTACCAATTAACCCCTAGTGTTTCAAACATCAATTTTTAATTAAGAAAGTGAGGTTGGTTTCTACCAATTAACCCCTTGTGTTCCAAACATCAAATAAATTGATTAAGATCAGAGGTTACCCATTTTCCTTCTTGAATTTAGAACATTTCCATGTATTTTTATGAATTTTTAATTATTTAAATATTTAAAAATAGGCTAAAAATGAAGTTTTTATTTTAAATATCATTTTATTTTTTAGAAAATACTCCTGATCTCAGAGAACTCAAAAATAAGTTTTTATAAATTTTTGAGTTATATTTTGATTTTTTAAAATCATTTAATTGCCAAAAATGATGTTTATCTTTAAAAATCAATTTAAGTTATCAAATGTACTCAAAATATTTTGAAATTATTATGGTGAGTTCTCTAGATCATAAATAATAGTGGAGATAAAAAATCAAATCATTTAAATATTTATATCTTTCAAAATTAATTTTCTTAATGATTTAGTGTTCATGAAAATTAAGTACATTTTAAATGACTTAACCCATGAAATTATTTCCAAAAGATTCTCTGGTCATGGTGGACCTTCCAAAATTTTCTTCGAATTTTCTAAGTAACATGCTAATTTCCATGATTATTTTAAGCAAATAATGCACATAGACTTGAAAAACGGGATCCTTTGTCTAGGGAGCTCCTCTGACTTTGGAATTATCAGAGAATACTCTCCTTGTCAGAGGCTACAACATTCCAAAAATTCAAGCTATGATGATGAGTCTACATGCATGGAGAATCAAAAGATTAAAATCAATATTTAATTAATTAAAAATAAAATATTCATCAAATGAACTTGAAATAATTTCCATATTGTTCTCCTCTGTTCACTGAGCAAGAACATATTTTTATTTTTTTTTATGATTTTTCAACACAAAGTTATTTATTTTTGAAGTTAAGGGAGTTTAAATAAATAGAGAAAGCCCTATTTTTCTACTTATCCATGCGACGCCTCGTCAACCTACGGCGGCTCTGAAGCTCCATGCGACACGATTCCATTTGACGCCGCCGTCCATGCCAGTAGCCACGCATCCCGCTATTTGTGTAAAGAAGCACTGTTCGACTTCATCTTGGTCATCCATTGGATACACGCTTGATCAAACGACTCCCCGTCATCGTCCCCGATAGAATGATCCTGTGACCGTCCACACTAAAACCCTAAGATCTCAGCCTAGACTCAAACAAATAACTTTGGGTTTGATCCTATGTACTCCTCTAAGTGAGACGAACACATCAATACGGCAATCATGCAATTAAATAAAGCCTAATCAAATATAGGATCAAATTTGGCTCGAAAGGGAGAGAAGTTTTATACCTTTGCTTTGAGAAGTGAAGCTTCAGTCAGAGGGTCTTGGCACGTTTGCTGGGGTCCAAAGAGGCTAGGGATTAAGCCTCTTGCTGTGGTGTGAAGCTTAAGTATGAATTTGATCACGACCATATTTGGGTGTTGGTCTAGAGCTGTGGTAGAGGCTCTGTGGAAGGGGAATTTTATGGGGTTTTGGCTTCTTTCTTGGTTATGAAGGTGTGGGTAGAGTTAATTTAAGTTTGGAGTGTGGAGGTGTAATGAGCTCTGTCCTGGTTTCCGGCAAGGTTTTGAACTCAAAATTGAACTCCGACATTGGAAATTGGTGAGGGAAAGTAGTTGGAATGCACTGAGGGGATCTTAGAGAAGCTCTGTGGTCAATTTGGGGAGGTCGCTCTAAGAAATGTTTAACACTTGCTTCAACGACCATGGAGGTGACCTTTTATAAAAATGAGGTTATGGTGGCTGTCATGGCCAATTAGAGGGTGTAATGTGGTGCTTAGATGGAGGGAAGAAGAGCTATACAACTCAATTTGGCTAAGTTGGCCTCTAAGTTTGATTTAGGTGAAGCTCTATGGTGGTTGCTCTTGGTTTGGCCATTTTTCGGCCACTAGGCTGGCCAGCCGGCCAGGGGGAGGTAGCTAGGTGCTCAGGGCATCCAGAGGAATTCATCATAACAATTTAATGCAAATGTGTTTTGATTTGGCAATGATATCTTAAGCGTGTATTTTTGGGAATATGATCCATTAATTTGGGGGACCCTTGGTCCATGGCTTAGTTTAGGTGGTTAGATGGGTTTTGGATAAGTCTTAGGGGTCAACTAATGGCTGAGGTGGAATTAATTTGGTTGCTTTAGCGTGGTTAGGTCACATTTAGTGCATGGGTCCAAGTGGGTGTATTGGGTTTGGTTAATAATTCAATTCAGGGCAGGGTAACCCAAACCACTAGCTGTAGAGCTCTTAGCCATGCTCCGTGCATGATGAGCTATGAGAGCACCAACATCTATTTCTTTCATGTTCTGAATGTAATCGTTCAATACAACTCTATCCTTTATTACATTGGTCAGATGATTTGTTGGTAGTAATTTAGCAGAAATAAAGTGGTGCAATACCTTCGACTAAATAGTTAACATGGAAGTGGAGAAGTTAACTATCTTATTATTTTTAATCCTCCATTCTCCTTTTTAATTAGTAAAAAAAGGCAATCACTTCATCTAGTGATGAATCAATCATCACGAATGTAGCATATTCGTAAAAAAATACATTGCTCAACTCATTAAAAACATTGATCCTTTCTGCTATAAATTCAACCTGCTTACCTCTCACAAGGATGTGATCGTCATCAGTGAATCTCAAGTTGGCATAAAACTAAAGAATCATTGGCACAATTGCTATTGCAGTGAAGTAGCAAAACCGTTCCCAATTTCTGCCAAGGATCAACCTCTTGATCTCGCCACCCAGGTCAGCAAATGCCCATTCCTGAACAAATCTTATCGATTTTATTTGTGTTATAACTATGTTGGGCTTTTAAATTAACAAATCTCCATGCATCAAAATCATTTGACGACCTTCCTCTCTTCACTCGTGGAGTCATTTGAAATTCTACCAAAATCCAAATAAATTCCAAATAAATTACAAAATAAAAAATCTAACTCACCAAGTAAGATTATTTGGTAAGAAACTTTTTACCATGAGTTTTCTTCAAAATTTCTCATCAAAAATCCCAAATTTTAGATTTTTCATAATGTAGGAAAAATCCACCGCGAAAATAAAAAATTTTGATGTTAAAGTGAAGCTCTTAACAAGAGAAGATGAAATCTATGATTTTTGTCCTCCGAATCTTGTCTATCGGGCCCAATGTGAAGCCTTATGTCAAGTTTTAGAGGTAGGAGAAGACCCAAGCAGTAAAAATGGAGTTTTACTGTGCGATTTCACAGTTTTTTAGGCAATCTGGCATTTTCGGGAATTTGGCGCATCTTGCGCCAAATCGGGCACATCATGTGCCAACTCTCTGTAAACCGCTTGCGCCAACACCTTAATTTTTCTAGATTTTTTTTATGAAAATATGCTCCGTACCACTTTACGTCTACCTTTAATATACTCAAATGAACCTTTATAAGCATGATTAAACATGACTCTAACATCAATTTTTCACAAACAACACAAAACTCACTTTTATATATAAAATCCGCACTATTACAAACTAACATTTTTCAAGCCAACAAACATCTATTTCCCTATTCAAAGCAAACCAAAATAACCTAACACTGAAATCTAAACATCAAAATACCAAACACAAACATTGATATAGTTCAACAATAAAAGTAAATGCAATCCGACATAACAAACAACTAAAACAAGTAGTACCAAACAAAATATTTTGTGCATACATTAAGTTCAAACATCTTCTCACGCTCATCCTCCTAGATATCTCCCATAGATTGGTAGTACACATAAGAGTTGTAGAAGAGTCGATAAGGAAACTCATCAGTTGAATCCTCCCCAATCTAAGCATGTCTCTTGAATATACGTACCGAACCATCTTCAATACAACCAATATGCTCAAAATGTTCTTTAAATCTCTAATCCAAGTGATCCAACATTTTAGAAACATTCAAAGTTGCATGCATAAGATTCTAAACCTCTTTCTCTATCTTCTTGATCCTTTTCATAAGTGTATTCAAACTGAAGTAAGGCTGAATAGGTGATGAATTTTGGGATGCTTGATCCATCAGTACATTCATATCGTTCTCAACTCCCATTCCAATACAGTTGCAATAGGCTTGTGGATCTATTAGCTTCAAAGGAAGAAGCACTTTTTCCCAACTCTCATAAGGTACTTGTGATTGATTGCATAGTAGGAAAATAGTGGATGGGTGTTCAAGTCCAGTTGTTGAACCATTAAAAATTAAACCTAAAATTGATTTCACAATGATTGCTCCAATATCAATAGGTTTTCCAGTTTGAATACAATTATTCAAAATAGCACTCTCCTTAGTTACCTTACTGATTTTCATGGTAGGAAGTAATTTTGATGCAATAAAGAAGTTCCATGCCTTAGAACCAGGATTTAATAATGTTAAAGAAAAACTTACATTTCCATCATCTCTGGCTTCCTAATTTGCATCTTCATCCGTAAGGTATCAATAGAGTTCATTCATATTATCTCTCGTAGGGGTAAAATCCGTGTAATGGCAAATAGACACATTTTCAATAATAAACATCTCGTTTATTCTTTAAGAAGTGAATTGCACAAACCTACCTCGTACATAAATGATTCCTTGGTTGATTCCATGTAGATTTGCATAAAACTCTTTCACCATAGGGACCACTACGACAACAGAGTGTAACAAAGCACTTCCTAGCGTCTCTGCGCAATTATCACTTCCACTGAGTATTCAATTTATTGAATCCTCAACTTACAAACCCCCTTTCTTTGATTCGCCTCTTCATCATTAGAACATGATCATGCAACTTCTGTGCATCGAAACTTATGAACTTTCTCTAGTTGAAAATTCCAAATCTATTGAAATTTTTAGAGTGGGACGCCATTGAAATTGAAATCTAGAGACTCCTCCGTCATTTTCCCCTCTAAAATTGACTTTGGAATCAATTTTTGGGAATTATAAGGAGAATAACCAGCCAAAATTGCCTTTTGAAACGTTTTCAGTCATTTTCGTCACTGCAATGCATCATGCTTCGATTCTGGCTCATCATGTGCTGATTCTAGCACATCATGCACTAGAACTCTGGAATGTGGCGCATCATGAGCCAATCTGGCGCATCATGCCCTAATTTCAAAAAATTTGCATTTTCGATTTCGATCCAAAAAATTCTCATTTCTCTTATAAAATTAGGTAAATAAAGATATTTTTAAATATTCTCTCAAATACATGGACTCTGGAAAAACATAAATATAAATATATGTAAAGCATTCCAAATAGAAAGTTAAAAGCAAAATAAACAACGATAAGTATGGGTTGCCTACCACAAAGAGCTTGGTTTAATGTCATCACCCCGACATTCCCAGTCCTTATTCTAGGTGACCCAACATTACAGTCTCTTTGAAAACTAGTCTTTGACAATCAAAATATGGTTCCAACCTGTGCCCATTTATTTTAAATATCCTTCTAGTTTTATAATCTTCATTTTTAACAACTCCATAAGGATAGACTTCTATAACTTTGAATGACCCTTTCCACTTAGACTTCCGTTTTTTAGGAAATAATTTCAATCTTGTATTGTATAATAAAACTTCTTGTCCAAGTTCAAATTCTTTTATTATTATATATCGATGTTGACCTCACTTTTGGTTGAGGTTTAGTTTTTCCTCTTTAGTAGCCTAAGGTATAACCATAAGACTTTCTTGTTGACTATTCCTAGAAAACTAGATAAGGAACCCTCACCATTATAAATTTTACCCTCTTTCTTTCTCAACTTGAAGCTCCACATATTGGTCCTAACCTCTAGCACTTAGTAGATAGGGTCAATATGGGGGAGCTCAAGATGAGTTCCCATAGGACTGCTTTCTTATAGGGTTAATTCTAGGTGTTGGTCTAGGGCTAAGGCACTCACTTGCACTCACTCTCACCCACAATTACTCACAACCCTAAACCCAAGTTTTCCTGGCTTTAGTCCCTTGATCCTTTGGGAGACTCATGTAGATGGTCCCCTAAACCTAGTAGCCCAAGGCTAAGGTTTAGATAAGAACAATGCATGGAGGACCCAAATGGGGTTCTTATTGGTCCATAGCTCATTTATGGTGGTTAGCTCCCAATTCTACCCAAAATGTTCAACTTGATCTTTCGCCGCTAAACTCGCCCAATTTACCTAAATACTCTTGGGACCCTAAATTTGACCAAAATTCCCAATTTCACCCAAAGTATCCAAAATTATTCAAAAATCACTTTAAACCTTTTGAAGATACCCAAATTACCCAAAACTACCTAAAAATTTCAAATTTACCAAAATACCCCCAAAGATGCCAAAATTACAAAAATACCCTTGGCACCCCAAACTTTTCCAAAACCTCCAAAATCACTCCAAATGTTCCCAAACCTCATTTTTACCCCTCAATTGGACCCAATTTGACCAATTTGATCGTTTTCACCAAAACCCCAAATTGCCTTTAAAGGCCCAATTTCCCCAAATTTACCTCAAATGCCAATTAATTTGGTCCCAATCTCCCCCATTTAAAATCCTAAACTCAAATTTACCTTTCAAATGACCAATTTAAATTAAATACAAGCTCAATTGTCCCATTGGTTGAGCCCAATTTTGATCTAAGTCAAAACCCCAACTTTGGCCCTATGACTTTGTTCCACCAAATTGAACCCTATAGCCTACTCAATGGGCCTCAATTTGAATCCTAAACACTTCATAAAACTCCGACACATCAAACTTGACCTTTAATTAGCCTTGGAGAGGCCTCAATTTCATTTAATTTTAACTCAAATCCAAAAATCAACCAACAAAAATTAAATTTTAAAAACACATTTTGATAATTAAATGTGATAAAAACAACAAGAAAAGAAAACAAATCTGTTGAATCAATTCTCTTGATTTTGAGGTCTCCTTTTCTTGCTCGCACAACATGACTATCCTTGTCTACATTAACTCTTCACATCCTTGTGAAATTTCACATTCTACACAAAACCTCACAAAAATTTTGCACATTTTCCTCAACAATGTCAACATTTTCACACGACACATATCTTTGGATTCAACATCACCAATTCTCATCTTCGAATCAGTCCTTAACTCTGATTCCTTTTCTTTCGAGGTCGGTCCTTAACTTCTAACTCTATCTTAAGATTGATCCTTAACTTTCAATTCTCATTTTGGAATCAGCCCTTAACTTCTGATTCCTTTACCTTCGAGGTCGGGACTTAACTTCCGACTCTCTCTTGAGATTAATCCTTAACTTTCTATTCTCATTTTTTGAATCAGTTCTTAACTTTTGATTCCTCCTCCTTTCGAGGTCGGTTCTTAACTTCTGACTCTTTTCTGAGATTGATCCTTAACTTTTAATTCTCTTTTTAGAATCAGTCCTTAGCTTCTGATTCCTCCTCCTTTCAAGGTCAGTCCTTAACTTCTGACTCTCTCTTGAGATGGATCCTTAACTTTCAATTCTCATTTTGAAATCAGCCCTTAACTTCTGATTCCTTTCCCTTCGAGGTCGGTCCTTAACTTCTGACTTTCTCTTGAGATTGATCCTTAACTTTCAATTATCATTTTAGAATCAGTTCTTAACTTCTGATTCCTTTCCTTTCGAGGTTAGTCCTTAACTTTCGACTCTCTCTTGAGATTGATCTTTAAATTTCAATTTTCATCTTGGAATCAGTTCTTAACTTCTGATTCCTTTACTTTCGAGGTCGTTCCTTAACTTCTGAATCTCTCTTGAGATTGATCCTTAACTTTCAATTCTCATTTTTGGAATCAGTCCTTAACTTCTGATTCCTCCTCCTTTAGAGGTCGGTCCTTAACTTCTGACTCTCTTTTGAGATTGATTCTTAACTTTCAATTCTCATTTTGGAATCAATTTTTAACTTTTGATTCCTCTTCCTTTCAAGGTGGGTCCTTAAATTTCGACTCTCTTTTGAGATTGATCCTTTACTTTCAATTCTCATTTTGGAATCAGTCCTTAACTTCTAATTTCTTTCCTTTTGAGGTCGGTCCTTAACTTCTGACTCTCTCTTGAGATTGATCCTTTACTTTCAATTATGATCTTGGAATCAGTCCTTAACTTCTGATTCCTTTCCTTTCAAGGTCGGTCCTTAACTTCTGACTCTCTTTTGAGATTGATTCTTAACATTCAATTCTCATTTTGGAATTAGTCCTTAACTTCTGATTCGTTTTCTTTCAAGTTCGGTCCTTAATTTCTGACTCTCTTTTGAGATTGATCCTCAACTTTCAACTTTCATTTTGGAATCAGTCCTTAACTTCTGATTCCCTCCTTTTTGAGGTCGGTCCCTAACTTCTGACCCTCTTCTAAAATTGATAACTAAACTTCAATCCCCACCTTGGGATCAACACTTACATACTGATCCCCATCCTCTATAAATACTTGAAACTTGAAAACGCAAATCCACTCTCCAGTCCCCACCAAGAGTTCCTACCTCTTGACTTTGATCAGATATTCACTTGTTAATTCCCCAATGAAAACAGATATGATAAACAATTCTATACCTCCTTCTAGATCTGTTGAGTTAGAAGTTTGTATTGGTTTTGTTGATCTTGTCGGTCAATACCAATATGAGCGATGTGCTTGCCCAACACACCACACTTATTGGGGGTCCATTTGTTGACCTCACTTTTGGTTGAGGTTTATTTTTTCCTATTTAGTAGCCTAAGGTCTAGTCATAGGACTTTCCTATTGACTATTCCTAGAAAAATAGAAAAGGAACCCTCATAATTAGAAATTATACCCTCTTCCTTGCTCAACTTGAAGCTCCACATATTGGTCCTAACCTCTAGCACTTAGTGGGTAGGGTCAATTCAGGGGAGCTCAAGATGAGTTGTCATAGGACTGCTTGCCCTTAGGGTTAACTCTGGGTGTTCGTCTAGGGCTAAGGCACTCACTTGCACTCACTCTCACCCACAATTATTCATAACCCTAAACCCAAATTTTCCTGACTTTGGTCTCTTGATCATTTGGGAGACTCATGTAGATGGTCCCCTAAACCAACTAGCCCCAAGCTAGGGTTTAGATAAGACCAATGCATGGATGACCAAAATGGGGCGCCCATTGGTCCATAGCTCATTTATGGTGGTTAGCTCCCCAATTCTACCCAAAATACTCAACTTGGTCTTTTGCCCCTAAACTCCCCCAAATTACCCAAATACCCTTGGGACCCTAAATTTGACAAAAATTCCCAAATTGACCAAAAATACCCAAAATTATTCAAAAATCATTTTAAACTATTTAAACATACCCAAATTACCCAAAACTACACAAAAATTCCAAATTTACCAAAATACCCCAAAAATTACCAAAATTACAAAAATACCCTTGGCACCCTAAACTTTCCCAGAACCTCCAAAATCACTCCAAATGTTTCCAGAACCCATTTTTACCCTCAATTGGACCCAATTTGACTAATTTGATCTTTTTGCCCCCGAATTGCCTTTAAAGACCTAATTTCCCCAAATTTACCTTAAATGCCCATCAATTTGGTTCCAATCTCCACCAATTTCAATCCTAAACTCAAATTCACCTTTCAAATGAATAATTTAAACCAAATTCAAGCTCAATTGGCCCATTCTTTGAGCCCAATTTTGATCTAGGTTAAAACCCCAACTTTGGCCCTATGACTTGATTCCACCAAATTGAACTCTATAGCCTACTCAATTGACCTCAATTTGAATTCTAAACTCTTCATAACACTCCTACACATCTAACATGACCTTAAATTGGCCTTGGTGAGGCCTAAATTTTATTTAATTTCAACCCAAATCCAAAAATTCCCAATTTTGCCCCAAATTAGCTGTCTCCAAAATCCACCAAATTGAATGCCTTAACACCAAAATTGACAACCAATTTATGTTGAAAACTCTTCATTGCATTATTAGAGACCATTTTAAATAATCAATTTGGACTTAGCCCAAGACTAGCCCAATCTAGACTCAAGTCTAGCCCAACATGCCAATTGACCAAAATTCCAAAATCCTTCAAGTTGAACCCCTAATTGAACTCAAAATCATTTCAATCCTTCACCAAAAATCTTCATTTCAATAATATACACAACATTGGTCAATTAATTAGGCACAAAATCATGGCTAGCATTACCTAAAACCACTTTACAAAATTGACCTACTTGGACCCATGCACTAAAATTGGCCTAGCCACCTTAAAGCCACCAACTTATGACTTCACAACCACCAAACTCCTCTTAGGGACGAGAATAAACCATGCAAAACCCACCAAAGCATGGTATGGACCAATGTATCCCCAAATTAAGGGATTTTAACCCATTTTTGGACCCAACTTGCAAAATATCCTCCATCATTGCTTTCCCTTGGGGGTAAATTATAATTAAGCCTCCCCCTGGCTCATCTGACTTCTTGACCACCTCCCCTGGCCTTGCTGGCCGGCCTAGTGGCCAAAAAACACCAAAATTGTGAGCCACCCCCAAAAATTCAAACCCAATTCAAACCCAATTCAAACCTAGAGGCCACCTCATCCCACTTGAAATTTAGAGCTTCTCTGCCCTCCACCTAAGCATCATTTTGCACCCCTCAATTAGGCATGGCAGCCACCCTAAGACAATTTTATTTAAAACTCAACTCCATGGCCAATGAAGGAGACCTGAAATTTTCTTAAGGAAACTCTGCCAAACTACCCTCAGAGACTCCCTAAGACCTCCTCAGTTTAAGCCAACCATTCTCCCCCACTGAGCTTCACTATGGAAGATCAATTTTGAGCTTGAATTTTTGCCAAAAACCAGGACAGATATCTCCACACCTCCACAGTGAATCAAATTCAATTAACTGTGTACACACCTTCCCCACAGTGAAAGAAGTTGATTCCCCACAAAAGCCCCCTCTCAAACAACCTCAAGAAAGAAGTAGAATTCAATCAGCACCTGAATTTGAGCTTGGTCGAATTCATACCTAAACCATTCACCAGGGCACAAGGCTTCATCTTGAGGTTCATTGGAGCCAATCGAAGCTACCACAACCATTTGATTGAGGCCTCCCCTCTCAGACAAAGGTATTGAACTCAAACCTGAATCCGAGCCTATTTTCACTCTCAATACGTATTTACAGTATTTCATACCATATAATCCATATAGATAGGTTTGTATTGAGTAGATGAAGCTCTTGGAACAAACCCCATGAGATTTGGTTGAGTCTAGAGGGAGATCTTAAGGTGTGAGTGTGGACAGTTCTCGGATTAGCCTATTTGGGGACGATGACGGGGAGCCGTCTGATCACACATTTATCTCATCAAAAGACAAGATCTAGCTGGATGAACTCTTGATACGTGAATGGGAGCCCGCCGCATTGCTGTTCGGAGCTGCCTAGGATGAGGTGGCGCTGTGCGTTGAAATAGAAAAATAGGGATTTAAATAAAAAAATGCTCCCTAACTTTAAAAATTCATATCTTGGTGTAGAAAAATCACAAAAATAAAATAAAATTCTCTTAGTGCACAGTGAACAGAGGAGAACAATGTGGAAATAGTTTGAAGTTTAATTAATGCATATTTTATCTTTAATTAACTAAATGCTATTTTGAATCTTTTAATTCTCCATACATATAGAAATTTCACCAATGCTTGATATTTTGGCATGTTGTTGCCTCTGTCTTACGGGACATTCTCTGATTTTTCCAAAGTTAGAGGACACCCCTAGGCAGAGATCCATATTTTTTAGGTTTATGTCTATTATTTGCATAAATTAATCATGATAATTAGTATGTTGTTAAGAAAAATCCAAGAAAATTTTTGAAGGTCTGCCATGACTAGAGAACCCTTTAAAAAATGTTTCATGATCTAAGTCATTAGGAACACACCTAATTTCCACAAACCCTAAAATGAACAGAAAATTAATTTTGGGAAGCAAAAACATCTAAATGACTTAGTTTTTGATCTCCATTGTAATTTGAAGTTCAGAGAACTCCCCATAAAAAAACTTAAAATATTTGGAGCTCATTTGATGACCCAAATTGATTTTCTATGTTAAATGACATTTTTGACATTAAAATAATTTTTATAATTAAAATGCAACTCAAAAAAGTATAAAAATTTGTTTTGGGAGTTCTCTACAATTAGAGAAATTTTCTACAATTAAAATTATAAATAAAATAAAAACTTCTTTTTTAAAGCCTATTATATATATTTAAATAATAAAAAATTAATAAAAATCACAAAATTGATAAAATTCATGAAAATATTCTAAACTGTTCCCTAAGCACTTAGGAACAATTTGAATATTTTCCCTAATTTTCTAAGTAAAGATATTGAATTTTAAAGCTTAAAATAATTTATAAAGATTAAAAAATGGATTTTCACTTAAAAAATTCTAATAATTCAAAGAAAATTCTAATAATTCAAAGAAAATTCAGAAGAATGTGAAATTTGTTTTCTGGGTTTTTTTGACTTTAGAGAGATTTAATAAAAATGTAAAACTTAATTTTCCACTTTTAAAATATTTTATAATTAATAAACACTCTAGAACTTAAAATAATTTTAATAATTCAAATAAAACTCAAAAATCATGAAATTTGGTCAAGTGTTTCTCTGGTCTAGGTCTACCTCCAGTGAAAATTTTAATGGATTAGGCTTTTCCTTGATTTAGTTGTTGAATTTTCTTTAAAAAGTCATATTCTTGCATGAAAATAAATATATAAATTAAATTAAAATTTGAAAAATCAAATTTTCTCCTCTGATGTCTTAATTGACCTATGAGTGAGGTGTGATGAAAATTCCAAAGTGATTTGAATTAAATTTAATGAATTATGAAGTGATGGAGCCTTAGTGACAAAAGTATAATTGAAATTTAGCCTTAATTAACATTTAGCTTAATTCAAGAAAGGGAAAAATGACAGCCTTTGATCTTAATTAATATATTTGGATGATTGAAACATAATGGATTAGTTGGTAGAAACCAATCTCATTTTTTTCCAATTAAAAGATAAATGTGTAAATTTCCTAATTAATTAAAATTTGGAAGTCTGCCAAATTAAATGATCCTAGACTTAAGGGTATAGTTTTGGGTGTTAATAACTCATTAATTCAGTACCCCATTTTGGATGTTCAAATAACATTCAAAAGTCTTGATGATGAATTATTATCACTTAGAAATATCCTTCAAAATGATTAAGATATTTCACTAGGACTTTAAGGGATTAGTAGTGACTTAACCTAAATCAAATTTGGTTAAATGAGGATTAGAAAAGTGAATGTAAATAAAAATTTTAACACCTTTGTAACACTACAAGCCTAAGCTAGAACTAAAATTGACTAAATGTCTTAATAAAACTAACTTGCCCCTTTAAGGGTCTTTACCCACATAATTTTCAAATTAAGTGATAAATGATAATTACCTCACTCTTAGGGATAATTGAAACATCAATGTTCATTGAGCATTAGAGATATTTACAGGATGAACTATTAAGCAACGTAATAAGTTTAAATGAACTCGAGGCTTTTCACCAGGCGGTGAGAGGGAAACCTAGACCTGCTTCTTTCTTCAGACCTGTTGGATACCTCGGAGGTGTACTAAACTTAATATGTTTTTCTTAACAAAAATTATGCTTAATCAAACTAATAGGGACCCACCAAGATATGATTTAGGATTTGGTAGATCACCAGAACCTTATTTTTCTCACTTCATATAAAATGCCCTTGTAAGCATTTTTTAGTTTCAGCTGGAGATGACGGGAAGACCATTCAGGTACACTTTTACAGTTTACAGTACCGTCTTTCTCTATACTTTCCAAACTATACTTTTATGCTTACAAAACTTGCATGCTAAACAACAATGTCACCCAACATGAAAACTAAAACTACTAGGATAGCAGCAAAACAAAAAAAAAAAAAAAAAATAAAATTAACGAAGATAAAATTCACCTCCACAACCTTCAAAATATAAAACAACTCAAAATTTAATCACAAACATCACAAAAATCACAACTACAACTAAATTAAGAGGTCTCTATCGGATGATCGGGAATCACTTGGAGGAGGTAACCTACGGTTGCTAACGAGACTTCCCACGGTCCAAATGAAAGTATGGAACTCATTAAGTTAAGTTTAGTAAATTCATTTGAACTAAGTGAATCCAATAGAAAATAGTGGTGCCAGAACGAGGGAACCTTAAGATCCTAACCGGTGTTGCTCTAATCAACTTTAACATGCCCCCGTAAATTTTTTAAAGAACTACAACCATAGGGCCGTCTGATTTGACACCATAACTTGACACCCTAGGAAACTTAAACTCGTCATGGCGAGGAGCTTGGAGCTAGCATGATGGGCAGCACAGCAATCTTCAAAAGCAAAACCTGTCTTCCCTAGCTAAACCATTCCTTCCTTAGAACTAAACAAAAAGCCACAGGATTTTGAGGCTGTTTGCTTATGCAACATAAATCCTCACCTTATCTTTAAGCCTTTGTACAGCTCTGCTGTACAATATAAGCCCTAAGTCTTCTTTGAATTCTGAGGTTATCATCTATCACGACCTAAATCCTCACATCTTCCAGGATATTTATGTGATCGTTTCATATGAATGTAAGCCCTAACTAATAAAATTGGCAGGATGAAACACTAACATAAATTTATCCTCAAAATTGAAGCCAAATAATAGGATATACTGGGAAGTTACTGCGGCTCTCCTCTGGATCTATGACATCCCCTAGTTCTTCCTCCTTTGTATTTTACAATAAATGTTCCAAATTTGAGCTATTCCCATATCACACCACTTTGTCCGATCTCATTGAAAAGTACTCATTTTAACCTCTTTGAAGATAATATTTCTTGATTTTTATCGAGAGTTTTCTTAGGTGACTTCGGTTATCTAAGAAGTAATTAATTATAGGGGCTTGCCCTTATAACAAGCTTGTCCGAACCCAGCTTAATATAAACCCTATTTAATATTTTATTAAATAGAAGAAATTATCTGCAAATAAAATGGTTTCACAGAACAAATAGATGTCATATATTTCTTAGTTTATTTGATCGAGCCTCATCCTCGAGTCTTGTGTTCATCCTTTGGGATAGATATAGGGTTTGTGATATAATGCTCTTTCATTTAAACTATAAAAAATATGGGGTTAGTTTGATTTCGTATTTTTCTAAAATGATATATTTATGTAAATTAAAATGTCCTTTCTAAGTGGGCAATAAAATTTTGATTCCGGAGGCCGACTGCTTCCAACGGGCAACTCCTTCAACCAAAATAGTGTCGACAGCTTCTAACGGGCAACTCCTTCAACCAAAATAGTGTCGACCAGCTTCTGGCGACTCTGCTAGGGATGAGCTTTTCTCTTCATTTAAATCTAGAAATATTATCTTCTTACATCGGTAAAGTGGTCATGTCCCCATGGACCAAATGACCCTTCTTCCGTTGACATACTTTACCCATTTCTATCTTGGGAAAGTAAGGTCAACTTATTTGGACTTCAGGACTATCTGTTCAATCACCTTTGAACAGAGAGGTTCAGGAGGCCATTAAGGATTTTTTAATCTTCATGTGGGGTCAGACCCCCGATAGGTATGTTGGTGAACTAGTTCTAGCTGGGCATTGTGTGTGAAAAAATGGGTCCCGCATTGGGTCCTAAACACTACACATCTTCCTTTCGAGTTTGATTTACTATTTTGCAAATTAAATCAAATATTTTTCTGCTACGTGCACTTTAAAGTTTTCTTATATTAATTAAAATTTTCTACTTTCAAATTACCTTTTCGCTGAAAATTTTAAAATCCCTAAAACTAAGACTTACCCGGTCTACAAATCAACCTCTATTAATTTTCAGTGCTTGCAGTAAGATTACAAGGTTTTGGCCATATAGCTAACCCCAGAGCTTTCTGTTTTAAAGCTGCTACAATGGCCTTCCCAATGCTGACTTTTTCTTGCAACTTGTCGACAAGCCATGAAGCCCGCTATGTTGCTCCTACCATTAAGTTCGGAGCCGGATTTGAAGATCTCGAGGTCATCCTCGGGAAAGCCCCATTTGTCGTAATGAATGTCGCCACTCCAAAAGTTTAAGAGCAGTCTGCTAATTTCAACCTGAACTGTCTTCAGGACTTCCCTTCCTATAAGAAAGCCAAAATTACTGCTGCAGCCATGACAACTACCAAGCCTGCTATTCCCGCTACTGCTAAGGGAGAAGAAGTTATGATCTTTAAAGATCTGATTGAGGGATTGGCCGTTTCACCATCAATATTTGAAATTGGATCAAGTTCAAAGACTATGCCGCTAACCCCAACTCAAAGGTGAAAACGTAGTAGGAGGGCTGCTAAAGCCCAGGTTCCTAAGGAAATACCTGTTGAAGAAGATCCTCACCAGGATGAGTCAGAATTACTGAAAACATATCCACTCCTACAAGGAAGTAGATTCCATCCTTTAATGGGTATTAATGGGTACGAGACTATACAGAAAATTGCCACTACTTTACCATCACTTCATGGACATGGTGAGGAGAGAAAGAAGTCCACTCCTATCACCCGAGTCAGTTCAGTTTTAAAGAGGCTAGCTGCCAAAGAAGGTTGCTCAGTTAGTGAACTACTCAAACGAGTGGGACATACATTATCCCCTCGCATAAAAAAAGAAATCTTAAAGGATGTTAAATCTACCAGATGATCTCATAAATCAACTAAGGCTTTACCCGCTCGTATTCTTATCTGGTTCCACTTAGGGAGCAGAGTTGATACCACCATAGTTAGCACCGATACTACCGTCACCAGAACCGTAAATTGTTGACCAGCCAAGACACTACTGGGTCCAAGAATTATACCGATCACCTATTACAAGGATGTTCCTAAAATTCCAAAGGAAAAGATGAAAAAATTACCTAATACTGTAGTCGGTCTGCACCATTAGGAGCATACTTCTCTTCGACATACCAATATTTCTACTGAGACACTTCATCTCAAGACATCATCGTCAAAGAAAAAGGTGTGGGTACCCAAGGTCATTGTACCAATACGGTCCGATAAGCCTGCAAGGCAAGAGCATGGAATGAAGCCAGTGTCCAAAGTATCTGATATTGTCGCAGTAATTACCAGTGAAATGGAATAACAAGAGGAGGAGGTACAATAAGGTCCAACAAATCTTAAGGAAATTCAAGAATCAAGAACTGAAGGAAAAGTTAAAAAGCTCAAGGTCGAGATTTTTGAGTTGGCTAAGGAACATGGAGTCTCCATTGATGATGATGAAGATTTTGACTATAATGATTACCTCAAAGAAGATTTCATGGATGTCCATATTATCAAAACCAGAGCCACTACATCTGCGTGCGATCAACCTCTCGTCGAAGAGAATGTCGTAGATGAGCTGCGTAGGGCTATCCTCCTAAAGAATGAGCAAGTCAGCCAACTGGAGAAAAGGATAGAAGAGATGGCCGCAGCCATGACTGCTTTGACAACAATTCAAGGACAATCTCAAATCCGACAGTTAGCTTATCCAGAGGTCAACCAACCAGAAATTATACATATTACAGATGAAAGAAGAGAAGTTGCCTCAGAAAACTGGGATGAGCAACCAAAGAAGGATTCTCCATCAAAAGCCATGCCGGAGAAGGAATTTAAGTAAACGATTGAGCAAGTTCGGAAGGTCTTAACCCAAAATAAGTGTGGTGCATTGATTTTAAAGGATAGAACTTACCCAGAAGAATTCGATACTGTACCCTTCCTCAAGAGTTTCGTGATAGCAAACTTTAAGATATTTGATGCACCACCCGAAAGAATCCCAAACAAAATATAACACATTTTTGAGCCAGTTGTGGCAACATAAGGAGTAACGAAGCTTTACTTTTCCAACAGTTTATCAACAGCCTGTTAGGGATTGCTTTTGATTGGTATGCTAATTTGCCTAATGAACCAGTTAAGACATTTGTCGAGTTAGAACAATTATTTGTGAAAAGATTTGCCGAAACGCAACACCATATCTCTATAAGAGAGCTCATGATGGAAAAGCAAAAGCCCAATGAGAGTTTAGTGGATTACATCATGAGGTGGAGAAATCTTATCATAAAATGTGAACCTCAGCTACAAGAACATCATGCAATTAAGATCTTACTCAGAAGCATTCATTGGCCATTAGCTTTCATGCTCAAGGGACTCACCATCAAATCCTTCGAGAAGCTACTCAGCAAGGCTAACAGTCTTAATGAAGAAATCAAACATATGGATTCCATGAGTAATCCAAGGCAACCAGAGTATTTGAAAAGAAGTCAGGAACAGTAGCGACTATTGGTAAAGGAAAAAAACCAATGAAGATATATCCAGAAAATCCTCGCCAATCTTCATCGCAACATGCTCAGAAACAGAGTAGCCAGTACAATCAACGACCGCCTCAAGAAGGATCACTTCAAACAGGGAATAAGAGAATATTTTTGGAAGAATGACAGAAAAAGGTGTATTCTTTCAAAGATGAAGCCGTATACAAGATGTTCAAAAGTCTGATGAAGAAGCCTGAGTTCAGACTACCAGATCAAATAAAGCTCGAAGAGGTTGACAAGAAGGATCAACCAAATTATTTCTCATAGCACAGATTGCTTGGGCAAACTATAGAAGAATGTTTCATCTTTAAGGATTGGCTCGAGAAGAACCTTAAAGAAGGGAATATAACTATCACAAATAATATTTAAAAGAACCTGAAAAAGGTTCCATAAATATGATTTTCGCTGAGCCAATCTCCCCGATTGATCCATATACTGGAGAATATGGATGGAGTACGACTTGGGATAAGCTCAAGAGGATCCTAAACCAAATCCATGATGCATCAAAACAATCTTCCATGAATGCTAGAGAAGATGGATGGAATGTAGTTTGGAGCAAATCATCCAAGAAAATATTGAATCAAATCTAGTATGCATCAAAACAAGCCTCCGTTCAGAGTCTTCAGCCTGCCAAACCCGAGAGAAAGATTTCACCAAGAGATTCATCGTCATCAAAGACAAAGAAGAAGAAGAACACCACTACAAAGACTGATAGCACGGGGGGTAGAATAGGGGCCGCCTCTACTAGATTACTTGTTTCGGATTTGGGGAAGAAAGTCCTCAAACCCCTGACTTTATATGATTATCTTTTTACCCCTCTAGGGTCTTATGAATATAATGACTGTGATTTTGGGTACATTTTAACTGTTTTTAATGATAACATAACTAATTTTGACCAATCTAGCCTCGATCTCAATTTTCAAAATGATCCTCATATCGTACGAGAGTCCGATGAACTCACTAATAAGACCAAAGAAGACAACGATGATACCACTTACGACAGCACATGGAGTGAAGAACCAATTCTCGAGCACAACGGTGCACCACTTGCCATCAACCTAGGTCTTTCTGACAAAGAGGAAACACCAAAACATTCAACAATGATATCTCAAAAAGAAGAAATTACATTAGTTAACTTAAAGAGCGAGAGAGTGTTACCCCCAAGAATAGCTCCGACAGATATAGGAAAACAAATAGTAACTTGAGAATAACTACCTCCACCTTTACTAGTGGAAGAACCACACAACCAAGAGAAAATTGGAAGATCATACAAAGTGGATTGTAACGTGCTAGCTTATCTTAAGAAGTTGCCGGCTAGATTAAGCATCTATGACACTATGATCCTATCGAAGAAGATGAGAGAGTCTCTGGTTACAACCTTGCTTGACCCAAAGATTTGTTTAGCCCAGTTGGCCAGCACATCCTCATATGAAGTTTGTTCATTGAAAGAACAGTTTGAGGTAACATTTACATCTCTGTTAACATTGGTAGATTTGTTTTGTCCAGAGTTTTAGTAGATCTTGGAGCATCCCTCAACTTGATGAGTCTACGAACATTATCCTATTTGTACATTAAAGCTCAAGAGCTTACGACCGATAAAATGATGCTAAGAGGATTCAACCAAAAGAGAGAGAGACCCTCGGATTAATTACATTGCTTATGAAGGTTAGAGAACTAGCAACAACCGCCAAGTTTCATATCATCGACGCTGAGACCTCTGTCAATACTCTACTTGATCGACCATGGATTCACAAACACAACATAGTTTCATCATCTCCACACCAGTGCATTAAATACTATAAAGAAGTACAAGAGCATTGCATCAAAGGAGTTCTACAACCATTTTTAGTGCATGAAGTGGGTATTCATGAAGATGCTGCCTACTACGTGCCTCTGAAGAAAGCTATCTTCTCTTGCAAAATTGTCACAAATAAAAGTGAAAATTCAGAAAAATTACAAAGAGGAGGTCATTCAACTCTGCTTCAGTGATCTTCCACCACTCTTTTACAACAAGTTGGTGGAGATTCTTTTAGTTCGCGCACCCGAGGTTGATCCCAGGGACGTGGACAAGAAAAACAAACTTAATTGTTTAACGGACCAGGCCGACCATCAACATTGGTGATGAAGAAAGTTCTAAAGATGAAATAATGATGACAAAACTGAAGAAACCACAGTATGAGATATCCTTAGAAGATTTGGAGAAAAGCAAATTTGAGACGATTTATGATCGGATAAACCACTATGTGAATACCATGACCCCCTTACTCTGATTCTCCCTCAAAAGGTAGAGAGTTTAGAGGTCAAAGAAGTCCGTAGCGCTGGTTCAAAGACGATCAAATTTTATCGTGCTTCTACCTCTACTGATCTTGAAAATCATGTAAACTTGGATGATGATCCTAATGAATTAATGGAATTTCTTTTTGGTTATTTTTCTCCTTGTGTACAAAAGTTAATTTAATAGGTACATTTGCCAAAATAAATACCAAAAGATAAATTACAAATTTTTGGAAAATTATGGAATGTTAAAAGTCGAACTCCAAACTCAAAAGATGGTCTCGAATTTGGTACAGTCAGACCAGTCGATGATTCAGAATTGTGTATGATTGTTACTGGTGAATCGGAAGAGGATTTCCTTGATATAGAGGATGACTCTACTGATCAGCTAATAGAAGATGCTCTGCCAGAATTTGAGGAGGAAATTAAATCCACTGTTGATGATCTAAAGGAAATTAACCTCGAGACTGAAGAGCAACCCCGACCTACATTTATAAGTTCTCTACTCAATGACGAAGAATTTATATAATTGATTAGATTGTTAACAAAATTCAAAGATTGCTTTGCATGGAGCTATGATGAAATGTCAGGACTGTCAGCAGAGGTTGTAGTTTATAAACTCGGGGTGGACAAGTACATAGTAAAACAAACCCCTAGAAGAATGCACCTCGAAATAGAGTAGCAAGTCATCTCTAAGGTGAAGAAATTAATATATGCTAACTTTGTAAAAGAAGAGAAGTACCCCACATGGTTAGCTTACATTATGCCAGTTAAGAAGAAAAATGGACAAATACATGATTGTGTGGACTTCAGAGATTTAAATAAAGCATGTCCAAAAGATGAATTTATGTTACAGATACTAGAAATGATGGTGGATATTGCTTCAACACATGAAATTTTCTCCATCATGGACAAATTGTTGGGATACTATCAAATCAAGATGGCTTCCAAAGATTCAACACTTACAGCCTTCATAACACCGATCAAAATTTTCTGCTACATAATAATGTCATTCGTCCTAAAGAATGCTGGAGCAACATATCAACGTGCAATGACGAAGATTTTTTACGACCTCATTCATAACCAGGCAGAATGTTACATGGATGATTTGGTCATCAAAAGTAAAAAAAAAATAGACCATTTGTACAATTTGAGGATTGAGTTTGAATGGTTACAATGATATGACCTTAAAATAAATCCCTTAAAGTGCGCCTTTGGCGTTACCTCTATGAAATTTCTAGGATTCGTTGTCCATCATCGGGGAATCGAGATTGACCCAGATAAGATTAAAGCTATCTTGGAAATTCCTCCTCCTAAAATCTTAAAGCAACTACGTTCCTTCCAAAGAAAGTTGGCATATCTGAGAAGCTTTATTTCTAATCTCTCAGGTAGATGTCAACCCTTCTCGGCATTAATTAAAGAGGATGACAAATTCATTTGGGAAGAGAAATGCCAGCGGGCCTTTGAGGATGTTAAACAATATTTGATGACACCTCCTGTCTTGGCAGCCCCCATCGCAGGGAAACTGTTGATACTTTATACCCTGGCCTTAGACGACTCTCTTGGAGCCCTCTTAGCCCAAGTCAATGACGAGGGTAAAGAAAATGCACTCGACTACTTGAGTCGCCGCCTAATACCAACGGAGATAAGGTATCTACCTATTGAGAAACATTGTCTAGCTTTGACTTTTATCGCTCAAAAGCTTAACCATTACATGCTTTCTCATAAAATTACCCTAATTTTAAAATTCAATCTGTTGTAATATTTGATGACTCGACCAACACTCTCTAGATGTCTAGCAAGGTGGTCTATGATTTTATTGCAATTTGATATAATTTTTGTTCCCCTCCGTGCTATCAAGGGACAGATTTTGACAGACTTTCTTGATGCACACCCACTTCCAGCTGGGTCCCCTTTTAATGATGAACTACTAGTTGAGCAGGTACTACAAATAGAATTCTCCAGTGTGCAACACTCAAAAATGTACTTTGACGGAGCTTCGTCATTAAAAATGGGCAAAGGATCAGAAATAGTTACACCAGGCAAAGTAGGTATTGATTTGATTTTTATCGCGTCAGATAAGGGTATGCTGAGGTTCTCATACCACCTGACAGAGCCATGTACCAACAACAAAGCAGAATATGAAGCCTTAGTTACCGGATTAGAGTTGGCAATCTTGATTGATATAATAGACATTGCCATCTATGGTGACTCACAACTCATCATCCAGCAAGTCACCGAATAATACAAGATTTTAAAACCAAGATTAGTGGAATACCATCAGTACATGATTAAGCTATTGGAACAGATCCCCAGTGTAACTTTCTATCGGTTTCCTAGGGGAGATAATGCCCATGCTGACGCTTTAACAAAACTTGCAAAAGAATTATCATGTCCCCGGAGGATTCCATTGATGTCATGGTACAAGGAAGACAAGTTTTGTCTTGGATCGACATCGAAACTCTACAAAAGCTCAAAAAAAAGAAGAAACAAAAAATGCAGTTGTGAATATCAACGAAGATTGGCGCAAGCCATTAATAGAATATTTACATACTGGAAAGCTACCCGAGGACAAGTCTAAAGCACATCACATTACAAAAAGGGCTATGTTATATGCTCTAGTTGGTGACGTCTGACCGACCTTTTTTGTAAATCAATAATTACAAGAATTTGATGACACTACTAGAAGATTTAAATTCTAGCAACAATGCCAAAAATTTGATTGCGACTTTATATATATATGTTTGATTTAATAAAGATGTATAGATATAATATTCAATAATGTTAAAGNAAGGTTGGTTTCTACCAATGAGCCCCTTGAGTTTCAAACATTCAAATTAAGATCAGAGGTTACCCATTTCCCTCCTTGAATTAAGCCTAAATGTTAATGAAGGCTAAATTTCCAAAATTACACAGTTGTCCCTAAGGCTCTAACACTTCATAATTTGTCAAATTCAATTCAAATGACTTTGAAATTTTTATCCTATCTCATTCATGGATCAATTAAGACATCAGAGGAGAAAATGTGATTTTTCAAAATTTAATTTATTTTATATAATTATTTTTATGCAAAAGATAGGATTTTTCAAAGAAAATTCCTAACTTGACCAAGGTAAATCCTAATTCCTTGAAAATTTTATTGGAGCTAGACTTAGACCAGATAAGCATTTGGACCAAATTTCATGATTTTTTTAATTTTATTTGAATTATCATAATTATTTTTAGTTCTGGAGTATTTATTAAATTCAAAATATTTTAAATGGGGAAGAATAAGTTTTGTATATTTGAATTAGAGAAGAAAATTTTATATTTTTCTGAATTTTATTTGATTTACTGGAATTAGTTTTAGTGAAAACTTATTTTTAGCCTTTAAAAATTATTTTAAGCTTCAAAATTCAATATCTTTATTTAGAAAAATAGGAAAAATATCCCAATTATTTCTTAGTGCTTCAAAAACAATTTAGAACATTTTCATGAGTTTTATTATTTTTGTGATTTTTATGAATTTTTAATTATTTAAATTTTTAAAATATACTAAAAATCAAGTTTTTATTTTAAATAACATATATTTTTTAAAAAAATACCCTTGATCACAGAGAACTCAAAAAAATAAGTTTTTATGAATTTTTGAGTTATATTTTGATTTAAAAAAAATCATTTAAATGCCAAAAGTGATCTTTATCTTTAAAAATCAACTTAAGTTATCAAATGAACTCAAAATATTTTAAAATTTTTATGGTGAGTTCTCTGGATCATAAATAATCGTGAAGATCAAAAATCAAGTCTTTTAAATGTTTATATCTTTCAAAATTAATTATCTTAGTGATTTAGGGTTTGTTAAAATTAAGTACATTTTAAATGACTTGACCCATGAAATTATTTCCAAAAGCTCCTCTGGTCATGGTGGACCTTCCAAAATTTTCTTAGAATTTTCTAACCAACATGCTAATTTCCAAAAATGTGGTTTTCTATCTAGAGACTTCCTCTGACTTTGGAAAAATCAGAAAATGTCTCTTTTGAAAAAATTTCAAGCCATGGTGAAGTGCCAATATGCATGG
This sequence comes from Phalaenopsis hybrid cultivar, assembly GCA_002079205.1. Classification (NCBI taxonomy): domain Eukaryota; kingdom Viridiplantae; phylum Streptophyta; class Magnoliopsida; order Asparagales; family Orchidaceae; genus Phalaenopsis; species Phalaenopsis hybrid cultivar. The sequence goes on from JXCR01149003.1 coordinate 304,813, forward strand.
AGAATCAAAACATTCAAACTAGTGTTTAATTAATTAAAAATAAAATATGCATCATATGGACTTAAAATTATTTTCATATTGTTCTCCTCTGTTCACTGAGCAAGAGCGTATTTTTATTTTTATTTTTTTTATTTTTCTATACCAAGATATGAATTTTTGAAGTTAGGGATCATTTTCTGAATTAGTTAAATCTCTATTTATCTATTTAAATACGCGGGCCAGATTAAAAGTAAATTAAGATCGAAGTGAAAATATCATCACAATTTCTTTAACATTTTCATGGCTCAACCAATTCAAATCACCATTTCACAAATCTCAAGATAAGGAGAAAGACATAGAAAACTACTCAGAAATCATGGGGAAGGTACGACAAAACTTGGAATATATATATAAAAGCAACGTCATACAAACTACAACAAGTAAATAACACTTATCTCTAATTCCTCCCTAAAAAAAACTCCTCGAAGTTCCTCTGAATCTCTTCCTCTCTTTCCAGCACACAGAATTCTTCTTTGAAGCGGCAAGGAGGAAGAAATCTCTCACTTTCCCTCCACTCTTACNGCTCACTTTCATTTTTCTTTCATTTATTTTTTTTTTCATTTGGATTGTTTTCAATCCTATATATTTTTCTTTTCTTTTCAGGGATTGTTTTCAATCCTTTCTTTTTCCTTTTTCAAGTGAGGA
>JXCR01149003.1:319844-341505 GCA_002079205.1 Phalaenopsis hybrid cultivar
AAGTAGTTTGCCTGAATTATCCAATCGTGAAATTAAAAGAATATTGGAAAAATATGTGAATCCAACAAAATGAATTGGTAAGTCAAACTTGACTATGCTTTGTGAGCTTATATGACTGTATAAAGAACTTCTATAAGAATGTTCCCATACATGTTAGTATTTGGGAAAACTTTTCATTTATTAGTTGAACTTGAGCATAAAGAATATTGGGATATTAAAGAATTTAATTATAATTTAAAGGATGCTAGTGAGAAAAGACTATTATAATTAAATGAGCTTGAAGAGATAAGAAATGAATCTTATGAGAGTGCTAAGATTTATAAAGAAATGATGATGATGTGGCATGATTGGAGGATTCTTACTAAACATTCTGAGCCAAGACAACAAGTTTCACTATATAATGCAAGGTTAAGATTATTTTCAGGCAAACTTAAGTCTAGGTGGATGGGCCCATTTGTTGTGATAAAAGTTTATCTTTATGGAGTTGTAGATATTAAATACCCTGAAGCTGAGGAAATATTCAAAGTGAATGTTCACAGGCTAAATCCCTACTTTTTAGGGGATGAACTTACATTAAATTATCTTATGATGTTGGGTCAACCAGAATAAGAGCCGATTACGTTGGGCTGATGATGTTAAACCAAGCGCTTTATGGGAGGCACCCATAGTTATTTGTGCGTTTGTTTTGAATGTTATGTTGTTGTGTTTGATTTAAAAAATTTTGGTAGTATTTTGAATATATAATGATTTAGTAATGATTCTTATACCTTAATAGATGACTTAGACATGTTAGAATGAGTATTTGGATGTTATGTTGAAATGTGCTAAATTAAGCACCAGCGCTTAAGCGCCAACATTCAACGCTTAAGTGCGACAGTTTACTAAACATGCTCAATTATGTTTCTTGAAGNGTTTCCTACGGGCAAACCCTACACCAAAAATAGTGCCGACATTGTGTTTTCTCCATGAGTTCTGAGTAGGTTTTCTTTATCTTTTTCTTTAAAATGATAAGTGATTAAGTATTGGATGGAGGCTTTGTGAAGCATTAGTCTTTAATGTTGGAAGAAGCTGTGATGATTTTAAACTTGTACTTCATTTACTTATTTATTTGGCAAAATAAGATGTTAATACCTATTGTGAGACCATGTAAGATCCGAGATGATATTGTCTCAGTCAACAAATGGTAAAAATAACATAAGATTTGATGGATGAGAATGAAATTAATATTATTGAGTGCAAATAAATAGGGAAATAAACTTTAAACGGTGTAGAATTAGAAAACATTAGAGTGACAGGCTAAAGCCCCTAATTTGGTTTATTGTTTTAGGTTTTGATACGAGATGTTAGCCCCTAAATGGAGGGAGAAGAGGGAACTCTAGAGTGAGAGCTAATATCTTCCCTACCTAACCCGTCTTCAAGACTATTTAAACTTTAAATTAACCAATGTTCTTTATAACATCTCTGGTAAGAATAAAGAAAATTATTGCTCCTATTTGGCATAACATTATTTGAATACTTTCACAATAAAATTCTTATATTTGTTACTAAAACATGATAATGAAAAAGATATTTTAATTATATGGCCTTCAATTTATAATTATCTAGTTAAATTTAGTTAGTTGTTTATTGTACTTTCAATTATAAAAAATTACAAAAATAATCAAATTTTCATTCCTATTATAGCATCTATAGTTTGAGGAAGAAGATTTTGCTAAGTAGAATTTGTTATCTAATTTCTTCTAATTTTAGTTGCATATTGTTTATTTTTCCTGTGGGTATGATATTCGGGGCTTAATAAAAAAAATCCTATATTACATGATAACAATACGCATACTTATGTAGTGTCCCATATTTAAATATATTAATTGTATTCTTATTTGCTTCGAAGTCAAGTTTTTTCCTAGTTGTTGCCGGTGATCAAGTTTTTGGCGCCATTGGAAAGTAAGAACTATAAGTAAGGAAAAAATCAAGAATATAATTGCATACCTCCCATTGACATATAAAGGTACAACACTAAGTTTTTGGCACCGTTGCAGGGGACAAATACAAAATTTTTAAAGAAATTTTTAGAAAGCAAATTTCTATTTTTGTAAAAGTCTTATTTAAACTTTTAAATTTATTATAGGAATATTGTATTGTTATTTTTTTATAAAGTTCTTATTTGTGTGTTTTTTATTTATGTATTTTGTAGTAATGTATGTATAGTCCAGGTTCTACAGGACTAGTGCCCTACAATTCTGAATTAGAAAGAACTATTAGAAAAATTCAAAAACTCAAAATTACTTAAAAAATCAAAAATTTCAAGAAATGACAAATCAAAATAATCAAAATGCTGAAATTAATCAAGAGTTTAGAATTATACAAACCCTAGGATGGATGAACTTCATTGTAGTATACAAAAATGCACTGTAGTTGCAAATTCATATGAACTTAAACCTGTTATTATTCAAATGGTATCAAAAATCAATTTGGGGGAGCACCAACTGAAGATCCAAATTTACATCTTGCCAATTTTTTAGAATTGTGTGCAGGATCACCAACTGAAGATCCAAATTTACATCTTACCAATTTTCTAGAATTGTGTGCTACAGGGGGTCACCAACTGAAGATCCAAATTTACATCTTGCCAATTTTCTAGAATTGTGTGCTACATTTAATACGATGGTTTATTAGATGATGCTATAAGACTTGGAACTTTTCGTTTCTCATTGAGGGATAAGGCTAAGATATGGTTACATTCGTCAGCACCAAGATCTATCTGAACTTGGAGTTATTTAGTGCAAGAATTCCTTGCTAAATATTTTACACCATAAAAAACTATGAAGTTTTGAAATGATATTACATCTTTTTGTTAGTTTGAAAAGGAATCTATTTATGAAGCATCAAAATGACTTAAAGAACTACTGAGAAAGTATTCACACCATGTTAAACCAAATTGGTTAATAATTCAAACTTTTACAATAGAGTAGTTGGATCTCTTAGATCTATTATCGATGTCGTTGTTGGTGGTTCATTGATGTCAAAACCATTTCATAACACTTATGCTTTAATTGAAGAGATGGCTACTAATAATTTTAAATGGCCTTCTGAGAGAATAAATCCTAAAAAAATAGCCAATATACATGATTTGATGCTTTTACAATGTTAGCAAATCAAGTTGCTACAATTTTAAAGAAGTTAGATCAATTTGAAATGATTTTTTTCTCAACCAATTTCAATGATTGAAAAGAATTCAATAGGCCAAATGGTAGATTCTCAGGTATCATTAAAAACTTTGAATACTATAAACAACAAGCAGAATAAACCATATTCAAACTATTATAACCCATGTTGGAAGAACCATTGTAACTTAATTGGAACAATACTTCGAGTGGTAATAATCAACAATGGGGGAACAATCAAGTAAAAAAATTGAGAAACTAGTACAATGAAGGGAATAGTAATTATAGACAGACTTGTCCTCCAGGTTTTAACAGTAATTCATAATTCAAGGAGAAAAAGTTGTCTATAGAAGAAGTGGTGTTACAAATGGGAAATCAGTTACAAAGTCAAGGAGCTATTTTAGAAATAGTGAGAATCAATTGGGAAAAATAACAAATTTATTAAGTAATAGATCTTAAAGAACACTTCCTAGTAAAACAAAAGTAAATCAAAAAGACCAGAATAAAGAGCAAGTAAAATCCGTTCAACTTAGAAGAGGAGAGTTGGAAAGTAGACTTCAAAAAGAGATTGAAGTAGAGAGAAAAGAAATTGATGTGCCTGAAGAGGACACTTCGAAAGGTTTAGAGAGACATATTTCCCTACTTAAAATTGACTTCGAAAAACCACAACCTCCATTTCCTTGGAGACTTTGTCAACAAAAGTTGGATAAACAATTTTCAATTTTTTTGAAAATCTTTAAGAAGCTTACAATTAATATTTCATTTGTTGAAGCCTTAAAACAAATGCCAAGCTATGTGAAGTTTTTGAAGGATATTTTTTAATAGGAAAAGGAAGTTTGAAGATAACGAGACTACTGCATTTAGTGAGGAGTATAGTGCTAGAATTCATAAAAAGCTTCCTGAAAAGCTTAAAGATCCTGGTAGCTTCACAATTCCATGTGCAATAGGAGACATTTTATATGGGAAAGCTTTATGTGATTTAGGTGTAAGCATTAACCTCATGCCATTATTAATATTTAAAAGATTGGGATTAGGAGAAATATCCCCTACTATTGTAACTCTATAATTAGTAGATCATTCAATAAAAAATCCTAAAGGAATTATAGAAGACGTCTTAGTGAAAATCGATCAATTTATCTTCCCTGTTGATTTCATTGTGCTAGATATGGAGGAAGATAAGGAGATACCTATCATTTTGAGGAGACCTTTCTTAACTACAGGAAGAGCAATGATAGATGTGCAGAAAGGGGAATTAACTATGTGTGTTAATGATCAGACATCTACGTTTAATATTTCTAAATCAATGAAAGATCCTGCAAAAGGTAAAGATGATGAATGCTACATAATGGATGTGATAAGATATCTGAGTGAATGTCATTTCAAAACAACTTATGGAGAGAAATCTGAAACGAAAGAGATGGAACACGAGAAAGAAGAGGATTTAGATCAACTTAAAGATTTTTATGAGGAAGATTCAAATCATGTTATAGAAATTTTAAAAGTTTTAGACATGACATAAAAAGTTAAATCTTTTTGTCCATCGATTGAAAACCTCATGAACTTGAGTTGAAACTACTTCTTGAACATTTAAACTATGCCTTTGTAGGTGATTCCTCAACAATACCTATTATAATTACCTTAAAATTAACTACAGAAGAAGGATTTTAATGAAAACTTTGAAGAATTATAGGAAAGCCTTTGGATGGACAATTACATATATGAAAGGAATCAGTCCTTCAATTTGTATGCATAAAATTCATATGGAAGAGAACTATAGACCCACGGCTGATCCTTAAAAGATATTAAATCCTATTATGGAAGAAGTTGTTAAGAAAGAAATTTTAAAGTGGTTAGATGCTGCAATTATCTACCCTATTTCAGATAGTGCATTAGTCTGATTCACTGCATTCCTAAGAAAGGAGGAGTGACTGTGACTATGAATAAATATAATGAGTTAATACCAACATGACAAGTCACAGAGTGGCAAATATGCATTGATTATATAAAATTAAATCTCGCCACTAGAAAAGATAAGTTTCCATAACCTGTTTTAGATCAAATGTTGGATAGACTAGCTAGGCATAGATAATTTTATTTTTTGGATCAATATGTTGGTTATCATCAAATACAAATACCTCCTAAGGATCAAAGAAAACTATTTTTACCAGTCCTTATGGTACATTTGCTTTTATAAGAATGCCCTTTGATTTATGTAATGCCCCTGCTATATTTCAAAGATGTGTGATCACTATTTTCTGTGGTTTAATTGAAAAAGAAATTGAAGTATTTATAAATGATTTTTCAGTGTTTGAAACTTCATTTGAATCATGTTTAGAACATTTATCAAAAGTTCTTAAGCGTTGTGTAGAAAAAAATTTAGTCCTTAATTGGTAAAAAATAAATTTATTGTAGTAGGAGGAACTGTTTTAAGACATTAGATTTTAGAACATAGTATGGAAGTATGCCCTGTAAAAATTCAAGTGATCGCGAATTTACCTTACCCAACAAGTGTAAGGGAAATTAAGAGTTTCTTAAGACATACTGGATTTTACAGGAGGTATATTAAAAACTTTTTAAAAATTGCTAAGCATCTATGTCATTTTATTGAAAAAGATGTATTTTTTTTTATTTTGATAAGGAGTGCTTAAAAGCTTTTGAACTACTGCACCAATTATTATTTCACCAGATTAGGAAAAACCTTTTGAATTAATGTGTGATGGAAGTGATTATGCTATTGGAGTTATTTTAGGACAAAAGCATGATAAGATTTTCAAAGTAATTTACTATGCTAGTAGAACTCTTAATGAATCTCAAATTAATTATACCACAACTGAGAAAGAGTTATTAACAGTAGTATATGCTTTTGATAAAATCAGATTATACTTAATTGGAACTAAGTATGTTGTGCATACTGATCATTTTGTTATTAAATATTTAATGAAAAATAAGGATGCAAAACCAAGACTGATAAAATGGATTCTTCTTTTGCAAGAATTTGACTTTGAGATAGTAGAGAGGAAGCGAACTGAGAATTAAATTGTTGATCATCTGTCAAGGCTTGAATTAGAAAAACCACTCTATTTTGAAAAATAAATTAATGAACATTTTCCAGATGAATAATTATTCAGTGTTAATGAGTGGCGTGTTCCATGGTATGCTGACATTGTGAACTTTATTGCTAGTGATATTCTACCCTATGGAATGATATACGACCAGAAGTGGAAATTTTTATCTGAAGCTAACTTATTTTTGGGATGACCCATTTTTATATAAACAAGGAAAGGATCTAATTATTCAAAGATGTGTGCCTTTAGAAGAATTTTATGAAATTATCCAAAAATGTCATAATTCTGATTTTGGGGGACATTTTGGATAAAATAGCATACAAAATTTTACAATCGGGATTTTATTGGCTACAATCTTTAGAGATTTAACACTTATATCAAAACTTGTGATCAATGTCAATGAGTAGGCAATATTTCAAGGAAAAATGAGATGCCCCTCAATTATGTATTGGAAGTTTAGATATTTGATGTTTGGGGATTAGATTTTATGTGGCCATTTATACCATATTTCTGAAATTTATGTATATTGATAGAGTAGATTATGTATCCAAATGGATAAAATCCATTGCTTTATATCAATGTGATGCTCAAAGTATTGCAAAGTTTTTAAGAATGAATATATTTTATAGATTTGGGATATCGAGAGTGATCATAACTGATGGGAAAAGTAATTTCAAAAAAGCAATGATTGAGAAATTATTAAAAAAATATCAAATCAACCATCAAATTGCTGCTTCTTATCATCCTCAGACAAGTGGTTTGGTTGAATTATCCAAACGTGAAATTAAAAGAATATTGAAAAAATCTATGAATCCAACAAAAATGAATTGGTCAGTAAAACTTGACTATACTTTGTGGGCTTATAGAACTGCATATAGAACTCCTATAGGATTGTTGGTGAGAAAAGACTATTGCAATTAATTGTGCTTGAAGAAATAAGGAATGAATCTTATGAGTGTGCTAAAGTTTATAAAGAAAAGATGAAGATGTGGCATGATCAGAGGAATCTTATTAAAAATCTTGAGCCAGGGCAACAAGTTTTGATATATAATGAAAGGTTAAGATTATTTTAAGGCAAACTTAAGTCCAGGTGGATGGGCCCATTTGTTGTCATAAAAGTTTATCCTTACAGAGCTGTGGATATCAAATATTCTAAAATTGAGAAAATATTCTAAGTGAATGGTCACAAGCTAAAACCCTACTTTTTAGGGGATCAACTTAAATTGAATGATCTTATGTTATTGGGTCAACCATAATAAGCGCTGGTTACGTTGGGCTGACGACATTAAACTAAGTGCTTTGTGGGAGGCAACCCATAGTAACCTATGTGTTTTTGTTTTGAATGTTATGTTGTTGTGTTTGATTTAGAAAATTTTGCTAGTATTTTAAATATATAACAATTTAGTAATGATTCTAGGACCTTAATAGATGACTTAGACATGTTAGAAAGAGTATTTGGACGTTAAGCTGACCTGTGCTAAATTAAGCACTGGCGTTTAAGCACCAACATTTGACTCTTAAGCACGCCAGTTTACTAAACGTGCTAAAGTATGTTTCTAGAGGTTTTGACATGGGTTAGTGGTCTGAGAACATGTCTAGTAGTTTTTAAGCTAGGTCTAGAGTCTATAAATAGAAGGGAATGAAGAGAGTTCTCACCCCACTTCAATTTTAACCCTAAATTCTAAGTGAAGGGTGAGAGATCCTGGAAACATTTCATCTTGGGAGAGTGATTTGAAGAAGAAGGTGGAAGCTATGCAGAAGAAGTTCATTATTCAAAGTGCGCAAGTGTTATACAATAGTATCCTAGCCGTTAGTATAGAAGAGATAGCAAAGAAAATCACTAAAATTGAGGCTGACGTGACTTCAATTGAAGCAAAAGTGATGGAAGTTAATGTACATCTGGAGCATATTGGATGGAAACTTAATATGTACTTTATCCATACAAATTTTGTTAAAGAAGCAGACAAGGCTATGTGTTTGAAAAACAAATGCATTGAAGAAGACTCAACTAGAGTTCTTCACCACCCTTCGTTCTATCAGATTTATATTCCAAATGCGCAAGGAGAGACTAATGATAGGCCATGATTTATTCCACCTGAAAGAAGGTGGAATTAAGTTCTTTATTTAGTGTTTGTTTGTGTTAAGTGTTTGTTTGTTAGTGTTAAGTTTGTTTTATGTGTTTTTAATGTTAATTTTGTTTAATGTTTCTACTTAGGAATTATCTCATCCAAGAATTTTTAAATTAAGAATTTATGTATCGTAAATGTTTGTATTTATTTGTGAATTAATATAAGTGTTTGCTTCTGTGAAACTTGGTGTTATTTTATGTTAAATCAATTTAGTTAAGATTGGTGAATCTTGAAAAAGAGGAGAGTTGAAGGGGAAGAAAATAGATAAAAGATTTATAAGGCCATTTAGGGGTGGTTGACTTAGGCTAGAAGTGTGTTTTACTTAAAAACAAAAATATGAAAATTTGTACACTAGGGCCTAAGCGCCAAGACCCCGCACTAAAGTACTGGCTAACCCAAGGACTAGGCACCTAAGGGCAGAACCAATTGTGCTTAAGCGCTGGTTCATGTAAACTGGTTTGCAAATCATTTAAAGTGAAATTATGAGCTAAAAAACCTCCATTTTTACCCTAACTTCATCTCCTACATTTGGTTTTTGCAATTTTGAGAGCTAGGGCAACCTCTTCAGTGGTGATTTCTTGTTGGATTCAAGCCAAATTTGTTAGATTTGATCTTCTTGAGGTAAGAGCATTAACTCTATGTAAAAATTTTTTATTTTCACCACGTATTTTGATCACATTATGGATTTGACCGAAAATCACTATTCATGGTGAAAATTTGAGCAAAATCTATGAAAAATACATAGAATTGATATTTTAAGCTTTTAATAATTGAGTATAATGATTTAAAGTTGAATTTGAGATTTATTGTGAATATTTTGTGATTTTTAGAAATGGCCCTAGAATGAAGAGGAGTAAAAGGAAAGCTCACTTCGATTCAAACAAGTTTTTTAGTTCTAGAACTCAAAACAAATATAGAGATGCAATGCAGTCAAGGAAACTGGTTCCTGAGAGGTTTTAAGAGTCCGAGTGGAGCAGTACAAGATTTGATTGTTCACCGATAGTGGGAGTGTTTTTGTTATTTTTCTGCTATGGTCGTGATTTCTATTGTTCTGGAATTCTACAAGAATTTCCATGAAGTTGAGGAAGATAGGGTCATGGTTTAAGGAAAGCAAGTGTATTTCTCCTAGAGGTAATAAACCTGTTCTTCCAGTTGCCCTCTAGTATGTTATGTTTTTATTCAAACTATAATCCGACTGAGGAGGAGTTGGATGAGATTATATTATCATTGACTATGGGAAGAGGATTGTGGAAGATCACTCATGAAAGAAGAGTCACTTCCCAATGTCAAAGTCTGATGCCACATTAAAGGTGTGACTATACTTTATTTCTGCTTGTATGCTACTAACCAACCACCTCAGCTAAGTGATCTGAGATAGAGCTATCTTGAACCACTATATTCAGCAGTTCAAGTCCATTGATATTGGAGGTCTGCTTTATGAAATTAAACTAATTTTGTTGTCATTACTACTATTGCAAGTTTGGGATTGGCATCATTGATCTTTTCTTTATGCGAGTAGGCAAGTGTTAGATTTGATAGCTGGGAAGAGATATTGCAGCCACTCAAGCTCATTACAAGTGTTAATGTGAAGTCTTATTCACATCACTCGATCTTTGGCTGGATAAGTGGATTTTCTAGTAGTCAAGTGCCTCTACATCTCGTGCTTCTACCTCACGTGATTCGACATCACAAGGTCAGAATTTTGGATCTGATTTGCTGTCAAATTTATTGCAAAGAATGTTAGTTAATAATAATTATATTGTGGATAAAATATTACATTTATAAAATTTTGTAGATCATATGAATGGATATCTGAGGAAACATAATGATTATGAGTTGAAATTCCACTCATCATTGGAAAACCTCATTAGAGGTGAAGAAAGTGTAGTTTTCCCTTCAAATCCAAGAATATCCATCATATGAGCTTACAACTTTTTTGCATAGTGACGATAGTAACGCTGATGAGGAGGAAGATTAGACTGAGTACTGTAGTTTAGTTTTTTTGTTGTTGTGAAACTTTTTTGTGGTACAGTTATATTGTACTGTTGTTTTGTTTGGAGTTGTACTTATTGAGACTGCTACTGTTGTTGTGGTTTATTTTATTAAACATTGTTGTGATATATTTATGTTATTGTCAGTAGTTATATTTTGTTTCTATGGTAGTAATTGTTATAACAGTGTTGTTTAGTTTATTTTGTTAGCCTGTGTTGAACTTAATCCTAAATCTTGGGTAGGTTTAGAATATTACTAACTTTCTCTTAAGAACTTCATGTTCTAAATTTTTAATTTACTACCAAGTATTTTCTTTATGTTGCAGTTTTGAGTGTATGTTAGTGTGTTTGTTTGCTTTTATGTTATCCTCCACTGCATAGAAGTCTAATGAATCTCTATATGTTTAAATTAAAGTTAAATTTGATCAATTAGATTTTTACTCTTGTTTATAATTTTGTACTTGTTTATTTAGAATGTAAAAATTCTTGTAAGCATGTTATTTTTAGTTTTCTTTTCTGCCTACAAATAAATAAGATACTAAAATGTTTTATCTTATTAAAAATTTAAATTTGGGGGGGATAAAAATTTTCTTAAAACTTGAAGTTTATTTGTTCTCAAATGTACTACAAATAAATTTGATTTTGATTTGAAAAAAATGATTATGTATATGAAGTTATATTAGGGAAGTTAAAATTTTGAATATAGAAACAGTAAGAGAATTTAGTTAAAACCTATAGTATGGAAATAATAAATATTGTTTAACTATCTTTAGTGGAAGAAGTTGTATTTTTTAAAAATTTAGAAGGGTTTGAATTTTATTTTCAATACTTAAATTTATTTTATTAAAAATAATTTTCAAAACTATTATTATGTTTTTAAGTAAAAGATTTATATCAAAACTTTTCTTTAGGAAAGGAGGAGTGGAATTCAAAATCATTAAAGGCCTATCCAGAGATAGTAATCCTCACAAAAAAAAAGTTGAAAAAGAGAGGAGAAACTTGAGGATTAGTACCTAATAAAAAGTTGNGTGTGGAAATGATAAATATTTGTAACTATCTTTAGTAGGAAAAAATTGTATTTTTGAAAATTTTAGAAGTGTTAGACTTTTGTTTTCAATATTTAAATTTCTTTTATTAAAAATAATTTTTAAGACTATTATTATGTTTTTAAGTAAAAGATTTATATCAAAACTTTTCTTTAAGAAAGGAGGAGTGGAATTCAAAATCATTAGAGGCATAGCCAGATATAGTAATCCTCACCTTGACAAGAAAATGGGGAGGAGAGGCTTGAGGATTAGTTCCTAATCAAAAATTGGTTCCACATCTAATCTTTTTAAAGTATAAGACTTGATAAACTCTTAAGCTTAAGGATATAATATAGTAAGTATAATTATTCTTAATAAAAATTCTTAAGTAGAGAAGATAGAATGGCTAAACTCTATATTTGGAGAATTTACAATATTTCTGAACTAGATGGAAACTCATTTTTTTCAGACTTCCTTACATTAAAAATTTCTAAACTCTAAGTTGGTCTCATGAACTAATGTTTTTTTTTCTAAATTTGACTAATATATTTCTAGATCAAAATTTTAGAATATCCTAATGAAACTCATATTACATAATCTACTTATTTTGGTTTTGAAAGATTGGAGTGTTTGATGCGATTTTTTTATATGCTATACTTCATGAAGTTGACACCACTACTTCAAGATTTTAATCTCTGGCAACGACACCAAAAACTTGATGCAAACTTTGTTTTTTTTATTATTAATAATTTTATATATTATATATAGTCACAATGATATAAACCTAAGTATACGTATCGCTCAAGTAATACAGGGCTCTAATGGAGTCTCATTTATCGATCCCACAGGGAAGCGAGGTAAGAGGTCCTTAGTCAAAGTTCTAGTCCACTACTATCATGCCTTAGATTGGAATGTCGATTAAAATGGTGTTTTATTTAACAACTACTCCTAAATGCAAATGTTAAATGTAATGATAATAACTATTCCTTAATACTAATGTTAATTCTATTGATAACCCCTTTTTGGATGATTGGTTTGGATAATTTAGAGATGTTAAAAACTACTATTCTTATGTAGTGAATTGAATAATGTAAAGGAATGAGAAGCATTAAATATTGTATGTGCCAAATAGTAGCAATCCTATTCTTTACCCTCTTCCGAGTGCTATAAAAAACATTGGCTAATCCTAAGTTTAGTCCCTAAATCTGTGGTTAGGCTGAGATGATACTGGCTCTCACTCCAGAGCTCCCACTTCCCTTTGCCTGAAGGCAAACTCTTGTTTTAGTTTCCAAACACTCTGACCAAATTTGGGATTTTAGTCTGTCACCCAAAAATCTCTAATTCTACGCCCATCAAAGTATATTTCCCTATTTATTTGCATCTAAACCCCATGAACTTCACCATCCATGGAATTAGAATGTGGTTTTACTTTGTTGAGAATTACACCGCCCTCTCGGGTCTTAATGCAATTACAACAAATTTTAACACTACAATAGGCCTTTATTGTAATGTAAATAAAGTGAAAATAAAAACCATCACATTTATAATTAAAACATCTTCTTGCATGCATCCCAAAATCCTAAACATGAATCTTACTCATTGTAAAAGAAAGGTAAAAGAAAAACAATGACATAATTCTCTCATGCCACTACTTCCTAATAAGAAGAAAGAGTAAGAAAAACACATCATAAAGCACGAAGAAAACATAATGGAAAATTTCATTTTATCAAAGCAAATCCACTAGATAAGTGTTTACAAAATCATAATATAATGAAGAACACAGTACTTAGTTTTTTTTCCATTTGAAATAAAGATGAAAATCTCTCCCATAAAGCCTCCTGCTAATCCATGCAATGTTAGAACTTTCCCTTACAAATTCTCTTAAAATCCCCTCACCACTCTCTTTAAAAATGTAGAAATCTACATTTCTAATCCTATTATAAGATCTCTAAACATTCTCCACATTTTTACACTCACACACACACCACCTTTTTTGACATAAAAGCACTCTATTATAGTGTAGGGATGAATTTCCCAAGAGATGCCTCAAGCAACCTTCCAAAAAGCGTCCAAATACATTGAATCTTCTAGAAATTTGCCCAACATCATGTCAAAACAGTCTCGAGTGTTGTCGGTGCCATTTTGGGGGTCATCCGCTCCATTTTCACGTTGCTCTCTGCACTCTGGTGCTGTGAATGCCGGTTCTAGCACCGTTGGGGCCCACCCTGAGCAGCTCCACCATTTTGCTTTGTTTGGCTCCATTTTAGCTTCTTCCGCATTTCAGTTGCATTGCGTTCATAACATATATACCTACAAAATAAGCATAAAAACAACCTTCCTTTAAAGTGTAATTTCATTCAAAAAAATGTGAGAAGTTTAAAAGAGATTAAGCATAGAAAGATATATCAAAATGTGTCAGAATAAAATTTTCTTTCTTGCACGTTTTTGCTCCAAATTGCACCGTTTTTACTTCTTTTTCTCCAGAACTCCATTTCTTGTACCTGAAACGAAAAATTTAAAAATTGCCTTCCTTTAAAATGCAATATCATTTAACATTACCAAATATAAACATTAAATGTATATGAAAAATTGAACATATTTTAGGCGTATCAGTGTCACTTGAGGTCAAGTAACATTTTAAATTTGAGGGATTTTGAAACACCTAAAATATAAAATTTTTAAGTACACATTTTTATAAGTATTTTTTGAGATATTGCACTTTAATAGAAGTTATTGTATTTTTTTTTTCTTTTAGGTACAATCAAATGGATGAAAAATGGTGAAGTTATTGTATTTTTCTTTTAGAGGAGCTTGGGGTGGCTAGCTGGCCTTCAATTTAGGTTCAATTAGCAGGTTATGTGGAGGGCTGAAGAGTGCCAAAGACCAATTGGGAGGAGCAAGCTTGGATGGGTGAAGTTGAGTGTATTTGGGTGAGAGGGCTCTCTCAGTTTGGGGTTTTCCAGCGGCTGAGGTAGTGGCTAGCTAGGGTCAGGTCACCTCTGGGCTCAGAGACGCTAGGGGGTGGCTAATGATGATTAACCCCTAAGTTCAAGTGATGATGGTAAAGATATTTTAATTTAGGTTAAAAATGGGAGGAGATCCCTTAAATCAAGAGACCATTTGTCCAGAGCTCAATAAGGGTGGGCTAGGTGGGTCTAACCTGGTCACTAGAGTCCAACTGGTGGTTGTAGTGGCTTTGGTCTGATCAATTTGGTTTGGTTTGGTCAATTTTGGTGCATGGGTTCAATTTTGGGCATTTTGGCTTGAAGTTGGGTTTAGGTTGGGATATTCATGACATTGAGCTCAATTAATTGATCAAAATGGTGTAGATGATTGTCACAAACAGTTTAGAAAAGGTTTGGAATGATTTGAATTGATTTAGAAGTTCAATTTGAAGGATTTTGGCTCATGGCTAATTTTGGGGATACTTGGGCTTGAGTTGGGCTAGAGTTTGGATAAGGCCCAATTGATGATTCAAATTGATCCTTAGGATTGTCAAGAAGAGTTTTGGTTATCAATTGGATGGAAATTTTTGGATTATGGAGTTCAATTTGGTGGAATTTAGGGACATGGTTAATTCAGGGCAAAATTGGTGGTTTTGGGCCAAATTGATTTTGAGTGAAATTGAGGATTGAACAAGGCCAATTTAAGGTTCAATGTGATTTGGAGAAGTTTTTTAAATATTTTATGATTCAAAATTGGGGCAATTGGATAGGTTAGGGGGTTCAATTGAGTGGGATTTTGGCTTGGGGTCAAATTGAGGATTATGGGATTGAGATTGAAATTGGGTTTGAAATTGGGTTCAATTGAGCTTGTATTTGGTTTCAATCAACTTTATAAATGATGAATTTGAGTTTAGAATTAAAATTGGTGAAGATTGGGATCAAATTGGTGGACATTGGGGCGAATTTGAGTAGTTAGGCCTTTAAGGAAGAATTGGGGCTTTTGGTCAAAATTGGTCAAATTGGGCTCAATAGAGTTGCCAAATTGATTTTGGAGACATTTTAAATGATTTTAAAGGTTTTGGTACAGTTTGGGTCACGAGGGGTATTTTGATAATTTTGGCAAAATTAGGGGTATTTTGGTAATTTTGACAAAATGAGGTATTTTAGTAATTTTAACAATTTTGGGGTGTTTTGAACAATTTGGGTGGTTTCAAATGGTTATAGATAATTTTTAAACAAAGTTGGGTATTTTGGGTGATTTTGGAAATTTTGGAAAATTTTTGAGTTTCAAGGGCAATTTCGTATATTGGGTAGATTTGAGGGCAAAATGCTAAATTGGGTATTTTATTAAAATTGGGGTGCCAACCACTGTACTTGAGTTATGGACCAATAGAATTCACTTCTTTGAGTCCTTCATGCACAGGTTTTAGCTAAACCTTAGCCTAGGGCTAGTGGCCTAGGGGACCATCTACATGAGTTTCCCAAAAGTTTAAGGGATCAAAGTTAAGTATGTTTGGGTTTAGGGTTATGAGTGGAAGTGTAATGTGCAAGTGTGTGTGTGAAACTGACCAAGACCACACAACCTAGGGTTAACCATAAAGACAAATAATCCTATGGGGACTCCCTTTGAGCTCCCTCATATTGGCTCCACCTACTAAGTGTTAGAGGTTAGGATCAATATATGGAACTTCAAGTTGAGAAAAGAAGAGTTTAGAGTTTCTAATGGTGATGGTTCCCTTTCTAGTCCTCTAGGAATAGTCAACAAGAAATTAATATGGCTAGACCCTAGGCTATTAAGGAGGAAAGTCTAGACCTCAACCAAAAGTGAGGTCAACAGGAAGGCACAAAATCTTATCATGGATCTCTTTTATACTTTATTGCCTATCACATATTGCTTTCTGGTATACTTGAAGGGAGAGATCAAAATGGAAATCTTGAGTCCAAAGCTGACCAAGCCTTGTAGAAACCAAAGTAGTGTTTTGATCATGTGAAAGAGATCTCTAATGTGATTAAGCATGTGATGGCACAATTTGTTAACCACATATGCAATGTTGGGTTGGGTGATAGTTAATTACTACATAGCTCCTTTAATTTGTGGGAATGTAGTAGAATTATTGAGTGGTTGTCATGTATTGTGGTTTGTAGTCATTTTGCTATGTAAATGAGTTAGCATTTGTTTGTAGCATAACAATTCTATATTTTACAGGATTTGAGTGAGGTTGTGTTATTGAGCCTGGAGCATTAAACTAGGTGTTCAAATTACCTCAATGCTAAGAAATTTAAATGAATTATATAATTTTTTAATCTGAAATTTAGTGTTGAGTTAGTTTATAAGGTCATTGATTGCTATAATACTCTAACCTATGATCAAAATGCCATCAACATAGAGAAGCATAAAGATGTTTTTCTTTAATTAGTGGGGTAACTGTAAGGATAGATCAACTTCACTGATTTTAAAGTCCTTATCGATGAAGAACTCAGAAATGGTTGTGAACCTTCTCTTGAGGGATTGGTTGGGAACATATAATACCTTCTTGAGAAAACACACATGTTTTGGAGTTGAGGGTCTATGAAGCCCACTGATTGTTGCGTATAGATTGTGTCTTATAGATTTTCATACAAAAAGGCATTTAAAAAATGAAATTGAAAAATTAGCCATTTTATATTGAAGGTGATTGTGAGGAATGTGCCCAGAATGGTTATTTTTTCAACTGAATTGAATTTCTCATAGTTATTGATGTCTTGTTCTTTTGTATATCTCTAAGCTATTAGTCATGTTTTTATACCCTATCACTATGTTGTCGAGGTGAAACTTGATATACTTGGTCTACCTACATCCAACAAACGGTTGATTTGGTGGGGGTGGGACTAATATTAAAGCGTCCTAGATTTCAAGAACAAAAAATTCTTAATTTATTGCTTTTATTTGATGAAAATTTTTGCTTAGTTTTGTGTATGAGGTGGGATCTATCTGATATTGGAGGTGATGTAATACTTTTAGCCTTCTACTTAGTTTATTTTATCAACTTTAACTTTGGTTATCATTGGATGGTGTTCACCTCATTTTTGGTCAAACATATTTCTCTTAACTCAAGCTTGACAAGACATGATCTTGATTTTCACTAAAACCCTGAGATTATTAATTTCTATTTCAAGATTGTTGTAAGGCTAAAAACCTCATTTTAAAATTTGCATAAATCTTATTATCATTAATCAAAAACATGCAGACCAACTTGATGATTAATTGAAACATTATTTACATAAAACTGTGCACTTAGGATTCCTATGAATGAAAATGTTCTACGTAAAGTTTTTTTAATGATTCATTATTTTTAAAACAAACTTCATCATTTTGTCTGTATCATCAAAATCTTTCAAATAATTTCCTCCACACTCAATTCCTACCATGTTTGGGCAACTTTTGAGCAAACGATAATCTGGAGAAAGAAAATGATAATTAGGAGAGATAAAGTGATAATTTGACCATAAAGTTTTCAAAAAAAAAATTAAATCAACTCCAATATTCAACAAAAGTTGCTCTAAACTTAAGAATATAGCAATTTGACCAATAAAATTCAATATTTTTTTTGTCAAAATTGATCATTTTCTCTCTCCTAGGGTATGACCCAGTTTGAGCAGACATATCTCTCTATCAAGCTTGAATTGGACAAAACCAGTTGGACCACTAAATTCCTTGAATATTTTTCTATAGAATGGTCAAGGTCAATTTTTTTACCATAATCACCTCATAATCACCCATAACCACATCCAAACTTCAAATGTATCTTTTGGTAGAGAACTCCTTTTTTGAAACAGTTTAGATTTTTGAAATTTGTGACTTGTCCTCTTTAAGATGGTATATTAACTTAGTTTTTCCCAATACTCTATGGAAAGTGATAAATTTTCTCCCATTATTTCTCAAAATTACACTGATGTCACTCAATCTAAACCACCCATTTAATTGCCCATCTNCTAGAGAACTCCTTTTTTGAAACAGTTTAGAGTTTTGAAATTCGTGGCTTGTCCTTTTTAACATAGTATATGAACTTAGTTTTTCCCAATACTCTATGCAAAGTGATGAATTTTCTCCCATTATTTCTCAAAATTACACTGATGTCACTCAATCTAAACCACCCATTTAATTACCCATCTAAACACCCTCCTTTGGCCACATCACCTATCCTTGTGCTCAATTCCTATTGTTCCACATGCAATCAGCCAAAATCCACATCAATTCCCTCCAAAAAAATTTAAAGCTAGCCACACATTTCAAATCTTTCATTTCCCTCTTAACCTCACCCATCCACTCCCCCATAACCGCTTTGTCGCCCATTTTCTCCCCCATTTTCTCCAGTTGTAACCCCCAATTCCTCATTCCTCTCCACTTACAAGCCTCATTTGTTCCCTGTCATATTCTCTTCTCGAATTTCCCCTCTCCCCAGAACCAAAACAAAACCCCTTCTTCTCTTATTTCTAACGCAAAACTGAGATCCCCATCCAAGTGTGGGTGTGCATGCAAGGAGCGAGGGATATCAAGCCAAGGAGAATTCAAACTAAATCAAATGTACAAAATTTAGATTATTTATTCAATTTAAACTCATAACCATGGGATTTCAAAATCTTTCATACCTTTCATCAAACTACATGCTTAATTTCAAAATTTATCGTGGAATTTTAAATTGCTTTTCATCTCTCATCAAATCACATGCTTAATTTTATAATTCACCATATAATTTCTTAAATCCATTTGTTAATTTTATGTTTAGTTTTGTTTCCACCATGAATTTTGTTTAAATTTTGTTGTTTAATATATAATATTTGTTTATTTTGAAAGTTATCATGAAATTGTTAAGTCTCTTACATCATTGTCATGTTACTACATTAATCTTCATATTTCTCCATGCAAATTTTATGTTGCATATTGGAAAGTTAGGGTTTTTGATATATTTCTATAGTTATTCATTACTTAGGTGTTATCACATGTAATTAAATGTTTCCATGATGTTTATGTTCAAACAAAGGTAAATTACTTAAAAATTTTAGCGCTTTTTGTTCCAACACATTTAACATGCTAAATGTTATATTTATCATGCCTAAACCATAATTATTTTGTTATATTTGTGTATTAGCATATGAATTAATTGTTTTATAGAAAAATTATTGTGATTCCAAACATATTTGTCCAAAACCGTGAGCCTTATGCATGTTCCATGTTCTAGTTGTTAAGTTGCTTTATGTTTGTTAGTTTAATGTTTAATGTTATGTATCATATAAAATATCCATAGGATTTCCCTTCTAATTATATTCTAATGTATCTATGTGTTGTTATATTACATAAATTACATGATTGCTCTCCAAAATAGCCATAGCTGAAAGCTTCAATGGTATTTTTCCGTCTTGGCCGAAAGATCCTAATGCTTAATTGCCTTGTTGATAACTTACAATTAACCTAATTAAAATTATAGTCTTATTAATAAACTTTTAATTAAATTATTAAAAATAATTAACCTAATTAATTCATTAGTTAACACCCTAAATAATTAATTGTTACACTTGTTGATCTAGCTGAAACCTACTTAGTCTAAATTATTTTATGAACATTTCTAATCACTCTTCAAAACCCTTAGCCAAAATTTAATTATTTTAAACAGAATTAATTAGCATTTAATCAACTATTTTTATTTATCTAAACCCTAGGCCAAAAACTTAATTAGCACAAACTTCATCTATTCCTTTCATTAAATAGCTAATCAAACTTAATCACCTTGAAATACCCTTACCTGAAAATTTCAAAATTAAAATAATTATTAATTAACCTAGTTAACTTATTAATAATCTAATTAAATCACTAAGCATTTATTTGAATCATTAATCATCTAATTGGCCCATTAAAAATATAATTGGTCTCTTAAACACTTAATTAACCTCATAAAAATTCAATGAAAATATTAGTTAGCCAATTGATATTTAGTTAGCCAATGAAAATATCTAGTGTAAATCCTATTGATATTTCATGTAAACAAGTCATGTTTGTTGTGTTAATATAAGTAGTTTATGCAAGTGTAATGCATTTGTACTAGTAAAAGCCAATGAATAGTGGAAAAACTTCTATGATGAATTGTATGCATGTTATATGACTTCCATGACTTTGATGGTGACTGCAGTGCTTGACTGATGTACCTTTTCCCTTATAAAGCATCTTGTGGTCAAAAATGTTTTAGCTAGGAATAACTTTAAGTGGGTTTGATTGATGGATGATAAGTAGAAGAGAAGGAATAAAATTCCTGGGAGCTAAGTAAATAGAGATAAAGATTGGTAATCATATTAAAACATTTTTAAAAATTATTTTTTATATAAATAAATTAAATGTGCTCAAAGAAAAAATATTTTTCAAATAATAAATAACTCCATTAAATAGAAGTCCTTTCTATTGCAATTAAATGCGCTCTAAACTACAAAAACTTTTAAAATTTAACCATCCCATGAAAAGATTTTATACATTAATTAAATAAGCTCAAAACTTTTAACATTTTGAAATTTAGAAAAAGCTCAAGATGGTATGTCTCTACAAAAAATTTCTTTTAAAATATTTTAAGAAAAAAACATTAAAAGTTGACCTTCACTTTTAAAATCTTTTTAAGTTCTTTTTTCATGACAAACAATTACTTTTCAAAATTTAAAGAGAAATGTTATTTTCAAAACATAAGAGATATTTTGCATAGTANAGATAATGTATGTCTCTACAAAAAATTTCTTTTAAAATATTTTAAGAAAATACTTTAAAAGTTGACCTTCACTTTTAAAATCTTTTTAAGTTATTTTTTCATGAAAAACAATTACTTTTCAAAATTTAAAGAGAAATGTTATTTTCAATACATAAGAGATATTTTTCATAGTACTTTCTCTTTAAGTAATTTAAGAAAAAACTAATTTAGAGTAAATTTCTTTTTAAAAAATTTAAATTATATATTTTTAAAACTTTGAGATTTTCCTTACAAGAAGTTTTCTTAAGAATTTCCTTTTAATCTTTTTAGGAGATTTTCTCNGCATAGTACTTTCTCTTTTAATAATTTAAGTAAAAACTATTTAAAGTAAATTTCATTTTCAAAAATTTAAATTAATTTTTTCTAAAACTTTGAGATTTTCCTTACAAGAAGTTTTCTTAAGAATTTCCTTTTAATCTTTTTAGGAGATTTTCTCTTCACAGGATTGAAAACTCAAGATCAACCAATCTCCTTTTTCAAAAGGATATTTTAAAAACCTTGAGCTTTAGGGATGATATATATATATATATATATATATATATATATATATATATATATATATATATATATATATATATATA
>JXCR01149003.1:346474-362801 GCA_002079205.1 Phalaenopsis hybrid cultivar
CACATAAGGAGGAACTGCAGGAATCTTAAGAAGAAGGAGATTGACAGTGCGAATGTGGTAACTGAAGAATCACATGATGCACTACTGTTGGCAGTTCATAGTCCTGTTGATGACTGGATACTGGATTCAGGAGCTTCGTTTCATACAACTTTCCATCGAGAATTGATGTAGAATTATGTTGCAGGTGACTTTGGAAAAGTATATCTGGCATATGGAGAAGCTCTAAATGTGGTAGGAATGGGAGATATTGACATTGCACTTCCAAATAAAAACAAGTGGACTCTGCAAAAGGTCAGACACATTCCTGAACTGAAGAAGAANTGAATGTGGACATTCAGTAGTTTTCTCAGATAGTACCTGAAAAGTTACTAAAGGAGCATTGGTATTGGCTCGGGGTAAGAAAACATGTACATTGAATATGACTACTGGTTTAATTAACAGTGTTGATACTACTGTTGCAGAGAGCACAACAGAGTTGTGGCATTGCAAACTTGGCCACATGAGTCAAAGAGGTATGAAGGAACTTCAGTACAGAGGCAAGCTACCAGAACTGAAGTCAGTTGATTTCGGCATGTGCGAGAGTTGCATTATGGGGAAGCAGAGGAAGGTCAGTTTCTTGAAATGTAGCAGAACGCCAAAGGCAGGAAAACTAGATCTTGTACACACAGATGTGTGGGGACCTTCTCCAGTGACATCTCTTGGAGGCTCTCGTTATTACATCACATTCATTGACGATCACAGCAGAAAGGTATGGGTTTACTTCTTGAAGTATAAATCTGATGTATTCAGTGTGTTCAAGACTTGGAAGGCCATGGTTGAGATAGAGACATGCTTAAAGCTAAAATGTCTGAGGTCTGATAATAGTGGTGAGTACATTGATGGTGGGTTCAAGGAGTACTGTGCAGCTGAGGGAATCAGAATGGAGAAGACCACTCCAGGAACACCACAGCAAAATGGTGTTGCAGAGCGCATGAACAAGACCATTAATGAGCGGGCTAGAAGCATGAGATTGCACGCCGGACTACCACCTACTTTCTGGGCAGAAGCAGTTAGTACTGCAGTTTATTTGATCAATAGGGGGTCATCTGTTCCATTAAACTGTGAATTACCTGAAGAAGTCTGGAGTGGGAAAGAGGTAAAATTTTCTCACCTTAAGACATTTGGTTGCTGTTCTTATATTCTCATTAATCCTGATGCTCGAAATAAGATTGAGGCTAAGTCAAGAAAGTGTTATTTCATTGGCTATGGAGATGAGGCATTTGGGTATCGTTTTTGGGATGATCAGAGTCGAAAGATCATAAGGAGCAAGAACGTGGTTTTCAATGAGAATGTTATGTACAAGGACAAGTCCAGTACAATTTCTGAAACAACACTGAAGGAATCTGAGTTGGTAAAGTTTGATGATTTACCAGAGGTCACTGTGCAGGACAGAGATGCAGGTGACGATGAGAGTGGATTTGGGGCATCCACTCCTATTGTTCCACAGTCAGTTTCAGAGCAGTTTACCCCTATAGTTACAGTTCGCAGGTCAGAAAGGGCCAGACGTTCACCACAGTGTTATTCTCCGATTTTGAACTACATTCTGCTGACAGATGGTGGAGAACCTCAGAGTTATGAAGAAATCTTGCAAGATGAAAATTCNAAGTTGCAGTTTGCAGGTCAAAAAGGGCCAGACGTTCTCCACAACGTTATTCTCCGACTTTGAACTAAATTTTGCTGACAGATGGTGGAGAACCTCAGAGTTATGAAGAAATGTTACAAGATGAAAATTCGAGCAAGTGGGAGCTAGCCATGAAGGAGGAGATGAATTCTCTGCTTGAAAATCAGNCCTAATCGACACCGCCTTCTGAGTCAGCTGCCACGCGTCCCGCCGTATCGTTTTAGAGGATCGTCCGGCTTGATCTCCGCCATCCATTTAATACACGCGAGAATGGACGGCATCGTTCATCGTCCCCAATGGCCTTAACCGAGAGCCATCCAACTTAAAACCTTAATATTTTTCAAATTTCTTAATGGACTTTGATGATTTTTTTTTAAATTGTTCGTCTTGAAGAGACGAACACATCTATATGGTAAACATACTAGATGATTTTTTTAAAATTGTTCGTCTTGAAGAGACGAACACATCTATATGGTAAACATACTATGAAAATCAAGCATTTTAAATGGAGAGCTCACAAAGGCTCGGGAGAGTGAGTGAAGTTATACCTTTGCTCCAAGAGGTTTGGCCTCAATCAGAGATTCTTCACACCTTCTTTGGGTCCCAAAGAGCTTAGGGATGAAGCCTTAGCTCTGATGTAAGGTCTATGTATGATTTCGACCACAGCCGATTTTAGGTTTTGGTTGAGAGCTATGGTTGAGGCTATTTCAGAGGGGGAATTGATGGGGGTTTGGCTTCCTTCACTGTTGTGAAGGTGTAGTGTTTGAAGTTTAGTACTGTGTAGGTTAGGATTGAAGTTTTTCCTGGTTTCGGGCAGGAATTCAGACTCAAAATTGGATTTTTGTGGTGGAATTGGGAGAGGGAAATGGATTGTAATGTGCTAAGGAACTCTTAGAGAAGCTCTCTGAGGAGTTTGGGAGGCCTTGGTGAAAAATTTTTCTTACCCCACTATTCATGGTTGTGGGGGGGCATTTTATAGAAATTGGCCAAGGGGAAGCTTAGCTGGCCAATTGAGAGGTTAGCCCCACTGCTTACGTGTTAAGCAGAGGAGCTCTCAGCTCAATTTGGGCTGAGGTGGCTTCTTAGCATGAATTTGGGTATTAGCCATGTGGGACTCACGGTTTTGGGCTTTCGCTTGGGTTAAAGTGTTTAACCAAGGGTAGGGTCATGGTTAAAGCTTATAATGAGTAGTAAAAATGGCACCATAGGGTATTGACATGTGGTATGGCAAGTAACTTCATTTAACCCTCTCTTTAAAAAATATTTTTAACCATGAAATAAATATCAAGCTTAACCATGGGTTGGTGGCTGGTTTTAAACTCAACTCTAGAGTCTAGGAGGAGTTAAGTTTAGGCTCATTTGACCATACCAAGTTGGTTTGGGTTAGAGTCTAGGATGAGTTAAGGTAAGGTTCATTTGACCATACCAAGCTCAATTGGTTTGGATTGATGAGTTATGGTAAGGCTCATTTGACCATACCAAGCTTAATTGATTTGGATTTGGCCATAAGTCCAAATGGTGCACATGACCAAATCTTGTGTTTGAACTAGGTTAGGCATGTCAATTGGCCCAATTAAAAGGTCGAATGACCAAAGATTTTCTTTGGACTAGGTTAGACATGTCAATTGGCCCAATTAAATATGTCATTTGGTGTAAGAGACCANCGATCGCGATTCGGTCTCCGCCTCCGCCTTCGCCTCCCGTCTCCCGCACGCACGAAGCTTCGCGTCGCTTTTCCCGTTACTTTTTTTTCGCGAAAGGTCGCGACTCCTCTTGCTCCCGCTAGATTGCGAAACCATTCCCACTTCCTGTTGGCTCGCACGACTTTCCTTTTAGTTGGAGTGAGAAGTCACGGGCAGAAAAACATTTTTTTGTGCTGAAGACAGGAAGGAGTTATTTTTTTCTTGCGGTGAAGTCAGAAAGTAGATTTCTCTTGAGACTTACGGAAGCAGGAGAAGGAAGAAGAAGATAGGGAAGAAGAAGGTGTTCTTCTTGGTGACTTGTGGCAGAAGAGAAACAGGTTTTCTCTTGTATATTTTTCTTCTTCTTTGGTGTTCTTACTCTTGGGTGAATCTTGGTGTAAAGAAAAAGAGCAAGTGGAGATCCTTAATTGTCGTTGTGATCAAACTGGTGTAAACTTTCTCAATTAGTAAAATCCTCTGCAACTCCGTGGATGTAGGCAATTTGCCGAACCACATAAATCTGTGTGTTCTTTTTGATGTGAATTTCTCGTGTTATTTTATTTGCTTCGTCGTCGATTGCTTTAAATTTCAAAGTTTACACACAACACAGAAGAACAAATTTTTTATGTAGAAAAACATGGAATGCAAAAATCGTTGAGTTCTTAAGTGAAATAGTTTTCATGGCTTTATAAAAAAAGGTGAAAAGGTGACTCAAATTAAGACATTGAGGATTTCAATATAAGAAGTCTCTTAGGTAACTAGAAAAGACAATTTCAAGATCGCCAACGTGGATCTTCTTTACATATCAGTTGTAAATGCACCAAAGCGCATGATGGTAGTTAGGGCTCTCAAAAAGGCTCATTGTTCATGAACAACTCTTCTTTGGCTTGTTAAGTAGCTTGTGTTTGATTCGTTCACTAAGCAAATGAGCCGAACACAAACATATTTTTTGCTCTCGATATATGAACGAGTCAAACACAAACAAAATTCACTACATGAAAACAATTCTACTCGACGAAAAAACAACGGTTTTGTATGCGTTGAAAGTATCGTATTAATTTTTGATAACATAGTAACGGTAAATCAATTAGATAATTTGTGACGACAAAATGACTGTATAACCCGTTGCTTTCTACATTAAGTAAATTTCGATGACTTTTTTGGAGTTATTGACGTTGTATACCGTTAGTTCAACTCTGAATGGTAAATGATGGTCGGATTTCGTCGATTATTAATGGAGTCGTATTTCTTGGGTGAGAAATCGACATTTGTTTTTAATAAGCTGCGACTTTTAACCAACAGTTATTATGTCGTTTATAAGCTCTTGAAAAATGACCTTATTATGAACTCAGCCTTGAAAACCCTCATTTCCCTTTCTTCTTTTGTGCATCCTTGTCCATCTCTCGGTTTCACCCGAAACCCTTTCTTATCTTCCTTCCTCGCCTTTCTCTCGATTTCATCCAAAACCCTCTCTTTTCTTCCTCCCTCATCCCTCTCCTGGTTTCACCAAAAACCCTCGCTTATCTTCCTCGTCCCTCTCTGGGTTGCATCTAAAACCATCGTCTTCTAGGGTGCCAATACAGTCGTCGGCCAATACAACTAGATGAGAGAGAATGACAGGAGCTTGGCTCAGAGAGACCACCAAAACTTCTATCTTTACCATCCTTCCTCTCTTCTCCTACCAGAAACATTGTGGGAAAGTATGCCTCCTCGCGCCATTCTTAGTCTTGGCTTGTTTCAAATTTACTAAATCTGCTGATTCATAAGATTTAGTAAATCTCAGATTTATCGCAAGTTAGCGTCATTCTGGGATTTATGAGAGTTGAAGATTTACAAAGGTATTTTTTTTTAAATTTGACAAGATTTAGAAACCAGCTCCTAAACAACCTCTAAGTGTTAGATTAAGTGGATGTTTAGTTGCGAGTAGGATTCAGTTTAAAAAGGATTCAATAAGTATTGTAAATCTGGATTTATCAAATCTGTTTGGGGCAGCTGTAGCTTATCCAACTTATTATGATAAGTAGCTTATCCTGATAAGCTGCTAATCAACAGCTTATCATGATAAGCTGCTGATCAGCACCTTATCATGAAAAACTGACTTGTTGTTTGAGACAGCTGTTTGAAAATAACTGATTTGTAGTTATTTATGGATAAATGAATATTCTACCCCTATTAAGTAATGTTGTTTGTAACAAAACTGTCTTGACAATATAATCGATACTGCAGAAGCATAAAAGTAAATTTTATTTTTTTTAGAGTGCATCTACGTTATTAATCTTTGATTTTTTATCCCTAAAAGTCTCATCAGAATATGTTTTTATGTCTCTTCCTATTTATGTTTATTTCATAATTGTTTCATTTCCAAGTTTAGGCTAGAATATTTGGTATGATTGTAAATTAAGATAGATAAGTTTCCCGATATATATAGCCTTATGGTTGAAGATTGGTAATGATAATTATGTGAAGTATTCCCTAACAAGTTTTTTCTTCAAGGAAAGAGAATACAAAAATTCTAAACAGTTTTCAATTTCAGAATTTGAGACATCAGTTGTCGTTCACACACATAATCCAGCTGCGTTTGTTTGTTTTTCCTATGCGTTGGAACCACTCCATGCTCCAAAACCGGTCTATGTTGGCATGACATTTTCGTGTGGCCTCAGACCCCTAATAAAATAATAAAAAAAAAGAACAAAAAATTCACTCATTTAACCGAAAGAAAATCAAATGCTAACAGTTCTTGCAGCTTCTCAACGAAGAAACAACAAATTCTTGATACAACTGCGTAAAAACTGTGAATTTTTTCTTCAAACAAGGGCAGCTTACCAGGCATTTTACAGAGAAAGCAAGGCTTTCTAGGGCAGTCAATGTAATTGGCCCCCTGGAATCCTGCCCGGTGGCCCTCTTCCTTGCAAACCTAACAAATTATAAGATAAACAATATTTTCCCCCCTTCTTTTCATCTTTGCAGTTAACTGCATTTTCTAATCCCTCTTCCTTCGATTCCTTTGCATCATCTTCAGAAGAAGATGATTTAGATGAGCTATTGTCGAGCGAACCGATGATGTCTGTCAGTCGTTTTCTAGGGCGAGAAGGAGCTGCCATTTTTTTAGAAAGAAAGGAGAGCAAAGGGAAAAAATTTGCGTACATAAGACGTACGCAGAACTGCGTACGTCTGTAACCTGCAAACAGGTTATAGGGAGNGGGGTGAATTCGTAGGAGGGAGACGCGTCGCAAAAAAAACTCCGCCCCAACCGGGCCCTTAATCTGAGTATAGAGCCTAAGTTTGTTTAGGTGCCTAGTTAGTGATAAAGATCAGGACAAGCAAAACAACCAACCAAACACTTGGGACTGGAGGGAAGACCTTAGAATGAAGTAACTCATGGTTATCGACAAAGGTATTTTATACTATTGTTGGCATCAATTTTTTATGTCACGAGTATAGGGTGTCCACCTTCTCGACTCAGGGTGGTCCACGTTCTGTCCGTAGCATCACTTATGTCTTTAGCATCACTTATGTCTTGACCAGCCGCCCCGATCCATTAGTGCCACTGTTTGCCTCGATCAGCCGTACTGGAATGATCAACATCACTTGCGCCTCGACCGATCGCCCTGACCCGTCGGCTCCACTTTTTGTCTCAATCACCCGTCTCGAGCTGATCGACACCACTCGTGCCTTGATTGACCGTCTAGGGTGGCACTACTTGTGCTTCTTTTGGTCGTCTCGGGCCGATCAACATCACTTGTGCCACAATCGGTTGTTCTGGGTCGATCAACATCACTTTTGGTTTGACCAGTCACCCCGACCCGGTCAACCAATCACTTCGGCCTGATTGACCACCTCGATCTGATCGACCAATCACTTGCATGAGTGCATGTGTTGCATTTGCATGTGTTTGATTGACTGCTTTGCATGATGCATTGCATCCTGTATGTTTTTGCATTTGCACTCACACGCGTGTTGGTGATTCTCCCTAATGAGGATCATCACTTTGTCAAATCACAGTCTCATCGACATAACCTTTTGTTCGGCCCGCTGTCACCGTGACACACCCATCCTCTAAGTCACTGTCTTATTGACAAACCTATTTGTTTGGCACGTTGTCGTCGCGACATGCCCACTTTCGGGTCATTGCCTCCTCAACACGCCCTTTTGTTCGAGTCATTGCGACTGTGACACTCCGATCCTCCGAGTCACCGCCTCCTCGGCATACCCATTTATTCAGGTTGTTGTCATCACGACATGCTCACCTCTAGGTCATTGCCTCATCAACATACCATTTTGTTAATGCCACTATTTTCATGACATGCCTACATCTGAATCACCGCCTCCTCGGCATACACTTTTGTTTTGACCGCAGTCGTCACAGCATGCCCACCTCCGGGTCAGTGTCTCCTCAACACACCCTCTTGTTCGGCCAAATGCCGCCACGACATGCCCACCACTGGGTCGCTGCCTCTTTGCCACACCCATTCGTCTGATCTCTACCTCAGCGACACACCTATCCTCCGAGTCACTGCCTTCACCACACACCCACTCTTCTGAGTTATTGCCTCCACAAAATGCCCATTACTTATGTCATGTGGCTCTTTGCACTTTCATTTGCATGTGTATGGATAGCAAGCCAGACTTGGTAGGGGAGTGACTCAATGTCGGTCGTAATGCTTTAATGAGCATTGCTAGCCGAGTTGATTCCGATGAGCAATGCATGTTACGTCATCGGGATTAACACAAGCATGACTATGCTAAGGATCCAAGGGATCTAACTCGTGTCACCCTATATGTTACTAGATCGCATTTAATCATCCTTATTTTAAAATAAAAAAAAAATTCTATTTATTACGCTCCATCATAGTTTTAAAATTATGCATGTAGCAAAATATGTCATATATAAGGCCAAACCTTTTCAAAATCCATCCTAAGTGGCACCCTTTAGATCTCTTGGATCTTTAGGATGGGAACGCTGCAGCGACCACGTCAAAGTCATACATACCCAGAGACTTACTCTGCACTTAGATGCTTGTTTGGACACTTGTTGTTGGATGGTGTGTTAGGCTAGGATTAAGGATATGTAGTAATTTTGGACGCCTTTGACTATTTTTTTGTGCTAGTCATGTGTTGTCTTTTCATCCTTTTGGTGTGCTGGTGTGCTTGACATGCATGACAGTATAATATGACGTTATTTTGTAGGTGTCGTGCTTACATACAAACTCACACTGGTGTCGCTATGGGAGAACATGTAATGATTTATAATCTTTTTTATTGCATGTGTCATTAGCTCCCCCGATTATAAGGTACAACCTATTGTGCATTACATGGATTTCCCGCAAACGCTTGTTTTCGTGCAAGTTGACTCTTTAATTTTATTTTTTAATGTATTTGATAGAGTCCTTAGGCTGAGTCTGTATCAGAAATAAGGTACGGGCACGATTTTTAAGACGGATATGCATCAAATCACTTTACGGGGATCAGGAGCGGCAACTCGTTCAATAACAAAATATTTTATACTTTAGAAGCAAAAAATGATTTTAGAACAATACAAAATATAAGATACATACATGACTTAACAGTGAGTGTCAAGGCATTACCCATCAATGCCATGGTTATCTCCAAAATTACTTCTAGTTACTATAATTGGATCGGGCAGTAGTAAACCTGCTCAAGTCCACAGTCATGTACGACAAATCCATCCGGAACTAGAAAAAGAGATGTATTTCTAAAATGATCCAGTTTAATGAGGTTGATGAACTGCTTTACCAAGATATTCAGCTAAACCAATGGAGACTCACGAAATCTGATTACAAGAAAATTTTGTCTAATGCAGCGAACAAGTTAAACTCTTGAGGAACCGAACACCTCTCGCTTGCAGGTTGTATTACCTCCTTAACTTGGCTTACTCAGTTCTTCTTATGCATTTGTTAGACCATGCCAACATGCCCAAAAGTGTTCTATTAGAAGTTGATAAGAGTGCCCACAATTTCCTTTGGGGCAAGGGCAAGGGCCATGGGAGGCAGGGGCTGCATTATGTTTTGTGGCATGGGTTATGCAAACCAAGCATAGTTGGTGAGCTCAGGTTTCATATCGCGGTGGAGTGGAGAGGTCCATTACAGATTAAGCTTATGTGGAACTTCATTACACAAACTAATTCTATGATGCACAAGTTTCCAGTCCATACATATGATGAGGATATGTGGAACTCTCAAAGTAGAAGAGGATATTCGATCACTTGGAATATTCTCCATGATGGGACGGAAAGCTTGAATAAGATTATCCAGAGAAAAATGGCTAATGGAGAGAGCATTAATGTCCTTGGTCAAAGGTAGATTTGGGACCGCGAACTGAATGAATGGCCTTCATTAACAATTCTATAAGCGATCAAATGGCGGTCTCTAATATTATTAGTAACCATAATTAGGATACCAAAATGATCTAACACCTCTTTGGAGTGGAATTATGCAACATTATCCTTAACAACGACCAAGTTAAGGATATTTCAAAAATATGTAAACCAGTCACGAGGAGAACAATCACTACCAATGCCTTCCAAGCCCAATTTTTACACCTCAAAGCCACACACGTGTGGTTTGCTAAGCTCAAGCTCCGCCCAAGAGAGAAGGTTTTCTGGTGGAGAATTAGTATTGATTCAATTCCTACGAATGCTGGCTTGAACATCGTGGTCTTGCCAAGTCCAACCAATGTTCGTGGGGATTTCAAGGTGTGAAAAATCACCAATATTTCTACTAACTATTTGCTTTTGGTTGCAGTGTTGTACAAGCTAAGAAGTTAAGACTTTTTTATTCACCCCTCCCACAACTTTGATGTTGTCCTCGCGAAGCTCTACAACACCAATTCAACTAACATCCCTTTGGCAAGATTAAATAGCAATGCAGTTTATCATTGTTGGTGAGACAAGAATGCTAAGAAGCACACTAAAGGCTACAACACCCTCACAACTATAGCCTCCCAAATTGTTGGCCCTCACTTTCACCCAATACTGAGGCACTAGGGTTCCAACCGTCGCATCAACTGCTTAAACAACCTCTTTTGTACCTCTGTCGGCACTATTTTTGGTGTGGAGTTTGTCCGTAAGAAGCTGTCGGTCATCGGAATCGAAAATCCGTNCCTTTGACCCTACCTCCACCCTGATTGCAGCAGACATGAGTTCGACGGAGCTCACATTGCATCTACTGAGCAAGATTCGACAGGCAATAACTATCACAATGAGTCTACCAGCAACACATCCGTCTTTTTAAGATATTGACAATAATTCATTTCTTTTTTTAAATGAATAGAAAACAAATTATTTATTGTTTTCAGGTCCCCACCCCCCCAATACAAGTTATTCACGTCATTAGGAATGTCATGTGAAGCAACACAACTCAATGTACTTGTCTTAAAAGGAGATCTCGAAGACAATTTGAGACTTTTGGTTGAAGGAGCTTGTAGTATATATCATTTACAAAATATCTTAAGATATATTTATATATTTATCAATCTAACATAATCCTTATAATTTTATAGAAACAATTCTTCTGGTGTCGTAAGCACGAAGCATACATCTGGCACAACATTGAGAGCAAGGGCAATGGCCGCCTAGGGAACATGTTCGGCGATATTAAAAAATTGCGGCAGTGTCACTTGTTGCTCGGCGATGATGTTTTGCGTTGTTGCTCAGGGAATGGGAATTCTTTGGAGTACCAAATGAAGAGGGAGTAGGCGAAGTAGAGCCAACGCTTGGACAGTGGAGGCATGGGACCCTCCAAGCATATTGGTGAGGCTCTCTCATGCACAGAATACAAGTGAAGGCTGGTAAGATTCCATTTATGCTTTAAATTTTACTTAGATAAAACAGATATTCTAACTATTTCATTACATTGACATTCTGTGACATTTAGACGAGAGACCTCCACAACCAATGTACATGAGCACACCAATAAGAGGCAGTCGGACCAGTCGTGGATCAATGACAGATACATGTGAATCAGTTAATTCACGAGCTAAACTAGTTTGATATTTATGTATACTAGCTCTAACTGATGTAACTACTTTTTTGGTAGGAGATATTCCAATAGCTGAGGAAGAACCGATCCCTGGCGTTGGGCAGTATTAAAAATCTGAGATCGCGATTCGTCTGATTTCAACTTATAGAGGGAGGCTGCTGAAGAAAAGATGAAGGGATAAGTCTACGAGTTCAAATCACATGCGTTTGCATATGATGCTCACCCCTCCACTGAAGCATCTGCAACATCATGTCTACCACACAAGAAGAGGTATCCGGCGGAGTTGCCACCCGCTTTGCTCATATGAGGTCAGAGCTAGAGGCGAACATGAAGGACAAGTTGATGAGTGACTTAGATGCATTCCGGCAGTGGGCAAAGAAGCGTAGGAAGAAACTATTGGAGGAGGAGGAGGTGATGGAGGAAGATGATGAGGAGGAGACTTAGTTATATTTGATTATGTTGAACATTTGAGCACATATATTCTTACTGAACAATGATCTTTTTTTGTTAAAACTAAATGAGTTTCACTTATTTAGTTGGTTGACTTGATAATTTCGTATTCTAATGCGATTTTAGTCTGTTAAATGCTTGGATTGGTTAAGTTGTATTGTGATTGCAGGTGTGGTAATCAAAAATACAGAAGTGAGAATCTATTTTTTTTTTGATGTTACATGTTTCTGACAGCTTACCATCTTTTTTCGATGGCTATTCAATTATTATTTCTCATAACCGACGGTTTATACCATCAGCTACATTTACATCAAGTTACCAGCGAGATTTCGACGGATATTGCTTCGATACAAACAAACACCAAACCAGTGGTCTCCTCGTTAGTTAATTTACTGACACACCCTCGACGCCGAACCGACGGAACACTTGCATTATAAAACGAGAGCCGAGACACTTTTCTGACGATTTACCAATCACTAGTTTTCGACGATGTTCTCATCAGTTAACAAAGCTGACAAAAAATGATGGTACTCTGTGCTTTCTAAATTATTGAAACGAGATGATTACATTGAGTTGGCATGGCGTTGGTAAATCAATTTCATCGGAAGTTCCGTCAGTTAAAAAATTACTAACAAACATTTTAGCTATGACCTAAAAATAATTGATGAACCGTCAAAAATATAATAAACGACAGTTCTTTAATATCGATAACCAACGAAATGACATTGGTGGAAATGGACAGCATTCATGTGGTGATGGTTTGCGCAAGCAAAATCACTAGACAACCATAGCTCAGGTTTTTAAAAGTGATATATTACATTATTTAATGCATATTATCAGCATTATACTATTACAGCAGCAAAATTCAAAAAATAGTTTAAAGGAAAAAAAAAACATCAGAGCAGCACATGGGAGAATTATGAAGCTTGTAAGCTCATTACACCTGCATTATCCAGAAAAAAAAACAAATACCCTACAAAGCTTTAATTTCCCTTCATGTCTTACAAGTTGATACACCCATCAAAGCCTTGAAGCAAATTTCACCACATAAAATTAATTTAGAAGAATAGTTCTCTGATTTAAACTCCTCTGTTTATGTTGCAGTAAAGCAAGGGTTAAATTAACTCAACTTCCACTAAAGTTTTCCATGCTATTATAACCGTTATAGGATGTGAAACCATG
Organism: Phalaenopsis hybrid cultivar; assembly: GCA_002079205.1. NCBI lineage: Eukaryota > Viridiplantae > Streptophyta > Magnoliopsida > Asparagales > Orchidaceae > Phalaenopsis > Phalaenopsis hybrid cultivar. Next base: position 359,446 of record JXCR01149003.1, read on the forward strand.
CTTTTCGGATTGATGCCTTGCGTTGACAATGGTGGAGAGACACACAGAATCGCTTTCTGTCCCTATAACAACATTGAGATTCTGCTCCTTGTCATCCTCAGGTAAAGAGTTAGATTTAGAGTCAGGATTAGAGTTTTTTCCTTCTGCCTGTAGATTTTCTTTCTCTTTAATCTCTTCCAAGTACATTTCTTCTATCATTGGCTTCCAAAGCCGCACCCTTGCATTGATGAGCCAATTAGAAACCTGTAAGATATGATAGAGAAGATTAACAAGCATTGTTTTAAAAGGCGACTAAAAGCCATAATTAAATGATTAAGCCTGATTTTATAGAGTTTTTGAATAGTTAATGAGTAAGTTCATTCGAAAACAAGTTATATANGCCATTATGGGGGAGCTCAAGGAGAGTTCCTATAAGGCTTTTTGACCTTAGGGTTGACCTTGGGTGTTGGTCTAGAGCTAATGCTCTCACTTCACTCACAATCACTCACTACCCTAAACCCAGGATTTCCTAACTTAGGTCCCTTGAGCCTTTGGGAAACTCATGTAGATGGTCGCCTAAACCTACTAGCCCTAGGCTAGGGTTTAGCTAAGACCAGTACATAGAGGACCCAAATGGGGTTTCCATTGGTCCATGGCTTACTTTTGGTGGTTAGTTCCGCAATTTTACCCAAAATACTCAGCCTCGCCTTTTGCCCCTAAACTCCCCTAAATTACCTAAGTACCCTTGAAACCCTAAATTTGGTCAAAATTCTCAAATTAATCCAAAATACCCATACTTGTTCAAAAATCATCTCAAACTTTTTGAAAACACCCAAATTACCAAAAATCACCAAAAATTGCCAAATTTCCAAAATGCCCCTCTTGGGCCCAAAATTTCAAAAATTCTAAAAAATCCAAAAAAATTCCAAAATATCGCAAATATTCCCAATTTCATTTTCCTCAACTACCATATAACCCAATTTGGCCAATTTGTCCATCTTTGACCAAGACCCAAAATTTGCCTTTAAATGCCCAAATTTTCCCAAATTCAACTCAAATGTCCATCAACTTGATCCCAATCTCCCCAAATTTCAATCCCAAACTCAAATTCACCTTCTATGTGACCAAAATAAACCAAATACAAGCTCAATTAGCCCATGCTTTGAACCCAATTTTGAATTAGATCAAAGCCCCAATTTTGGCCACATGACCTAATCTCATCAAATTGAATGCCTTAACCCTAAAATTGGCACCCAATTTATGTTAAAAACTCTTCATGAGGTTCTTATTGACCATTTTCAACCATCAATTTGAACTTAGCCCAAAGCTAACCCAATCTAGACCCAAGTCTAGCCCAACATGCCCAAATTGACCAAATCTCCAAAATCCTTCAAATTGACACTCCAATTGAACTCAAAACCCTTTTCATCCTTCAACAAAATTGTTCCTTACAGTCACGTACACCAAATTAAACATTTAATTGGACCAATTGACATGGCTAACCTAGCCCAACCCAATTTTTTGTCATTTGCACTAACTTGGACCCATGCACTAAATGTAGCCTAACCACCCCAAAGCCATCAATTTAATGACTCCACAGTCATTAGCTGGACCCTAACACTGAGCCAAAACTCACCTAACCCAAGCTAAGTGAGCCATGGACCAATGGTCTTCTAAATTAAGGGATATGTTTTTCAAATATTCTTAGGCTTAAGATCTTTTTGTCAAAACTAAACCTTAGCCCATTAAATTGTTGTGACATATTCCTCTGAGGTCCCTGGACACCTAAACACCTCCCCCTGCCATGGTCGGCCAATCGAGTGGCTGAAAAACACCAGGCCAAGAGCACCAAACTTGGTTTAAAATTAAATTAAGTCTTGCTGATGTGTCCCACTGCCATTGGTCACTTGGGATCTTCTTCTCCTCATCAAGACAGTTAATCCCAACCCCTAGCTTGCTTTGAGAGTGGCCATGGCTATTTAAATAGCCATCCCCCACGGCCAAGGAGGGTGCTAAGATTTTCTCTCAAAGGAAGTCCCCAAAATTGCTCCCAAGCCTTCCCCTAGCATTCCTAACCTCATCTCCACCAACTTCCAGCTCTAATTTACCCTCTGTGAGCTCAATTTCAGAGCTCATTTTCAAGAAAAAATACAGAGCATTTTTTGAAACTTGATCAAACTCAAAATTGATTGTTCCCCGAGCTTCCCTAAACTATAAGAGGAAGTTCCCCCATAAAAACCCCATCCCACAGTAACTCTAACCTTGCTCTAGACCAAAGCCACGCCACCCATTGGAGGAGTTCAAAAGCAGACCCAAGCTAAGCTCAAATTGGTGCATTTAGAAGGCTCGTCAGACTCCACTGAACCTTCCACAAGCATCCAACTGAGGCTAAAACTCTTCGACAGAGGTATGAGCCATTTTCCCCTAAATTTAAGCTTAGTTTGGGACATTGTGAAGCAAACTTATAATTCATGATTAATCAACAGTATGGATTTGTTCCTCTATGTTAGATGAGCATTTAGAAACAAATTCCAAAAAATTTCATTGAGAATCAAGGAAGAAATTAGGGTTAGAAAACCTACGGTTACGAGTTTAGGCCAGATGGGGACGAAGACTATGGACCGTCAGATCGCACGTGTATTGAATGGATGGATCTGATTTGGTTGGACAACACTTTGGTTCATGAACACGCCATCAAACCAGATAGTGCTAGCCAACCGAAGGAGGATGCATGGCCCGTTCGACGTTGCCGAGGTTGACGTGGATAAGTGAGAAAATAAAAAATTTTAGGATTTATGTAATTCCCTGAAACTTCAAAAACCCATATCTTGGTGTAGAAAAATCACAAAAATAAAATAAAAATACCCTCTTGCTCAATAAACAGAGGAGAAAAAGGTGGAATTGGTTTGAAGTTCATTTGATGCATATTTTATTTTTAATTAATTAAACACTATCTTCAATCTTTTGATTCTCCATGCATGTAGACATTTTACCATGGCTTAAAATTTTAGCATGTTGTAGCCTCTATCATGAGAAATATTCTGTGATTTTTCCAAAGTTAGAAGAGAGCTCTAGACAGAGGGCCATATTTTTCAATTTTATGTACATTATTTACTTAAATTAATCATAATAATTAACTTGTTACTTAGAAAAATTCAAGGAAATTTTGGTAGGTTCACTGTGACCAGAGAAACCTTAAGAAAATTTCTCATAAGCCAAGTCATTCAAAATGCACCTAATATTCACCAACCTTAAATCACTAAGATAATTAATTTTGGAAAATACAAAAATCAAAATGACTTTATCTTTGATCTCCTCTGATGTTTAAGATCCAGAGAACTCCCCATAAAAAAATTCAAAGCATTTTAAGTTCATTT
>JXCR01149003.1:400177-413716 GCA_002079205.1 Phalaenopsis hybrid cultivar
TTCTATTAATGAATAAGCCTCATCAAAAGGTTTTGACATTAAAGAACCACCAGCCGCAACATCTATAATTGATCTAAGAGATCCCACTAATCCATTATAAAAGGTTTGAATTATTAACCAGTCTGGTAACGAATGATGAGGGCATTTTTTAAGAAGACTTTAAATCTCTCCGAAGCTTCATATATTGACTCTCCATCAAACTGACAGAATGATGTTCTGTCATTTCTTAGTTTAGCAGTTTTGGATGGAGGGAAATATTTGGATAGAAATTTCTCTGACAGTTCTCCCCAAGTTCTTATAGATCCAGGTGCTAACGAGTTTAACCACAACTTAGCTTTATCCCTCAGTGAAAAAGGAAAAGGTGCTAACAAATTTAACCACATCTTAGCCTTATCCCTCAGTGATAGTGCTAACAAATTTAACCACATCTTAGCCTTATCCCTCAATGAAAAAGGAAAAAGTCTAAGTAGGAGCTAACGAGTTTAACCACATCTTAGCCTTATCCCTCAGTGAAAAAGGAAAAAGTCTAAGTCTTTGCTAACAAATTTAACCACATCTTAGCCTTATCCCTCAGTGAAAAAGGAAAAAGTCTAAGACTACTAACGAGTTTAACCACAACTTAGCTTTATCCCTCAGTGAAAAAGGAAAAAGTCTAAGTCTAAGGTGTTAACAAATTTAACCACATCTTAGCCTTATCCCTAAGTGAAAAAGGAAAAAGTCTAAGTCTAACAGCATCGTTTGAGACTCTATCATATTTTAAAGTAGCACATAGTTCTATAAAACTAGTGAGGTGTAAGTTCGGATCTTCATTTGGTGTGCCTCCAAATTGATTGTTTTGTACCATTTGGATAATAGCAGGTTTACAAATGAATTAGTGGCTACATCAGGATTTTGGATAGATAAGTGAATTTCATCTGCTGTAGGATTTGCATAGTCTCTTAGGGGTCTATAGCACCTACATCAGGATTTTGGATAGATAAGTGAATCTCATCTGCTGTAGAATTTGCATAATCTCTTAGGGGCATCAGGATTTTGGATAGATAAGTGAATTTCATCTGTTGTAGGATTTGCATAATCTCGTATGGGTCTTCCGAATTGATTGTTTTGTACCATTTGGATAATAGCAGGTTTAAACTCAAATGAATTAGCAGCTACAAAATTTAGATAGAATAAGTGAATTTCATCTGCTGTAGGACTTGCATAATCTCTTAGGGGACTAGGTTGGTGTTCATTCTCTATTCCTTGATAATAGCAAGTTTAAGCTCAAATGAATTAGCAGCTACATCAGGATTTTGGATAGATAAGTGAATTTCATCTACTGTAGGATTTGCATAATCTCATAGGGGTCTAGGTTGGTGTTCATTATCTATTCCTTGATGTACCGTAGGATTTGCATAGTCTCTTAAGGGTCTTGGTTGGTGTTCATTTTCTATTCCTTAATTGTTCATAATGTTTTCCATTGTATCACAATTTCTAGTTCAAGCTCAAATGAATTAGCAGCTACATCAGGATTTTGGATAGATAAGTGAATTTCATCTGCCTAGGATTTTCATAATCTCTTAAGGGTCTAGGTTGGTGTTCATTTTCTATTCCTTGATTGTTCATAATGTTTTTCATTGTATCACAATTTCTAGGTTTTCTTTTCAATTTTCCAATTTTTCTAACAATTTGTTCTAATTCCGAATCATATGGTATAAGATTTTCAGGTCCAAATTTGCGCATACAATTTAAAATTAGTACTCAATAATATAAATATAAATATAAATATATAAATATATAGATAAGTTGCAATTTAAGTAAAAACTTTTTAATAATTCTAATATGTCCGTTACTCCTAAAATTCTCCCCGGCAACGGCGCCAAAAACTTGACCGACCTTTTTGTAAATCAACAATTACAAGAATTTGATGACGCTACTAGAAGATTTAAATTCCAGCAACGATGCCAAAAACTTGACTGCGACTTTATATATATATATATATGTTTGATTTAATAAAGATGTATAGATATAATATTCAATAATGTTAAAGTTGAATTTGTCAACGCAAGTGTACGTATCGCTCAATTAATATAGGGCTCTAATGGAGTCCTAGATATCAATCCCACAGGGAGAAATAAAATACTATGGACTAAGATTTAATAAAAAGTAATACTTCAACTACAACGACGTTCAAGTTGCTTATCTGTCACTAATAGGCAGTTCAAATAAGTAGATAATTTGGATAATAACCAATTATAGAAAATAATGTTTAATTGTGATATTCAATATATAAGAAAGCATCCTTCTCCTTGCCAAGAAATTATAGTGAATGGATAAAATGAATTAGTTCAAATTATATTGTGCCAAATAGGAGCATACCTATTCTTTACCCTTTGGTCAAGGCATAAAGAACATTGACTAATCCTATGCTTGGTTACTGATTCTGCGGTTAGGCTGGGAGGATACCAACTCTCACAAATTCAAATCACCATTTCACAAATCCCGAGATAAGGAGAAAGAGAAAACTACTCAGAACTCATGGGGAAAGCCCAACACAACTTGGAATTCATATATAAAATCAAAGCCATACAAACTATAACAAGTAAATAACTTATCTCTAAATTTCTCCTCAGGAACACTCTCCGAAGTTCCTCTGAATCTCTTCCTTTCTTTACAACACACAAAATTCCTCTTCGAAGTAGTAAGGAGGAAGAAATCTCGCACTTTCCCTCCACTCTTACAATTTTTTGAAGAATTCCTCACAGTTATAGGCTCTAGCAAGCTTTCTACGCACTAATGGATCCTTTCTAACCTCCGGACTCCAAAAGTCTCTCTATTTTCGGCCAAAATGTTCTCTTTAAAGATGTGGATGAGTTCTCCCAAGAGTTACTTACTCACCCCTCCAAAATCCGGCCTTATACATTGTACATGTCACATTGCCCTCAATCCCGCCGTCGGCGGTCTTGTCGAGAATTTGTCCAGTAGCTTCAGGAAAAGCTCGCTGTCGGCGGACTCGATGGCGTCGTTGGTGCCCTAGTGCAATTCTCCATATTTTGGTCCTTTTTGCTCTAAATTCGCTCCTTTTTGCATCTTTTTGCTCCATTGACCCTAATTCATCATTCCTGCAACAAAACATCAAAAATACCTTTCTTTAAAGTGCAATATCATTAAAAAAAAATAAAAGAGGTATGAAAATCTCAACATATTTTCCTTTGGTCAACGTCCTCTATAAGAGATCGTTCGACCAGATGTGGCTACGATGTTTAAGCAAAATAGAAGCACAAAATATTGTTAAAGAAGTACATGTCAGATTGTGTGACGCTCACCAGACAGGGCGAAAGTTGAAACCGAAGATCGAAAGGCTCGAATATTATTGGCCAACAATGATGTCCGACTGCATGGATACATCCAAAAGATGTCACCAGTGTTTAGTGCATGGGGTGGTCTTGCACTAGCCTCCGAATGTGCTACACCCAACCATTATCTCATGGTCATTTGAGTGTTGGGGCACAAACATAATAGTTTCGATAGACCCTCCATCCTCTAAAGAACACACAATTATACTTGCCGCTACAAATTATTTCTCCAAATGGCAGAGGCAGTACCGTTATGAGAGGTTACGACACAACAAATCCTTCAATTCTTTAAAAGCCAAATCGTCTACCATTTTAGAGTACTGCAAAGAATAATTTCCGACATTGGGACAACCTTTAAAAGCACCAAAATCAATAATTTTGTCAAACGACACGGGATAGATTGGAGATACTCTACAATTTACTATCCTAGAGCAAATGGCCTGGTTGAAGCCTTCAACAAGATGTTGGTATAAATTTTAAAGAAAACACTAGACGAAAACAAAAGAGATTGGCACAACAAACTATTAGATGCTTTGTGGGCCTATCGGATGATGTTCAGAACTCCCACTCAGTGCACAGCCTACATGTTCGTGTACGGGTCCGAGGCTATACTATCATTAGAAGTTCAAACGCCATCTCTGAGAGTCGCTGTCGCCAACCAACTTACAATGAAAGCAAGTGAAAAACTCAGACTTGAAGAATTAGAGAGTCTTGAGGGAAAATGACTTGAAGCATAACAACAATTGGAACTTTACAGGCAAAGATGGTACAAGCTCATGATAAATTGGTCCGCCCAAGGACATTTAAATTTGGTGACCTTGTCCTCGTGCTCAAAAGACCTATTTTTGCACGCTGCAAGATAGGTGAAAATTTTGAGCCAACTTAGGAGGGACCATTTGTCATAGAAAATGTCTATGCATGAGGAGCCTACCAGTTATTGGTTTTTCAAGGTGAAAGACCCATTATGCCGATCAACGGATGATACTTGAAGACATACTATGCAACCTGACATTGCTTGCTATCACAAGATTTGAAATTTTGATCATTCTGGGGTAATCTATTTGGCCAAATGTCTGTGACCGGGTCCAAAATTTTATAATAAGATTAACCTCAACATAATGAAAATTTTTGAAATCACACACTTCAATTTTCTCTTTTTAAACTTAATATTCTACTAAATTAAATGAAATACACACATAAATAAACAATTTTCTTACCAAAATAAAATTAAAATTTTCTTTAATAAACACTTAGTTTTGTTCTTGTTCACACCAAGTTTTAGCTCACTGTTATTTTTTTCCTGTCCTCTCTAAAAAAATGTTAGGCCAGAGGCTGATCTTTGCTTTTAAAGATGGTTGGAACCTCGCACTAAATAAAAAAAGGGCACCACAGGGGGGTACCATAGACTTTGACATGGACTTTAATCAAGTCAACATGGACTATGAGGGTCCTCTGATGGATGTGGTCAGCCATCAGGAGAAAGAAGGGCTACCCTCACTGCTAAGGGTCGACACTAGAGATAGTTCCTCACTGAAGGGGAAAAATATGATAGTACAACAAGATTTGATGGAGGGGACCAGCCGCCTACCGTCCATGATAGCTACGCCGTTTGGGGGCCTAGTCCCTGTTGATAATGAAAAACTACGGGATGAACCACTATTGAGGTCTCAACGTAGAAATGCTAGCTTCCAAAAATATAGGGCTTTTCTACGCGAGAAGAGGAGATGCCAGAAAGAGGCAGCAAACTTGCTCACCCCTATCCCTGAAGGGGATATCTATGATCCAGGTATAAGAGAGACCTCTTCCAGCCTGCCTACTACAGACGATGAGTCAGGATTTGTTACAGAGCTGGAAATAATACCATCTTCAGATGTTATTTATACGGGTTGCCTGACCTGCAACGCCGAGATACCTGCACGTACGTCAGCTACAGGGGCATTCGTGGAGTGCCCGGACTGCAATGTCCTCCACCTTGAGCACTACAATACTTTAGAGGAATACGTGTCCTCTGATGATGGATTTTAGACCACTGATTACCTAATGGATGTAGAACCAAATGTCCTATTGGGTACAGGGCCATATATCCCATCGAACGCAGAGTCATACATTCTACAAACAGAGGAAAAACAGGCCTAGATTCCCGTCAGCGTTGAAATGAGGGAAAATCCTCGACAGCCAGCAATCATCAGTACCTTAGAATACTATAAGATGAGCAAGGTAAGCAAAAGGGACTTCAAATTCTATGAAGAAGTGCAAGGTAGGTTCATCAACATATTAGAAGGATTGGAATAATACACCATGGTCTTCTCAGAAAGTGATGAACAAAATATTCTCGACTGCATTTTTGACCTGAGAGAGAGAGGTAGAGCATGCCTGCTTATGGAAAGAACCTAATTTGAGCCAAGAAAGTGGATGCGAGGAAAGGGGGGGATCACTATCCAGTGCGGCTGTTGTTACAACTTCACCAATGATAGACAAGGAAATCCTCCTAGGATTCTGAGACATGATCAAGCGGACCCATTACCTCTAATGATAAAAGGGATGATTTAAGGAATAGTCCGATGGAGCATACTACCAGCTAAATGTATTCCTAACGGCTGTATTATCAACATATAAGACGAAGGAGACTACATACCTCCGCACATTGACCATCATAACTTTGTGAGACCTTTCTGCATAGTCTCATTCATAAGCAGGAGCAATATTTTGTTTGGGAAAGAAATAAATGCCATTGGCTCTGGTGAATTCAGAGGGTCTATGTAAATTTCGCTACCTGTCGGTTCAGTGCTAGTGTTTAAAGGGAACGGAGCAGACGTCGCCAAACACTATATTCATAGGGTGTCCGTGGCCATTTGACGAATGGATAACAAAGAAATGCCCTATGGATTTCAACCAGATCCAGAGTTGGAAGAACTACTACCATACGAGCTATGATAGGGTTGCACCTATAAGTACAAGCAAAAGGAACTCTTGTCTTGGAGCATGACTTAGAAGTTTACTTGATCAGGAGCTTGCCACACCGGGGATAGAAATTCAGAGGATTCCTTTCCGTTTAACTGCGTTTCTATTACAGCAGATATGATATGTATCATGCATGCTCAACCTATGATATGTTCTTGGCATGGAACATTTTTGGATGTACTTTGATGCAGATAGCATATTGTACTTTTTGAGGCTTTGGCCTACACTCAATCTGTAACATTTATTAGAGCAGATTAATGAAACCTCTTTCAGAATTATGTCTTTTTGTTCAATTGCCCTTTTTGGTGCGATGGATAAAAGCCACGAACCATAAGTTGGTTCGAGATTACATTGAAAAAAGAACAAAATAATAAAAACTTAATAATAAAATTCAAATAAAACACTCTTTTGAAAAATCAACCAACTAAAATTAAATTTTGAAAACATATTTTGATAATTAAATGTGATAAAAACAACAAGAAAAGAAAACAAATCTTTTGAGTCGATTCTCTCAATTTCGAGGCTTCCTCCTCCTTACTCGCGCAGCACGACTATCCTTGTCTACATTAACTCTTCATATCCTTGTGAAATTTCATATTCTACACAAAACCTCACAAAAATTTTGCATATTTTCTTCAACAATGTCAACATTTTCACACGGCACATATCTTTCACCAGCAGTAGCGTCAATTATCGATCTAAGAGATTCAACCAACCCATAATAAAAATTTTGAATTAGTAACCAATCTGGCAACATATGGTGTGGAGATTTTCTAAGGAGATAATTAAATCTTTCCCAGTCTTCATAAATTGATTCCCCTTCAAATTGACAAAAAGATGTGATATCATTTCTAAGCTTAGCAATTTTTAAAGGTGGGAAATATTTTAATAAGAATTTTTGTGATAAATCTCCCCATGTTTTGATAGATCCAAGTGCTAATGAGTTTAACCACATCTTAGCTTTATCTTTTTGTGAAAAAGGAAAAAGTCTAAGTCTGACGCATCATTTGACACTCCATCATATTTAAATGTAGAACACTATTCTAAAAAACTAGCAAGGTGTAAATTATGAACTTCAGTAGGTGTTCCTCCAAACTGATTATTTTGTACCATTTGGATAGTAGTAGGTTTAAGTTCAAATGAATTGGCAGCTACAACAGGATTTTGAATACTCATATGAATTTCATCTGCTATAGAATTTGCATATCTCTTAAAGGTCTATGATGATGTTCATTTTAATTTACAATATTGGTTAAGTTGTAAGGCATTTTACTAAATTGATCTTTCTCTTTTTGTTGTTTTTGAATTTTTCTAATAGTTCTTTCCAACTCATAGTCTTAAGGCACTAAATTTTTCGATCATATACTACGCACAAACTAAATAAAGTAAGTAATTAAAAATAAACAAACACACTAAAATAAGAAAATGTTCCAATTAAACTACAAAAACACACTCTCTCTTTTTTTTAAAATAAAATAAAATATTAATATTTTCCATTATTTCCCGGCAACGGCGCCAAGAACTTGACACGGTGAGATTTTTATATGCAAATTTTTATTATGTTGACACCACTTAACGACACCAAAAACTTGATGTAGGTAGATTTATAATAAATATGGAATATAATCCTAACAAAAAACTTTTTATAAATATTATTTATCATTTAAAACTGTTTTTAACTTTCAAATCCCTATTAAATATCAATGTAAGTATACGTATCGTGCAAGCAATAATGGGCTCTAATGGAGTCCTCGATATCGATCCCACAGTGAAGTTAGAAAATCTTAAAGTAGCATTTCAAAAACTTGGAGATCCAACTACAAGGAGACATGGAATTTAATATAAAATTCCTTTACCATCTTTTGCGTCTATTTTTTTATTTTCTTATGAAATTTTTTTTATAATAAAAAAAAAATAAAAGTAAAGTGCGAAATTTGAAAATTGACAACTCAGATGAATGTTAATTAAAATGTCTAAAATTTCAAAAATAAAATTGCAAAAATTAAACAATGTTTTTATTGTGATGGAAAGTTCAAATTTTAGAAGGCATCATTATCCTTTACAAGGAGTATATAGATTGTGAAGAAATTGAAATCATTTGAAAATATAAATAAAAACTATTTTGTGCCAAATAAGAGCAATCCTATTCTTTACCCTCTTCCGAGTACTAGAAATAACAATGACTAATCCAGAGTTTTGTCCCTAATTCCGTGGTTAGGTTGGGAGGATAACAACTACCACTCAAGAGCTCCCACTACTCCCTCCCTTGTGGGCTAACAATCTTAAATTAGTTTCCAATCAAATGAACCAAAATGGGCGTTTTAATCTATCACATAAAATTCTCCAATTCTGCATCCAACAAAAATATATTTTCCTATTTATTTGCACCCAATATCATGGTTGACATACTCTACCATGAAATCAAATGTGATTCTCTTTATGTTGTAGAAATCATATCTCATTTAAGAACATATGTCTCTCAATAAGTTTTAACATTTCAATTGGCCAGATTGAAAAGTAAATGAAGATCACAGTTCAAATCATCACAAATTATTATCATTTAAAACCGTTGAAAACAAATTTATTATTCATAAAACCATATCTTAAAGTAGGTGAAGGATAAAGAAGAGTACTTAGAATTTATGAGAAGGATATAATTAAACACAAATTTCATATATAAAAATGAGTTTACAAAATAAAAGAAATAAAAATACAACTTATCTCACAATCCTTCCCAAGAAAATCCCTAGAAGTTCTTTCCAAGCCTATCTCTCTCTTTACAAATACTCCCAATTCTCTATTAGAAGTGTAATGAAGAAGAAATCTCTTAGCTTCCCTCTCTTCTTACAAATCTAGAAGAAGACCTGTTCTTTTTTCTCTCTCTAACCCTCATGCCACACACGAACTCTTTTTGTCCCCCATTTTTTGCCTCTTCAAGTTTTCTTTTTTTATTTTGGGATGCCTTCTTTGAAAAAGAATTCAAAATTCCCTCCAAAAGTCAAATCTTTTCAAGTCAAAAGATGTATCATTTGATCCAGGAGTCATATCCCTTCATAAAAGAACCTTTCAAAGTGTCTAAATGCATTGAATCACTCCAAGGGGTGTGTAGAACAAGTGCCCCTTTGAAATTTTGCTCAAAATTCATCTCAAACCACTTTAATTTAAAAACGTCATCCCTGACGCATCATGCACCAATCTGGATCATCGTACGCCAGCTCTCTAGATTGTGGCGCATCATGGCGCATGATGCGCCAGAATCCAAAATTGGCTCTTTTTCTCCAAATTTTATCTTTTTTTGCTTTTTTTTTTCCTCCAAATGCCTAAAAAAGATATACCTGCAACAAAAACACAAAAATACCCTTCTTTAAAGTACAATATCACCAAAAATAAACATAAAATAGGTACTTAAAATAATATATTATTTTGATGTATTAGCAGGATATCCCAAACCACTAGCAGTCCCAATTTTAGCAATGCTCTGAGCATTATGCATAATAAGAGCACCAATATCCACTTCTTTCATTCAGTGAATGCAGAAATTCAGCTCTAATCTTTCTTTAGTTACTTCACTCAGGTGATTTGTTGGAAGCAACTTTGCAGACATGAAGTAATGTCATGCCTTAGATTGAAAATTTAACATGGAAGTGGAGAAATTGACTTTCTTCAACTGAAGTCAACTTGCTTACCTTAGACATAAATATGATCGTCCGTTGTCACTGGAAGATTGGCATACAATTCCCGAATCATTGGAACAATGGCTACTGCAGTGAAGTAGCAGAAAGTTTCCCACTTTTGAGCAATAAAAAGCCTTTCAATCTCTCCTCTCAGTATTAAAAATGTTTGCTACTGAATCAATTTTCTCGAGCCCATTTTAGTATTATAGTTATGTTGGGCATTAAAATTCACAAATCTACTTGCATTGAAATCTCCCGTAGGATTTCCCATTTTACTCTTGAAGCCATAATAATTTTTATATAAATTCAAATAAAATCCAAATAAATTCACAATATCAAAAATTAAACTCCAAAAGTAGGAACATTTGGTAAAAAGCTTTTCACCATGGGTTCTCTTTAAACTTTTTAAAAAACTCTCAAATTTTTGGATTCCCAAAATGTAGGGTAAATACATGGTGAAAAAGAAATTTCTAGGTTAAAGTGAAGCTCTTACCAAGAGAAGATGAAATCCATGACTTTTAGGCATTGAAATCTTTTCAAATCCACCAAATGTGAAGCCTTAGGTTGAGTTTCGGCCTTGGTTTAGAGGTAAGAGATGACCCAAGCAGTAAAAATGGCATTTTACATGGGTATGTCACGTTTTAAAGTTATTTTAGGAGTTTTTGGGAAACTGGTGCCTTAGGCTCCAATATGGCGCTTCAGGTGCCATTTCTCTATAAAATGGTGCCTCAGACGCCAATGCCAAAAATATTTAGATTTCAATTTTTTATGAAAATCTACTGCGTACTACACCACGTCAACCTCTAATTAACTTAATTAAACACTTATACTCATAATTAAACAATGTTTTTAACATATAATTTAACAAACAACACAAAACTCACATTTAAATATAAAATCCCAACAATTACAAACTAACAGTTTTTAAGCCAACACACTTAATTCAACGTTGAAATCAAACAACCAAACTAACTCTGAAGCCTAAATATCAAACATTTAACAAATAATACATACAAGGTCCCACAATAAAAGTAAATCAAATCCAGTACATAACACATAACAACAAATATAACTATGAATTCCGTACTAAACAAGTTCAAACATCTTTTTCATTATCATAATCTCGAATGTTTCCCATGGATTAATAGTGCGCGTACAAGTTGTAAAAAGCCCGGTGAGGAAATTCATCCAAAAAACCTTCTTCAACCCAAGCATTTTTCTTGGACATGCACACCAAACCTTCTTTAATACGTCTAGTGTGTTTGTAGTGTTCCTTTATCCTCTAATCCAAGTGGTCAATCATTTCAAAAATATTTTTAATTGAATGCATAAGATTATGTACCGCTTTTTCAAACTTATTAATCTTTTTCAAAAGTGCATTCAAACTAAAGTAAGGCTGAATAGGCAATGAATTTTAAGATGCTTGATCCATCAATATATTCATATCATTATCCTCCCCAATGAATGTGGAGTTGCAATAAACTTTTGGGCCCATAGGCTTCCAAGGGAGAAGCACTTTTTCCCAACTTTCATAAGGCACTTGCAATTGGCTACACAATAGGAATATGGTAGATGGATTTCCCAGTCCAGAAGTCAATCCATTGATGATTAAACCCAAAACATACTTACCTATTAAAGTACCAACATCAACAGATATTCTAGTTTGAATACAATAATTAAAAATTACACTTTCGTTTGTCACTTTATTGATTTTCATAAAAGGAAGTAATTTTGATGCAATAAAGAAATGCCACGCCTTCGATGCAAGATTTAATAACGATGAAGAAAAACTTAAATGTTTGTTATCTCTGGTCTCCCAATTTCCATCTTCATCAGTAAGGTATCAATAAAGTTCATCCATATTATCTCTCATAGGGAAAAAATTTGCATAGTGACAAATAGGAACCCTTTCAATCATAAACACGTCATTTATTCTTGAAGGAGTAAATTTTACCCACCTGGCTTAAACATAGACGATTCCTTGGTTAATTCCATGAAGATTAGCCTAAAAGTCCTTCACCACAAGAACTACTACAGAGGCAGTTGTATAGCAAAGTACTTCCCATCATTTCTTTGTAATAATATCCTCTAGTCGAGTATTTGGTAAGTTGAATCCTAGATTGATAAAGCCCCTCTCCTTGATTAGTATCTTCTTCACAAGAACGCGATCGTATAACCTCTGTGCATCAAAACTGTTGAACTTCCTCTTGTTGAAAAGCCCATATCTAGCTGTTTCTTTTGAGTGAGAAGCTATGGGATTTGAAAAATTGTGGCTTTCCCTTTGTTTCCCCTTCTTAAATATATTTAGGATTTGGTTTTAGGGAGTTACTAAGAATAAATCCTGCCAAAAATCGTCAAAATCGCCTTTTGAATAGTCCTAAGTCGTTTTCGTCATTGCAGTGCTTTTGGCGTCAGCTCTCTGGAAAATGACACCTCTAGCACTAGTTTAGATTTCTGCACCATTTCATTTTAAATCCAAATGACTCTCAAATTTACCATATAAGTAAGTAAATAAAGAAGTTTTAATGTATTTACTTAGTATATAAGTCTCTCAAATACACGGAATTCATAAAGAAAGCATAAATTTATTTATATAATACTACTTATAAAAATAGATAAACAATAGAAACAAACAAAAATATGGGTTGCCTCCCACAAAGCACTTAGTTTAATGCTGTCAGCCCAAAAGTCCCAGTCATTACTCTAGGTGACCCAAAATTGTAGTCTCCTTAAAAACTAGTCTTTTACCATCAAAATATGGTTTCAGCCTGTGCCCATTCACTTTAAATACCTTTCTAATCTTGGGATCTTCAATATTATCTGCTCCATAGAGATAGACTTTTATAATTGTTAATGGTCCTATCCACCCAGACTTCAATTTTCTAGGAAATAATTTCAATCTTTTATTGTATAATAAAACTTCTTGCCTAGGCTCAAAGTCTTTTTTTATTATCTTTCGATCATGCCATTCCTTCATTTTCTAAATATATTTGCTAGCATTACCATAATATTCTTTTCTAATCTCTTGAAGTTCATTTAATTGCAATAATATTTTTTCACTAGCATCTTTTAAACTAAAATTAAACTCCTTAATTGCCCAAGAAGCTTTATGTTCCAATTTTATTGGTAAGTGACAAGTCTTCCCCAAAAATTAATCTATATGGGGACACTCTTATGGGTGACTTATAAGTTATCTTATAACCCCATAATATAGCATCTAATTTAGCAGACCAATCCATTTTATTATGATTTATAATTTTTTCCAAAATTTTTTTAATTTCATATTTAGATACTTCTACTAAACCACTTGTTTGAGGATGTTAAGCAGTTGCAATCCTATGCATACTAATATATTTTTCCACTAATTTTTCACTTTGTTTGTTCCAAAATTGAGATCCTCCATCAGTATTGATTATTCTAGGCATTCAAAAACTTGTAAAAATATTTTTGAATAAAAATTTTGAAACACTCCGAGCATCACATCGAGGTAAAACAATTACTTCAATCCACTTTGGTACATAGTCCATTGCAATATATATATTCATATATATATATATATATATATATAT
>JXCR01149003.1:414110-435825 GCA_002079205.1 Phalaenopsis hybrid cultivar
ATATATATATATATATTAACATCTCTAAATAGAGTAAGCCAATAAAATCTAGATTGAAAAATTTTGTGAGAAGATCTATCAATCCCAAAATGACCTTCAAATTCAGAATCATGACATTTTTGGATAATTTCTTCAATATCTTCATATGGCACACATCTCCTCATAACTGAATCTTTGCATTGTTTTTACAAATATGGGTCATCCCAAAAATAAAATTTTGCATCGTGAATAAACTTCTTCTCTTGTTGTTTTGTCAACCCAAATAGTAAAATACCACTAACCATGTAGCTTAGAATATCAACATACTACGGTATTTTCCATCCTTTAGTAACAAAAAGTTATTTATCAGGAAACGTTTCATTAATTTCTTTTTCAAGATCAAACGTTTCTTCTTGTTCCAGTCTAGATAAATGATCACCAATTTGATCAGTTTCTTCCCTATTGACTACTACAAAATCAAATTCTTGCTTCTAATTAATTTTGGTTTCGCATCCTACTTTTTCATCAAATATTTTATAGTTAAGTGGTCAGTATGCACAACACATTTAGCTCTAATTAGATATAACCTAAATTTTTCAAAAGCATAAATAATGGCTAATAACTCTCTTTCAGTAGTGGTATAATTAATTTGAGCATCATCGAGAGTTTTATTAGCGTAGCATATAATTTAAAAATTTTGTCATATATCTTCCCTAAAACAGTTCCAATTGCAAAATCACTAGCATCACACATTAATTCAAACAGTTTCTCCCAATCAAGTCAAACAACTATAAGAAGAGTGATCAATTTTTCCTTCAATGTTTCAAAGGCAATAAGGCACTCTTGATTGAAATCAAATTTTGTTTCTTTTTCCAAAAGGTTGCATAAAGGCTTTGTAATTTTTGAAAAAGGATTGATATAACACCTGTAAAAACTAGCATGTCCTAAAAAACTCCTAACTCCTCTTACAGTAGTAGGTGGAGGTAGGTTAGATATTACTTGAATTATTTTTGGATCTAATTCCATGCCATTTTCTAAAATTTTATACCCAAGCATAATTTCTCATGCAACCATGAATTGACATTTTTCCCAGTCTAATACTAGATTCTTCTTTTTACATCATTCTAGAACTTTCTCTAAAACATATTTCAAATGAAGTTCCAAAAAAAAAAATCATTCATAAAGACTTCTATCCCATTTTCAAATTGACCAACGAAAATATAGTTGTGTAAAATTTTTATAGTTGACTCCACTTAACAACGGTGCCAAAAACTTGATGTGGTAATATAAGAATAATAACATTAAGCACTTAATGTTAGTATTCTTTGCAAGTTACGTATCATTATCAAGAAATATAAGACTTTTTATTTAAGTCAAAAATATCAATCCCACGAGGAAGGTTTAAATTTGAAATGATAAATTAACTAGAAAATTCACAGAAATAAAACAAAATTACTGTCACTAATTTCAAATGTTTGAGATACTACCCAAACTAATTTATTAACTACTAGCAGAATATAAATGCAGAGTTTAAAATAGCAAATACTAAACTATGTCTATGTGATGAAGTTTTCTAATATGAAAAAGTATCTTTCCCACTACAATGAGCTTTTGGTTAAATGAAAAAAGATAAATGATTTAAATTTTTATTGTGCAAAATAGGAGCAATTTTAATTCTCAACCCTAATTCAGTGTAATAGAAAATCATTGGCTAATCTTAGGACTAGTCCATAAATCCGTGGTTAGGCTAGGAGGATACTGGCTCCCACTCCAGAGCTCCCACTTCCCTTCTCCTGAAGGCTAACTCTCCCTTTAGTTTCTAAACACTAAAATTAAATTAAGGATTTTTAGTCTGTCACCCTAGAAATCTCCAATTCTACACCCAACAGTGTACATTTCCTTTTTTAATTGCACTTAATTACATGAACGAAATACTCCTTCATGGACTTAAATGTGATTCTCACTTTGTTTTAGAACTCATACTCCATTTCCCGGATCATATGTTTCACAACATATTTTAATAATTCAATTGGCAGGTCAAAAAATAAATTAAGAGGGGAGTTGAAAAACCATCAAAATTTATTTTATATTTTAACATTGACAAATCCAAACTATCTCTTCATTTTACCATATCTCAGAATAGGGAGAAAGATAAATGGAACTACTCAAACTTCATGAGAAAGATATAACAAAACAAAAAATTCATATATAAAAGGAAGTTCATACAACAATAATAAACAAATAATACTTATTTGAAACTCTTTTTCAAATCAAATCCTTTGTAGCCTCTCTTAGGAAATGTAGGAAGTAGAAATCTCTCACTTCTCTCCCTCTCCAACACTTCTTAGAGAAGAATTCACACTTAACCTCACCACAAAAACTCAAAACTATAAAAAAAATAATTGACTAATGGTTTGGAATGGCGTGGAATGATGTAAAGTGGCATGGAGGAGCACGAAGAGGTGTGAAAAGGGGTGAAGGGGGGGTTTCTTTTCAATATCGGCTCTAAATAGAGCCTAGGGTTGGTTCTCCAATAGGTGCATCCAAAAACTCTTCAAAAAAGTGTCCAAATTCATTGAATCTTCTAGAAACAGGGCCTGCACTGACACTGGCGTCGTCGGTGTCAGATGCCATTTAACTAAATCCAAGTCTTTGTCAAACGGCGCCATCGGCTCCCAATCTAGCATCCTTGGTGCTGAACAATTTTTCAAAAATTCCATTTTGACTCCAAATTTAATCCTTCTTTCTTTCTTTTTGCTCCGAGTCCTAAAAATTAACATCCTCCAATAAAACATGAAAAATACCTTCCATTAAAGTGCAATATCACAGAAAATGAGTATAAAATATGAGTCTAAAAATGCATATATTTTTGGTGTATTAAAATTCCCCAAACTTAAATGTTACTTGTCCTCAAGTAACTCCTTTACTACATAAAAATATGACTTATAAAAAGATTTTAACTTCTAGATACAGTAGCATAACTTAAGAAAAAAAATGTAAAATAACTCTAGTTAATACTAAACGTATAAGAATATCTAGCATTCAAGTCTAGGATTTTTGATTCTATATTCTTTTCAAGGAAAATTATAAATTATTCATATTAAAGCCACTTAAAAAATCCATATGAAAAAGAACTTCATGAAACTTTACTAGTAAATATGCTAATACTAAAATATAAGTTTAGAAAATATAGCCAAGCCTTCTTCTTTAAGTTGATTAAAGTGAATCAAATTTTAAAATAGGCATCTCCTCAAGCTTCCCCTCACATCTTTTTCTTTTCTTTTCTTTTCATTTTCAGGATCATTTTCAAACCTTTTCATCTTTTTTTTTTCTTTTCTTTTTCTTTTCTTTTTCAGGATCATTTTCAATCCTTTTTCATTTCTTTTATCTTTTTTTTAATGTGAGGATTACTATATCTGGATAACCATTAATGATTTTGAGGTTCACTATCCTCTTCTTAAAGTTAAAAACTTTTCACATTCCTTCACTTTATAAATTTATATTAGATTTAAAAATTTTTCATAATTTTAATCTTTTCTTCTTATATGAATTTCTAAGATTTTGTGTTTCAAAAATATAAATTCCTTTACTTAAAATAGAAAAACATCGTTTTATTCTATCTTACCAAATATCTTAATCTTTAAAAATTAACATTTATTGTTTAAAAATTTTTACTTAAGTTTACTATATATTTAGAAACTTAAATATAGTTATCTAAAGTTACCCTCTGATACCAAAGGTCATGTTAAATTTTAAAATATTTTGAAAATAAAGCTAATTGAGGACCAATAAAATTAAGTCTCTTTCCTTTGAAAAGGATTTTTTCTTTCCCCCCCAAACATAAATTTTTAAAACATTTTGTATGAAAAGCTTTTAAAATAAAGGGTGAAAGAAAACATTTAATACATAAAGAAAAGAATTACTTGTTGAAGGTTCTGATTTGAAACTTAACTCTAAAATATTAGAGGTGCTAATATGTAAAGCTACAAGACTTAAAACATTAAATAACACATAATACATACAAAAATTTGTTGAAAAAGAGTTAACTACAAATACATCTAACAAAGTACTAAAAACTATGAACAATACTAAAATGGTTCTCAATGTAAAAACAATCTCACAAATCTACAGTTCACAATTCAAAACATAATTAAAATAAAGTAACATAGTCTGCGAACAAACAATCTCAACAATAGAGTACAACTAAACATAAAATAAACAAAAATCTAACTAGCACATCACCAATCATCATCTTCTTATTCTTCTTCTTCCACATCCAAATTTTGCTGTTGATATGGGGTAAAAATAGCGTTAGTAGAAAACTAAACTGAGTGATCTCCCCTCATATATCTGACCATCACAACATCATAAGTAGCATCATATTCAAACTTCTGTCTGGTCAAATCATCATTGTGTGCATTCCTGACCTCCATATTTTTTATTATATTTCCCATTATCAAGATATATCCCTGTTAGATCATCATCTGCTTCATAAGTTCCTGGATAGTAGAGATACTAGTCCTCGAAGTAGATAGAATATCCCTGGTCTTACTTCTAGATCTCTATCCAACATGAGATTAATAAGTCTTTATATTGACAGGCCCAATAGTTTTTAGAGGTTCAATCCTTTCCTCATTCGTTTTATAATCAACCCTTTCCTGTTCACATAGTGTGAAGATCATATTAGGGTGAGCAAAACTACCAGTGGTCTCTCCTAAAGCAATAGATCGAGTGTTCCTATAAATAATAGAGCCTACATCTATCCTCCTAACTTACTGGATAAAGAAGTTCAAGATGGCTCTATCCTTTGTAACTTCACTATGATGATTTGTTGGTATCATTCTTCCAGAATTAAAGTAGTGTCAAGCCTTAGATACTACATTTAACATAGAAAGAGGAAATTTTACCTTAACACCATTCTTCACTTTCCAAGCTCCTCTTCCATCAATAAGAAAAGAAATAACTTCATCCAAGGCCTCATCTATAGTAGAAAACAATTTGTACTAACAATTATACACATCTTCTAATAGATAAAATTCATTAATCTTCGTTGGAGTAAACTTCATCATTTTCCCACGAACAAACACATAGTTTTCAAAAGTCTCATTAAAATTGGCAAAAAAATCCATCACTACACCAATAATGGCATCGACAATAAAGTAGCAAAAATTCTCCCATTGTCGAGCATTGATCAATCTTTCAACTTCTCCACCCAGATTTTTAAATCCTTGATCCAGAATTACTTTTTAGTTGTAAGTAGACTTTTGAAGCAAATGTTGGCCTTATAATTGACAAACTTTTGATCATCAAAATCCTCCTTTCTATTTCCTTTGCTCATTCTTGGTGATTATAAATCTAAGAAAATTTGATAAAATCTAAATAAATTCTTAAAAATTCCAAATATCACAATGTGGAATGTTTTAAACTTAAATCTACTAAGTAAGAGTTCTTCACCAAAGGATTTTCACAAAAATCTTCCAAAAAATTTTAAAATTTCAGATCTCGACAATGTAAGATAAATTCTTTTATGAAAATAAAAAATTTTGAGATCAAAGTGTAGTTGTTACTTAGAGAAGATAAAATCCAAACTTCCTTTACCATAAAATCGCCTGAAATCCGAGCAATAGCGAGCCCTAGGTGCAAAAACTGGAGGTTGAAGGTTACTCAAAGGGTAAAAATGGCATTTTACTGTGCAAATTGCAAATTTTAAGGGGTTTGGGTAGTTTTCGGGTCGATGGGCGCTGTCGGTACCGTTGGCGCCAGTAACCAAAAATCCATTTTTCTATTTTTTTTAAATTTCAATTTTCTTACAATTTACTCCAAAGTCTATTTAGTCATCTTAAAATAATTCACAAACAAACAATTTTCATAAACAACACCAAACTAACTTCTATATATGAAAATACACTTTTTACAAATATATTTTTCTAATTACACTTCCACAGCCTTAAACCAAACTAAAATATAATTCAGCTTCGAAATCAAGCCACAACATTAGAACACTGACACAAAACTATACACAATCAAAGTCAATAGAGTTCTAAAGCAAAGTAAAGTAAATCAAATTGACATAATTACTTTAAAAACATAAGTATTTTAAAATAGTAGAGAGTCCAACTTCTTCAATAATTCTACCTCATCTTCAGTACTTTTTCCTCCTTTAATATATCCCATAGACTGGTAATGGACATACAAATTGTAGAAGGGTCGGTATGGGAATTGATCAATCAATTTTTCATCGGTCCATCCATTTTTCTTGAACATCTACACGAATCCTGCTTCAATTGTTTCAGTATTATCAAAGTTTTCTTTCATCCTCCAATCTTGGTGATCAAAAAGCTAGTTAAGATTTTCGATTGAATTCGTAATACTCTGAAGTTCTCTTTCTATTTTTGTCATTTTCTTCTCAAAATCTATTAAACTTCCAACTGTTTGTGGCAGCAATGGTGTTGAAGCATGTGATGAATGATCTAAAATAATATCCAATGCTTCATTTCCATTCCCAATATAATTTTCATCAACAAGAATCACGGGCTCCCGAGGTAATAGAACTTTCTCCCAACATTCATATGGAACTTGAGATTGACTGCAATGTAAAAAAATCGTGGAAGGATGCCGCAGTCCATTTATTGGCCCATTCATAATAATACACATAACATATTTGAAAATAATCGACTCCCATCAATGCGTTTTTCCATTTAAATGCAATAGTTTAAAATGACACTTTCTCTTGTAACTCTACTAATCTTCATGGTAGGGAGTAGTTTTGCAGATTTGAAGAAATGCCATTATTTTGATATTGGATTGAGCAACGAAGCAGAGAAACTAACGTATCCCTCTTCTTTGATTTTGCAAAAATAAAGCAGAGAAACTAGCAGAAAATTATATACATCTTGCATCATATCTATCGTTGGGATAAAATTTGTATAATGATAGATTGGAATTTTTCCTATCATATACAAATCATTAATTCGAGCTGGAGTAAATGGTACAACCTTACCTCAAATGAAGACGACTCCTTAGGTAATTTCATGTAATTTAGCCTAGAATTCTTTTACTACTGGAGTTAAAACTGCAACGGTATTGTAGCACAAAACTTCCCAATGCCTCTTGCACAATGATTTTCTTAATCTGTGAACTTGGATTACTCAATCCAAGATTAACAAAGCCTCTCTCCTTGATAAGTCTCTTCTTCATGATGACTTTGTCGTATAATCTCTACGCGTCAAAATTAATAAACTTTCTTCTATTAAAAACTCCATACCTTGAAGTATTTATGAAATTGAAAGCCATGGAATTTGAAATTAGGAAATATCTGGATGTCCAAGGTAGTTTTTAGGAGTTTAAAAACACCTCTCGGTGGTTATTGAGGAGTGAAATCCTGCCACAGTCCTCTAAATTTGCTTTGTACATGAAAAACTGCTCGGGACGCTGTTGGTGCTCAACAGTCCTCTAAATTCCCTTTCAATTGGCCAGATAAAAAAAGTAAATGAAGGTCAGAGTTCAAATCATCACAATTTATAGTCATTTTAAACCTTATAAAATAATACTAATTCTTCACAAAACCATATTTGATTATAGGGAGAAAGATAAAGAAGACTACTCAGAATTCATGAGAAGGATACGACATAACATGAATTTTATATATAAAAACAAGTTTACAAAATAACAAAATAAAAGAACAAAACTTATCTCACACTCCTTACCAAGAAAATCCTTAGTAGTTCCCTTTAAGCACTTTATCTCTTTATAATCACACTCAATTCTCTCTTAGAAGTGTAATGAAGAAGAAATCTCTCATCTTCCCTCTCCTCTTACAAATAGAAGAATATCCTCTCTTCTCTCTCACACCAAAACCTCTTTCTCTCTATCACGCCCCCTTCTTCTCTAGACTTGTATCCTTTTTAAATAGGGCCTAAAAGGAATTCAACATTCCCACCAATTTTTCCCCCAAAAGTCACACTTTTTTGCACCAAGAGATAGGTCCTTTCATCCATTAAACATATCTCTTCATTAGAGATTCATCAAAAGTGTCTAGATGCATTAAACCATTCCATGGGATGTTTGAAATGTTTGGAGCCTTAAAAAACTGCTAAAAAAAAGTCACGAACTAACTCACTCCATCTTAGTTCGTCTTTGGCGCTTCTGCCGGCAGTTTAGCACCTTTGGCGCCAGCCTAATGAAGTTCGCACTTTTCTATAGATTCTGGAGCTTCTGGCACCAATACGGTGCTTCTGGCGTCTCTTAATGAATTCTGCATTGTCTCTGGATTATGATGCTTCTGGCTCCAACTTGGTGCCCTAGCACCATTTCCATGTAAAATTGCACCTCTAGCGCAGATACACCAAAATAATATGTAGTTTTAAGTATATATTTTATGCTTATTTTTTGTGATATTAGACTTTATAAAAGTTTATTTTCATATTTTTGTTGCAGATATATCAATTTTAGATATTTGAAGCAAAAATAGTAAAAAAATGAAATTTAGAGCCAATCCAGGGAAATTTTGAATTTTGACACAAGATGCGCCAGATTGGCACTTGATGCTCCAGATTGGCACCAGATGCACTGGATTGGTGCCAGATGCGCCAAAACCCAAACAATGTGGTTTTCAGTAAACTGACACATGATGTGCCAGATTGGCGCCAGATGCGCCATTTGATAGAGAGTTAGCGCATGGTGTGCCAGATTTGGCGTCAGATGCGCTAGGGATGACTTTTTGTAGATTAAGGTGGTTCGAGATAAAATTTGTGTGAATTTTCAAAGGAAAACTTGTTTTAAACACCCTTTTGAGTAATTTTCCTCGTTTGAGATATAGTTTTGTGAAAAATTTATTTTAGTTTATATGGTTTTAAATGGCAATAATTTGTGATGATTTAAAATCCAATCTTCATTTACTTTTTGATCTGGCCAATTGAAATGTTAAAATGTGTTAAGAAACATATGTTTTGAAAGTGCTATGATTTCTACAACATAAGGAGAATCACATTTAATTTCACAGGAGAGTATTTCATCCATGTTTTTGGATGCAAATAAATAAAAAAAAAATATACTTTGTTGGATGCAAAATTGGAGATTTTAAGGTGACAGATTAAAATCCCTAATTTAGTCTAGTTNCAGATGGCTTGGTACGTATGTTCAAGAAACATGCTTGGATTGGGGAGGATTCTACTGATGAGTTTCCTTGTTGACCCTTCTATAAATTGTATGTGCACTACCAATCTACGGGACATATCCAGGAATATGAGAGTGAAGAAGATGTTTGAACTTAATCTATGCACTGAACATTTTATTTAGTACTGCTTGTTTTAGTTGTTTGTTGTGTTCGATTGCATTTACTTTTATTGTTGAACTATATCAATATTTGTGTTTGGAATTTTGAAGTTTAGATTTCAATGTTAGGATGTTTTGGTTTTCTTTAAACACTAAAATAAATATTTGATGGTTTGTTAAATGTTAGTTTGTAATAACACGGATTTTACATATAAAAGTGGGTTTTGTGTGTTTGTGAAATATGGAGGTTAGGGTAATGTTTAATTATGCTTACAAGGGTTTATATGAGTTAATTAGAGGTAGATGTAAAGCGGTACAGAGCAGAATTTCACAGAAAATAAAATCTAGAAAAACTAAGGTGTTTGCGCAATATGCGCCAGATTGGCGCATGATGCGTTGGATTACAGAGAGTTGGCGCATGATGCGTAAAATTCCCGAAAACATTAGATTGACTAAAAAACCATGAAATAGCACATTAAAACTCTATTTTTATCGCTTGGGTCATCTTCTACCTCTAAACCTTAACCTAAGGCTTCACATAAAGCGCGATAGAGAAGATTTTGGAGGCTAAAAATCATAGATTTCATCTTCTCTTGGTAAGAGCATCACTTTAACATAGAAATTTTTAATTTTTACCATGGATTTTTCCTACATTATGGAAATCTAAAAATTGGGATTTTTTATGAAAAAGCTTGAAGAAAACTCATGATGAAAAGTTTCTTACCAAATAATCTTTCTTGGGGAGTTAGATTTTTTATTTTGTAATTTATTTGGAATTTATTTAGATTTTGGTAGAATTTCAAATAGCTCCACGAGTGAAGAGAGGAAGGACAGATGATTTTGATGCATGAAGATTTGTTAATTCAAAGGCCCAACACAGTTATAACAAACAAATAGAGTCGAGAAGATTGATCCAGGAATGGGCATTTGCTAACCAGGGTGGTGAGATTGAGAGGTTGATCCTTATTAGAAATTGGGAATTTCACTGCAGTAGCAATAGTGCCAATGATTTGGAAGTTTTATGCCTACTTAAGATTTACTAATGACGATCACATTCTTGTGAGAGGTAAGCAAGTTGAATTTACTGTTGAAAGGATCAATGCTTTTTATGGGCTGAGGAATGTATTTTTTGATGAATATGCTACGTTCGTGATGACTGATTCATCACTAGATGAAGTGATTGTCTTATTGACTGATGGAAGAGGAGAATGGAGTATTACAAATAAAAAGATAGTTAAGTTCTCCACTTTTATGTTGACTAGTCAGTCAAAGGTATGTCACCACTTCATTTCTGCTAGATTACTATCAACAAATCATCTGACCGATATAACAAATGATAGAGTTGTATTAAACTATTGCATTCAGAACATGAAAGCAATAGATGTTGGTGATCTTATAGTTCATTATGCACGGAACATAGCTAAGAGCTCTACAGTTAGTGGTTTGGGTTACCCTGCTGATATGCCTACAAATTACCTTCTTTATATATATATATATATAATTTATGCTTAATTTTAATTATTTTTAATGATATTACACTTTAAATGAAGTTTTTTTGTATATTTTTTGTTTCAAGTATAAGAAATGAACTTTTGGAAAAAATAAGGCAAAATGGTACAATTTAGAGTAAAAACGAGCAAGAAAAAATTTTTTGACTTGGCACATTTCGACATGTCTTTCTATGTTTAATCTACTTTTCATTTCTCAAATATTTATGAATGAAATTAAACTTTAAAAAAAAGGTTGTTTTCATGCTTATTTTGTAGGAATATTTGTTAGGAGTGAAACACAACAAAAATGAGGAAAAATAGAGCTAAAACGGAGCCAAATGGAGCAAAAGAATGGAGCTGTTGCAAGGTGGCGCATGATGCGCCAAACTAGTGCCTGACACGCCAAAACCCAAAGAACTAGCGCATGATGTGCCAAAACTGGCACATGATGCGCCATAGATGAGCGGATTAAGGCAATTTGGGATGCTTTTTGGGCAAATTTTCAAAGGGACACTTGTTCTAAACACCCCTTGGAGTGATTTAATGCATTTGGACACTTTAGAAGGTTCTTTTATGAAGGGATATGTCTCATGGATCAATGGAAATGTCTTTTGAATTCAAAAGAGTTGACTTTTGGAGAGAATTTTAGAGGGAATTTTGAATTCTTT
Organism: Phalaenopsis hybrid cultivar; assembly: GCA_002079205.1. Classification (NCBI taxonomy): domain Eukaryota; kingdom Viridiplantae; phylum Streptophyta; class Magnoliopsida; order Asparagales; family Orchidaceae; genus Phalaenopsis; species Phalaenopsis hybrid cultivar. Next base: position 425,521 of record JXCR01149003.1, read on the forward strand.
TTGGAGGGAAGCAGCCTTTTATAAAATAGAGGGAAGTCTAGGGCTTGAAGGAGGAGTTATGGGGCATGAGGTGTGAGTGTGTGTGTGTTTGTGTGTGTGTGTGTGGCATAAGAGAGAGAGAGGCAAGGGCTTGTAGATTTTCTTCAATGATTGTAAAAGGAGAGGTTGTTAAACTTCTTTATCCTTCTCCCAACTTTGAGATATGGTTTTGTGAAGAATTGATTTTGTTTTATACGATTTTAAATGTCAATAATTTGTGATGATTTGAACTCAGATCTTCATTTACTTTTTAATTTGGCCAATTGAAATGTTAAAATGTGTTGAGAAACATATTTTTCGAAAGGGCTTTGATTCTTAGAACTTGGGGAGAATCACATTTGATTTCATGGGAGAGTATTTCATCCATTAAATTGAGTGCAAATAAATAGCAAAATATACTTTGTTGGATGTAAAATTAGAGATTTTAAGGTAACAGATTAATATCCCCAATTTCGTCCAGTTGCTTAGGAATTGATGTGAGATTGTTAACCCTAAAGTATGGGAGTAGTGGGAGCTCTGGAGTGGCAGCTGCTATCCTCCCTGCCTAACCACAGAATCTGTCTCTTNTCCCTGCCTAACCACAGAATTAGGGACCAAACTCTAGATTAGTCAATGTTCTTTATGCACTCGGAAGAGAGTAAAGAATAGGATTGCTCCTATTTGGCACAAAACAATTTTTATATATTTTTAAATGATTTTAATTTCTTCTCAATCCATATACTCATTGTAAAGGAAAAGGATGTTTTCTTAAATTTGAACTCTTTTTCACAAAACTTTGTTTAGCCATAGTAAATTTAATTTTAAAGTTTAGAAATTAGTTTAGTAAACTTTGTTCTTTTTGTTACATTTCTATTAGCATTCATTAAACCCATTTTAACTTGTCTTTCTTACTTTAATTTTTATAATTTAAATATTGTGATTTAAGTTATTATCTTAAGAATTTGCATCTTTCAAACTAAGACTTGATAGTAGTAGACTAGAATTAGCTTAAGGGATTTCTTACTGCGCTTCTCCGTAGGATCAATACTGAGGTTTTTAAGGAAAGTCCTATATTACTTGAAGCGATATGTGCACTTGCGTAGAACTACTAGTGTGTGAACTATTTTATATATTTTATATAACATTTTAATTTTGCACATTAACTACTTAATATAAATTGGGTCAAGTTTTTTGCCATATTTCGAGAGGGGTCAAGTTTTTGACACTGTTACTGGGGATTTAATTTAACATAAAACACACAGAAAAATAATACACACTAGGGGTGCATCACCTGTCATGATTTTCACTTTGTGACTAATCAGGAGTAAAATCCCATAGAAATGAAGAAAGATTACAGCCAAAAAATCCTATTGGGAAGCATATAATTCAAAGAGTTGAATCATTTGTTGAATCTATTGGTGGAAGAAGCGATAGAATCTCTATATCAGCTGCAAGGGCATCTACTTCTCGCCTTGCATCATTAGAAAACATTATGGACCAACTCATGTTTCAAGAATTAGATATAATAAATATTTAGAATCAGATTAGAGAGATTAGAGCAAGAAATGCTTATAATGATGAGTATCAGCAGAGGAAAGGACAGCATGACATAGCTTTTGAGGATATTATGGTGAGGTATCTTATTAGTGAATACAATGTGGAATTTCCTACTTGCCTCAGCTTTACTCCATATGGTCCTATTCATGAAGAAGAAGAAGAAGATGATGATGAAGGCGATGAAGATTGATACTTTCTAGAGTTAGTTTATTTGTTCTGTTTAGTTGTTTGTTTGTTTATATGTTGTTTGGATTTTATTTGGTTGGCATTTGAAACTGTAGTAGTAAAAATTTTTATGTTTATGTTGTGGACTTAAAATTATAATAATAACAATAGATTTTTACTTTTTCTGCATTTTTAATATTTTTAGTTTTTGTTTCTATTTTTAAATCTCAACAAATTCTTTAGAATATATTGTCTCCCTTAATGCTTTAAAGCCTATATGTATTTTTAAAGTTAATACCTGCAGTATACCAGAGCCCATGTTCATAGTCAGAAATTCTCACCAGGTTAGTTTTTACTTTCATGCATTTAATGTTTTCTTTCACTAACTAATTTTTTTGCCAGAACATTTTTAAATACCTAAAAACATAAGTTTGGGGGGAATAAAAATTTCTTTTAAAAAGTGGTAAATTAAATTTTATTTATCCTTAAGTAACAATGTTTTTAAAATTAATTTAGCATGACCCGGGATATTAAGATTTAACTTTAAATGACTATACTTAAGTTTATGAGTATTATGGTAAATTTAGGTAAAAGTTTTTCATAATGAAGGTTAATTCTAATGTTAAAGATATTTGATATGATAAGATAAGATTAAGTTTTTCTACTTACAGTAAAGGAAATTGTATTTTTAAATAAGAATTTTAGAGATTCATGTAAGAAGAAAAGAATGAGACTTTATGAAAATCATAAACTAATATGAATTTATAAAGTGAAGAAAGATAAGGAGTTTTGACTTTGAGGAGAGGATAGTGAAGTTATAAGTGAGGAGAAGCTTGAGGAAATGCCTAATCAAAAATTGGCTTCACTTGAATCAACTTAAGAAAAAAGCTTTATTACATTTTCTAAACTTATATTGGATTAGTAGTAGAATTATTAGTAAAGTTTTCTTGAAGTTCTTTTTCATATAAACATTCTAAACATCCTTGATATGACAAATTACAATTCTTTTTGAAATAAATAGAGATTCAGAAATCTTAAAAATTTACTACTAAGCACTCTTAGACTTAGAATATGAATCTAAGTTATTAAAGGTTTTTCTTAAATTTCTCTATTTTACTTATTGAACTAAAGTATAGATATTATAAGTTAATCTCTATCCTAAGTCATACGCTTTTATCTAGTAAAAGTGTCACTTGAGGACAAGTAACATTTAAGTTTGGGAGATTTTGATACACCAAAATAATATGTTGTTTTAAGTGTTAATTTTATGCTTATTTTTTGTGACATTGAACTTTAAAGAAGGGTATTTTCATATTTTTTTTGCAGATATATCAATTTTAGTCATTTAGAGAAAAAGTAGCAAAAAGGGCAAAATTTGGAGCAAAACCAACGAAGTTTAAAATTTTGGCGCATGATGCACCATATTAGTGTTGGATTGGAGCCAGATGTGCCAAAATCCAGATTAGCACGGCCTTCAGCAAACTAGCACATGATGCGCCAGATGTGTCATTTGATGGAGAGTTGGAGCATGATGCACCAAATTTGGCATCAGATGCACCAGGGATGACTTTTTGCTGATTAAGGTGGTTTAAGATAAATTTTGCATGAATTTTCAAAGTGACATATGTTCTAAACACCCCTTGAAGTAATTCAATGCATCTAGACACTTTGGAAGGCTCTTTTATGAAGTGATATGTCTCTTGAATCAATAGGCATGTCTTTTGAATTCAAAAGAGTTGACTTTTGGACAGAATTTTAGAGGGAATTTTGAATTCTTTTTGGAAGGAGGCTGCCTTTAAGAAAAGAGAGGTCTAGGGCTGGAAAAAAGGAAAGAAGTTTTGGGCGTGAGGTGAGTGGCGTGAAGAAGGAGAGTTAGAGAGAGAGAAAGTCAAGGGCTTGGAGATTTTCTTCAAGGAATGTAAGAGGAGAGGGAAGGTAAGAGATTTCTTATTCATTACACTTCTAACAGAGAATTGAGAGTGTTTGTAAAGAGAGAAAGGCTTGGAGAAAACTTCTAGGAGTTTGCTTGGGAATGATTGTGAGATAAGTTGTGTCTTTTTATTTGTTTTGTTTAGTAAACTTCTTTTAATATATGAAATCTGTGTTTTATCGTATCTTTCTCATGAATTCTAAGCAATCTTCTTTATCCTTCTCCCTACTTTGAGATATGATTTTGTGAAGAATTGATTTTATTTTAGATGGTTTTAAATGTCAATAATTTGTGATGATTTGAACTCCGATCTTCATTTACTTTTTGATCTGGCTAATTGAAATGTTAAAATGTGTTGAGATGCATATGTTCCGAAAGGGCTATGATTTCTAAAAACATGTGGAGAATCACATTTGACTTCATGGGAGAGTATTTCATTCATGGAATTGGGTACAAATAAATAGGGAAAAATACATTGTTGGATGCAAAATTAGAGATTTTAAGGTGAGAGATTAAAATCCCCAATTTGGTCCAGTATGAGAGATTGCTAGCCCTCAGCGGAGGGAGTAGTTGGAGCTCTGGAGTGGCAGCCAGTATCCTTCCAGCCTAACCACAAAATTATGGACCAAACTCTAGATTAGTCAATGTTCTTTATGCACTCAAAAGAGGGTAAAGAATAAGATTGCTTCTATTTAGCACAAAACAGTTTTTATATATATTTTCAAATGATTTTAATTTCTTCACAAACCATATACTCATTGTAAAGGGGAATGATGCTTTCTTAAATTTGAACTTTCTATCACAACATCTTAGTTTTATTTTTTGTAATTTTACTTTTGAAAGTTTAGCATTTAGTTTAGTTAACTTTGTCTTTTAACTGCATTTTAATTAGCATTCAATTATTACTTAATATTCAAACTTTGCACTTTACTTTTTGTATTTTTAAAATAGTACTTTACATTATAATCTTAGGAACTTATTTACAGGCATTTTCAACTTCCTTGTGGGATCGATATCTAGGACTCCATTAGAGCCATTTATTACTTGAGCGATATGTATACTTGCATTATTTTTAAAGGGAATTTTGGGAGTTTAAAGATTATTAAAAGATAAAACTATTTTAATTGAAGTTATTTTGTTGAGAATAATTTGAATATTTGCTTTTGTATCTGTCATGTATATTTTGTAATATTGAAAAATATTTACAAAATTAACACACTAAATCCACCTGCATCATGACCTGAGCTAGAGCAACCTTGAGCTATTGTATTCAGCAGTTCAAGCCCATCGATATTGGAGCTCTGATTTATGACGTTATCACCAGTTTTTCCAGCACTGCTACTACTATAGGTTTGGGATTCACATCCTTGATCTTTTCATTATACACAAGTTAGAGTTAGAACTGATAGCTGGGAGGAGATATTGCAGCCACTCAAGCCAATTACTAGTGTTAATGTGAAGTCTTATTCACATCATTCTATTTTTGGCTGGAGAGGTGGATTTTCTAGCAGTTCAAGTGCCTCTACATCTCGTGCTTCCTCTTAACATGCTTCAACATCACAAGGTCAGACTTCTGGATCTGATTCTCAATCACAATTATTGCAGAGGATATTGGACAATGTCAACTATACTGCTGATATGGTATTGAATTAAGAAAATTTTGCAAATCATATAGATGGATATATGAGGAGACATAGTGATTATGAGGAGAAATTCCACTCTTCTATGTAAAACCTCATGAGAGGAGACAAGAGAGTAGTTTTCCCTCAATATCAGAAATATCCATCATATGACCCTGCAGTTGTTTGGCACAGTGACGAGAGTGATGCTGATGAGGACAAGGATGATTAGACTAAGTTCTATAGTTTAGTTTTTTTTTTATGTTTGTTGTGAACTTTTTTGTGGTACAATTATATTGTACGGATGTTTTGTTGACCTCACTTTTGGTTGAGGTCTAGAAAACTTCTTTAGTAGCCTAGGTCTAGCCATAGGACTTNAGTCTAGTTGATTGGAAAATAATGTGAGATTGTTAGCCCTCAGATGATGGAGTAGTGGAAGTTTTGGAGTGGCACCTAGTATCCTGCCAGCCTTACCACGAAATTAGGGACCAAACTCTAGATTAGTCAATGTTCTTTATGCACTCGGAAGAGAGTAAAGAATATGATTGCTCCTATTTAGCACAAAATAGTAATAATAAATATTTTTAAATGATTTAAATTTCTTCACAGTCCATATAGTAATTGTAAAGGGGAATGATGTTGTATTAAATTTGAACTTTCTATCAGAAAAACTTAGTTTAATTTTTGTAAATTTACTTTTTAAAGTTTAACATTTAGTTTAGTTAACTTTACTTTTCAACTGCATTTTAATTGACATTCACTTGTTACTTGATATTCAAATTTAGCACTCTACTTTTGTAGTTTTAAAAATTGTACTTTACATTATGATCTTAAGAACTTATTCATAGGCATTTCCATTTTCCTTATGGGATCAATTTCTAGGACTCCATTAGAGTCATTTATTACTTGAGCGATACATATACTTGCATTATTTTTAAAGGGAATTTAGCAGTTTATAGATTTTTAAAGGATAAAACAATTTCAATTGAAGCTATTTTGTTGGGATTAATTTGCTTATTCGCTATAGTATCTATCGTGTGTATTTTGTAATATTGAAAAAATATTTATAAAATTAACACACTAAATCCACCAGCATCAAGATTTTGGCGCCATTGCCGAGGCTCGAACCACAGTGACTCGCATGACAGGAAAAAATACTCACCACTATACTACAATAGATAGTAGTAGTAAGTTATTTTATAAATTATAGTATTCTTATTATCAAAACTAAGAAAAGGTGTTTATGTTTAGTTTTAATATTTTCTTATTTAAGTGTGTTTGCTTATTATATGTTACTTATTGTGTTTGTTTATGTGTAGTGTAAAATCTAAAAATTTAGTACCTTACGATTCTGAGTTAGAAAAAACTATTAGAAAGTTTTGAAAACAACAAAAAGAGATAGATCATATTAGCAAAATAGTTTGCAATTTAAGTAATGCTGGAAATGAAAATGAACATCATCAGAGACCCTTAAAAGATTATGCTAAAGTTAGAATAGATAAAATTCATTTAAGTATACAAAATGCCACGGTAGCTGCCAATTCATTTAAGCTTAAACCTGTTTTTATCCAAATGGTTCAAAACAATCAATTTTGAGAACACCAACTAAAGATCCTAATTTTCACCTTGCTAGTTTTCTAGAATTTTGTGCTACTTTAAAATATGATGGAGTCTCAAATGATGCCGTCAGACTTAAACTTTTTCCTTTTTCACTAAGAGATAAGGCTAAGATTTGGTTAAACTTATTAGCACCGGGATCTATCAGAAATTGGGGAGATTTATCATAAAAATTTTTATTTAAATAACTCCCACCTTCAAAAACTGCTAAGCTTAAAAGTGATATTACATCTTTTTTTTAGTTTGAAGGGGAATCAATATAGGAAGCCTGGGAAAGATTTAAAGATCTCCTTAGAAAGTGTCCACACCATGCATTGTCAAATTGGTTAATAATTCAAAATTTTTATAATGGATTGGTTGAATCACTTAGATCGATAATTGATGCTGCTACTGGTGGATCATTAATGTCAAAACCATTCTATGAATCATATTCTTTAACTGAAGAGATGGCTACTAATAATTTTCAATGATCCTCTGAAAGGGTAAATCTAAAAGGAGCAAACAGAAAATATGATTCTGATGCAATATCTATGTTAGCTACGCAAATAATTACTATATCGAAGAGGATAGATCAACATGGAATGACTTATTCTCACACATTATCTGTGCTCATGGAAAATTCATTGGGACAAATGATAGAATCAAAATGTTCTTATGAGACCTTAAATGCAATATCTTGTTGAAGCTTTGGAACAAATGTGAAGCTATGTGAAGTTCATGAAGAATATACTTTATAAGAAAATGAAGTTTGTAGACAATGAGACTGTTGCACTCAGTGAAGAGTGTAGCGCTATAATTCAGTAAAAAGCTTCCTAAAAAATTTAATGATCCTAGAAGTTTTACAATTTCTTGTGCTATTGGCGAAAGATTTTTTAGAAAAGCTTTATGTGATTTAGGAGCTAGTATTAATCTTATTCCTTTATCAATTTTCATAAGGTTGGGCTTAAGAGATATTTCACCTTCAATATTAACTCTTCAGTTAGCTGATCATTCGATTACCTTTCCTAAAGGAGTTATAGAAGATGTTTTGGGAAAAGCTTATAAATTTATCTTTCCTGTGGACTTTATTGTATTAGATATGGAGGAAGATAAAGAAATTCCTATCATTTTAGGAAGAACATTCCTCGTCACTGGAAGAGCTTTGATAGATGTGTAGAAAAAAGAACTAACTGTGAGAGTTAATGATCAAGAGGTTACATTTAATACTACAAAATTAATTACATACCCTAAAAAAGGGTTGAATGGTTTAGAATGGATATTAATGAATATTTAAGCCATGAATATTTCAAAAAGACATTTGAAAGGTAATTTGAAAAGGAATATGAGGAATATCAAGATGAGGATAAAATTCAAGATGAATCTATGGAAGTGAGTAAAGAAGATTTAGATTATGTTCAGGAATATTTTGAAATGATAGATCCTACAAAAGTAATAAGACTTTGATTTCATCTAAGGAGAAACCTCCTGAAAGAAAATTGAAAACACTTCCTACACATTTGAAGTATGCATTTTAAGAGATTTATCAACATTACTTGTTAAAGTATACTAAAAAATAACTGTTAAGCAAGAACAACAGTTGTTAGAAACTTTGAAAAGATGTAAAAAAACCTTTGGATGCACATTAGCTGATACAAACGGAATCAATCCTTTAATTTGAATGCATAAAATTTTATTAGAAAACCAACATGAACCAAGAGCTGATCCTCAAAGGAGATTAAACCCAATTATGAAAGAAGTTATTACAAAAGTAATTTTATAATGGTTAGATGCTGGAATAAGGTAGCCTATTTCAGACAGTGCTTGCGTATGTCCAATTCACTGTATTCTAAAGAGAGGAGGAGTGAATGTAGTGGAAAATGAGAATAATGAATTAATACCAATAAGACATGTCACTGTATGTCAAATCTGCATAGACTATAGAAAATTAAATACTGCCACCAGGAAGGATCATTTTCCTTTATCCTTTTTGGAGCAGATGTTCGATAGGCTGGCTGGGCAGTAGCTGGGCACAAATTTTTTTTTTCTACATTGATATACCGATTATCATCAAATACCGATAGCTCCATAGGTTCAGAAGAAAATCACATTTGTTATTCCTTATGGAACTTTTACTTTTTGGTGAATTCCACTTGGATTATGTAATACACATGCAACATTTCAAAGATGTATGATGTCAATTTTTAGTGATTTAATTGAAAAAGGGATTGAAGTTTTTATGAAAAATTTTTCTGTGTTTGGAACTTCTTTTAAAATAAGCCTAAAGCATTTAGAAAAAGTTCTTGAATGATGTGAAAATACTAAACTCGTATTGAATTGGGAAAAATGTCAGTTTATGGTTGCAGGAGGAATTGTGCTTGGGCATAAAATTTTAGAACATGGCATGGAAGTAGATCCTGCAAAAATTTAGGTTATATTAAACTTACTTCCACTTACTAATGTAAGAGAAGTTAGGAGCTTTTTAAGATATGCTGGATTTTTTAAAAATTACTAAGCCTTTATGCCAACTTTTGGATAAAGATATAAAATTTGATTTTAACCAAGATTGCCTTAAAGCCTTTGAAACTTTAAGGGAAAAATTGATTACTGCTCCTATAATTGTTTCACCTGATTTTTAGAAACATTTTGAATTAATGTGTGATGCTAGTGATTCTGCACTTGGAGTTATAGAGGGATGGGATATGATAAGATCTTTAAAGTAATATACTATGCTAGTAAGACTCTTAATGATACTTTGAATAACTGTACCACCACTGAAAGAGAGATATTAGCCGTTGTATATTCTTTTGATAAGCTTAGGTCATATCTGATTGGAGCTAAATGTGTTGCGCATACTAACTATTTGACTGTTAAATATTTGATGGAAAAGAAGGACGTGAAACCATTATTTATTAGAGGGGTACATATGATGTAAGAGCTTGATTTTGTAGAAGTCGATAGGAAAGGGACTGATAGTCAAATTGTTGATCATCTATCGATACTAGAAAAGGAAGAAATATTTGACATGGAAAAGGAAATTAATGAAACTTTTCCTGATGAATAACTTTATGTTGTAAAAGAATGGGAAATACCTTGGTATGCTGATATTGTAAATTATATTATTTGTGGTATTTTATCATGTAGACTAACAAAACAACAAGAAAAGAAATTCATTCATGATGTAAAGTCTTATTTTTGGGACGACCCCTATTTATATAAACAATGCAAATATTTAATAATGAGTCGATGTGTGTCTTATAAAGAAATTCAACAAATTATTCAAAAATGTCATGATTTTGAATTTGGAGGACATTTTGGAAATGATAGAACTGTTCACATAATTTTACAATCTGGATTTTATTGGCTTACTCTACTTAGAGATTTTAATATATATATATATATATATATATATATATATATATA
>JXCR01149003.1:436072-523375 GCA_002079205.1 Phalaenopsis hybrid cultivar
ATATATATATATATATATATATATATATATATATATATATATATATATATATATATATAAACATATGATCGGTGTCCGAGAATAGGTAATATTTCGAAAAGAAATGAAATGCCTCTAAATTTTAATTTGGAAATTAAAAATTTTGATGCATGGGGATTAGATTTTATGAGACCATTTATATCTTCATTCAAAAAAAAAAATATATTTCTTGTAGTGGATTATGTTTCAAAATAAATTGAAGCAATCGCTTTACCTCGATGTTAATTTCAGAGCATTTCAAAATTTATAATTTAAAATATTTTTACAAGATATGGAATGCTTAGAGTAATCATTACTGATGGAGGATCTCATTTTTAGAAATGCAACAATTGCAAGATTGGTAGAAAAATATAATATAACGCATAAAATTGCAATTGCTTATCATCCACAGACTAGTTGTTTAAAAGAAGTATCTAATCGTGAAATTAAGAGAATTTTGGAAAAAAGTATAAAATTTAGTAAAATGGATTGGTCTACTAGATCAGATATTGCATTATTGGCACACAAGAAAGATTATAAGACACTTATAGGAATGTCCCCTTATAGATTAATTTTTCGAAAGACTTGACACTTGCCATTAGAGTTAGAGCATAAATCATATTGGGCTATAAATGAATTCAATTTCATTTTGAAATAAGTTGGTGAGAAAAGATTATTGCAATTGAATGAGCTTGAAAAAATTAGAAATGAATTTTACCATAATGCTAGGATTTATAATGAAAGATTGAAAGAATGGCATGATCGAAAGATAATAAAAATGGAATTTGAACCTGGACAAGAAGTTTTATTATATAATACAAGATTGAAATTATTTCCAGGAAAATCAAAGTCTAGGTGGAAAGGGCCATTCAGAGTTATAAAAGTCTATCCCTATTGAGTTGTTAATATTGAAGATCCTAAGATTGGAATGATATTTAAAGTAAATGGTCACAGATTGAAACCATATTCTGATGGTCAAAGACTAGTTTTCAAAGAGACTGTAATGTTGGGTCACCCAGAATAAAGACTACGAATGTCGGGCTGACGGCATTAAACCAAGCGCATAGTGGGAGGCAACCCATACTTACTGTTGTTTATTTTGCTTTTAAGTTTTTGTTTGGAATATTTTACATATATTTATATTTATGTTTTATTAGAGTCCGTGTATTTGAAAAAAATATTTAATAACATCTTTATTTACCTGATTTTATAGAAGAATTTAGAATTTTTTTTATCAAAGTTAAAAATGCAAATTTTTTGGAACTCATGCTGATGCGCCACATTCTAGAGAGTTGGCGCATGATACACCGTGATAAAAAATTGACTTAAAACATTTCAAAAGAAAATTTTTGACAGGTTCTTCTCCTTATAACTCCCAAAAAACTGATTCTAAAGTCCATTTTAGGGGGGAAATGAGGGAAGAGTCACTAGATTTCAATTTCAATGGCATCCCACTCTAAAATTTTGTTAGATTTGGAATTTTCAACTGAAGAAAGTTTGTCTGTTTCGATGTGCAAAATTTGCATGATCGTGTTCTAGTGAAGAAAAGGCTACTTAAAGAATGGAGGTTTATGAATCTAGTATTCAATACAACGAATACTTGAGTGGAAGAGATTATTTCATAGAGACACTGAGAAGTGCTTTGTTACACTACTACCGTCGTAGTGGTCCCTGTGGTGAAAAAGTTTTATGCAAATCAACATGGAATCAACCAAGGAATTGTCTATGTGTGAGGCAGGTTTGTGCAACTCACTCCTTCAAGAATAAACGAGATGTTTATGATTGAAAATGTGCCCAATTGTTATTACGCAAATTTTACTGCTATGAGAGATAATATGAATGAACTTTGTTGATACCTTACAGATGAAGATGCAAATTGAAAGGCCAGAGATGATGGAAATATAATTTTATCTTCATCATTTTTAAATCCTACTTCTAAGGCATGCCACTTCTTTATTGCATCGAAATTACTTCTTATCATGAAAATCAGTAAGGTAACTAAGGAAAGTGCTATTATTAATTACTATATTGAAACTGGAAAACCTCTTAATATTAGAGCAATCATTCTGAAATCAGTTTTGGGTTTGATTGTTAATGGATCTGCAACTGGACTGGGACATCCATCCACTATTTTCCTACTATGGATTTAATCGCAAGTACCTTATGAGAGTTGGGAAAAAGTGATTCCTCCTTGGAAGCCGATGGATCCAAAAGTCTATTTTAATTGCATTGGAATGGGGAATGAGAACGATATGAATGTTATGTTCGATCAAACATCCCATAATTTATCACCTATTCAGCCTTACTTTAGTTCGAACACACTTTTGAAAAGGATCAAGAAGATAGAAAAAGTGGGGCAAAATCGTATGCATGCAATTGGGAATGCTTTTGAAATGTTGGATCACTTAGATTGGAGAGTTAAAGAACATTTTGAGCATACTGGTCGTATTGAAGATGGTTTGTACGTATGTTCAAGAAACATGCTTGCATTGGGGAGGACTCAACTGATGAGTTTCCTTATCGACCCTTCTACAACTTTTACTACCAATCCATGAGAGATATCGAGGAGGACGAGAGTGAAAAAGATGTTTGTACTTAATCTATGCATGGAACATTTTATTTAGTACTGCTTGTTTTAATTATTTGCTATATTGGAATGCATTTACTTTTATTGTTGAACTATATCAATGTTTGAGTTTAGTATTTTGATGTTTAGATTTTAGTGTTAGGATGTTTGGTTTACTTTGGACACTGAATTAAAGTTTGTTGGCTTGAAAAATGTTGATTTGTAATCGCGCATATTTTATATATAAATGTGAGTTTTGTGTTGTTTGTGAAATATTAATGTTAGAGTAATGTTTAATCATGCTTATAAAGGTTCATTTGAGTTAATTAGAGCTAGACGTAAAGTGGTACATAGCAGATCTTAACCAAAAACTAAATTTTGAAAAATTAAGGCGTTGGCGCAAGATGCGCTTGTTTACAGCAAGTTGGCACAAGATGCCCCAAATTCTCGAAAATGTTAGATTGCCCCAAAAATCACAAAATCACATATTAAAACTCCACTTTTACTACTTGGGTCATCTCCTACCTCTAAACCTTGACTAGGGCTTCATATTGAACACGATAGAGAAGATTTCGGAGGCTAAAAATCATAGATTTCATCTTCTCTTGGTTAGAGCTTCACTTTAACTTAAAAAATTTTTATTTTCACCATGGATTTTTCCTGCATTTTAGAAAATCTAAAATTTGGGATTTCTTATGAAAAAACTTGAAGAAAACTCATGGTGAAAAGTTTATTACTAAATAAATTTGCTCGGGGAGTTAGATTTTTAATTTTGTAATTTATTTGGAATTTATTTGGATTTTAGTAGAATTTCAAATGGCTCCACAAGTGAAGAGAGGAAGGCTGTCAAATGATTTTGATGTACAAAGATTTGTTAATTTGAAGGCCCAACATAGTTATAACACTCAAATAAAATCAAGAAAACTGATCCAAGGGTGGCATTTGCTAACCCAAATGGCGAGATCAAGAGGTTGATCCTTCCCAGAAATTGGGAATGATTTTACTACTTCACTGCAGTAGCGATTGTACCAATGATGCGGGAGTTTTTGCCAACTTGAGATTCACTACTGATGATCACATCCATGTAAGTGGTAAGCAAGTTGAATTTTTTGGAGAAAGGATAAATGCTTTTTATGGGCTGAGGAATGTATTTTATAATGAATATGTTGCATTTCGTGATGACTGATTGATCGCTATATTAAAAATAATAAGAATCTTAACTTCTCTGCTTCCATGTTGACTATTTAGTCAAAGGTGTGACACCACTTCATTTTTGCTAAATTACTGCCTACAAATCATCTAGCCGATGTAATGAAGGATAGAGTTTTATTAAATTATTACATTCAAAACATGAAAGCAATAGATGTTGGGGCTCTCATAGTTCATCATGCACTGAGCATAACTAAGAGATCTATAGCTAATAGTTTAGGTTACCCTACCTAGATTTTCACTCTATGTGAGCAATCAGGAGTAGAGTCTCATAGAAATGAAGAAAAATTACATCAACAAAATCCTATTGGAAAGCATTTGATTCAGAGAGTTGAATCATTGGTTGAATCTAGGAGTGGACGTTGTGATAGACCATCTACATTAGCTGCAGGGGCATCTACTTCTGGCCCTACATCACTTGAGAACATTATGGACAAACTCATGATTCAACAATTAGATATAATAAATATTCAGAACCAAATTGGAGAGATTAGAGCGAGAAATGCTTATAATGATGAGTATCAGTAGATGAGAATTCAACATGATATAGCTTTTTTAGGATGTTATGGTGAGATATCTTAAGGGTGAATACAATGTGGAATTTCCCACTTGCCCTAGATTCACTCATTATGCTCCTATTCATGAAGAAGAAGAAGAAGAAGAAGAAGAAATAGAAGAAGAAGAAGATGATGATGAGAAAGTCGAAGAAGATTGATATCTTTTGAAGTTAATTTTATTTATTTTGTTGCTTGTTTGTTTGTATGTTGTTTGGATGTTATTTGGTTGACAATTGATACTGTTATAGTAAAAACTTTTATTTTATGTTGTGAACTTAAAATTGTAATAGTAACCATAGATTTTTACTTTTCTTGCATTTTTAGTATTTTCAGTTTTTATTTCGGTTTTTAATTCTCAACAAATTCTTTAGAATATATTATGTCTCTTTTAATGCTTTAAAGCTTATATGAATTTTTAAAGTTAGTACCTGCAGTATACCAGAGTTTAGTTTCATAGTCAGAAATCCTCTATTGGTTAGTTTTTATTTTCAAGCATTTACTGTTTCTTTCACCAACTAAATTTTGTGCTAGAACATTTTTAAAATACCTAAAAGCTTAAGTATAGGGGGAAAGAAAGTTTTCTTTTAAAAAGAAGTAAACTATATTTTATTTGTCCTTAAGTAAAAATATTTTTAAAATTAATTTAACATGATCTTGGATGGCAAGATTTAACATAAAATGACTATACTTATGTTTATGAATATTATGGTAAATGACAACAACTTTATATATGCTTAAAAATATAAGTATTTATAACTGCTGCTAAAAGATTTCATTCCTCAGGAACTGCTCCAAAAACTTAATAAGAGTTATAGATTCGATAAAGATGTATGCATAAAATATTCCATAATTGTAAAGCCACACTTATCAACGGAAGTATACGTATCGCTCAAGTAATATAGGGCTTTAATGGAGTCCTAGATATCGATCCCACATGGAGTAATATTAGAACTAGGAACTAAGATTTTAGAAAAGCAATACTTAATCGCAACAATGGAATTCAAATTGCTTATTTATCACTAATAAGAAATTGAATAAAATATGTAATTTTAATAACTCTTAAATAACTAATTATACTAATAAGGTTTTTAATGTGATAATTCAATAATACACTGAAAACATCATTCTCTTTGTCAAGAAATTATAGTGAATTGATAAAGTGAATCAGTTCAATTTATGCTCCTTGTCAAGAAATTATAGTGAATGGATAAAATGAATTAGTTCAATTTATATTGTGCCTCTCATCAAGAAATTATAGTGAATGGATAAAGTGAATCAGTTCAAATTGTATTGTGCCAAATATGAGCATACCTATTCTTTACCCTTTGGTCGAAGCGTAAAGAACATTGATTAATCGTACGCTTGTTTACTGAATCTGTGACTAGGCTGGGAGGATACCGGCATTCACTTCGGAGCTCCCACGTTCCCCTCGCCTGAGGGCTAACATCTACACTTCAGCACCCAAAAATGGGACCGAATTGAGGATTTTAGTCTGTCACTCTAAAATCTCCAATTCTACGCCCGATAATGGCTCTCACTTTGGAGCTCTCACGTTCCCCTCACCTGAGGGCTAACATCTACACTTCAACACCCAAACAATAGGATTGAATTGGGGATTTTAGTCTATCACTCTAAAATCTCCAATTCTAAGCCCGATAATTTTATTTCCCTATTTCAATTGAGGATTTTAGTCTGTCACTCTAAAATCTCCAATTCTACGCCCGATAATTTTATTTCCGGGGATTTGAGTTTGTCACTCTAAAATCTCCAATTCTACGCCCGATAATTTTATTTCCCTATTTATATGCACCAAACTTCCAAGAGCTTTGACCTCCTTGAATCTTGGATGTAATCTTCACTTTAGTTGTAAAACTCAATATATTTTAATAAATCAATTGGCCAGATTGAAAATAAATTAAAATCAAAGTGAAAAGATCATCACAACTTCTTTAACATATTCATGGCTCAACCAATTCAAATCACCATTTCACAAATCTCAAGATAAGGAGAAGGACAGAGAAAACTACTCCGAACTCATGGGGAAAACACAACAAAACTCTAAATTCATATATAAAAGCAAAGTCATACAAACTACAATAATTAAATAAACTTATCTCTAATTTCTCCCCAAGCAAACTCCTTGAAGTTCCTCTGAATCTCTTCCTTTTTTACAGCACACAGAATTCCTCTTCGAAGCGGCAAGGAGGAAGAAATCTCTCACTTTCCCTCCACTCTTACAATATCTTAAAGAATTTCTCACAATTTAGACTCTCTACACTTTCCCAACACATAACTCTTGAGCCTCTTCTTTTTATTTTTGGCCGAAGTCTTCTTTTTAATGATGTGGATGAGTTTTCCCAAGAGTTTCCTAAGCATCCCTCCAAAATTCATCCTCATAACCATCAAGCTCGCCGTCTGCGACCTCGAGGGCACTATCGGCGGGCCTTTTAAGTAAATTAAATCTAGAGTCTCGGGAAAATTGCGCCGTCGGCACCGTTGGCGCCCTAGTTCAAATCTTCACATTTTGGTCCTTTTCGCTCCAAATTCGCTCCTTTTTCCATCTTTTCGCTCCAATGACCCTAATTCATCATTCCTGCAACAAAACATAAAAAATAACTTTCTTTAAAGTGCAATATCATCAAAAACAGTGTAAAATAGGTATGAAATCTCATCATATTTTCCTTTGGTCCAAATCCCCCAAACTTAACTATTACTTGTCCTCAAGTAATCTTAGTACTACATAAAAGTTATGATCTATTGTANAAGAAACGAACACATATAGTGATTTCACGAACAATTTTGAACACGAGCTTGTTTTAAACGAACCGAACACGAACACAAACTCTGTTTGTTCGTGTTCGGTTCGTTTACACCACTAATATTATGTATGAAAATGTGTATTTATCTTATAAAATGTTAATGTTAAACTTTTGAGTGATATAAATATAAATATGAAATTTTAGGTGTTTAAATATATAAATACATAAGAATTATGTGGTATGTATGTAAAATCCCCAAAAAAATTTTCCTAAGCTATGACTATTACTGTTATATAAAGATTTACTATTATTTGCACTATAAAATAAACTAAGATTCATCATTTGAAAATTTGATTGTTTTATAAATTTGATGAAATTTTCAATTATTTTATATTTTTATTACTTAATTTTGGGGAGCAATTAATTACATACAGGCCACCTAAAACATTGTTATTTACAAATCAACCACCCTCTTTCATCCATTCTTCGAATTCCCCAACCCTTGTTTTTCATTTTTATCAAATTCTCATTAATTAGATCGCGGCACGTTGCTTAATTTGTAAATAGCAATATTTTGGGTGGTCTGTGTGTAATTATCTCTTAATTTTTTTATTATTTTCAATTTTTGATGTAATTATTATCTGGTCTTGTGATATGAAAATTGAGGGCATATGTCTGTCTAATTACCTGGTATAGAAAAGGGTCTGGGTTGCCAAAATCGTATAAAACTGCAATAATTGCTACATTGCCCTCTTCACTCTCATGCCCCATTTGAAGCTCCAATGGATATCTATGCAAAACAATTCAAATTAATGTAAATTAGCAATTGTTTCCTATAGTTTGTGTTCGATTTGTTCAATGAGTTCGTGTTTGCTTCGTCAATGAGTACATGTTCGATTTGTTTGATAAGTAAACGAGACGAACGTGCACAAATTTTATTCGTTCGGTTTGTTTAACGAAACAAACACGAACAGTGATGCGTTCGAATCGTTATTATTTGAAATATAAAATAATTTAAAATAATTATATATAAAGATTTTATGATATTTTAAAAAAATAAATTTTATAAATTAATAATAACAGTATATTAATATATTATATTTGTAAGATATTAATATAGATATTATACATTTATTTAATATAAGTTATATAATTAATATAATATATTATTTATATATATTAATATTAGGGATGTCAAACTGGCTCGTCTTTCTCGAACAGCTCATGTTCAGCATGAACAGTGACTTCGCGAACAATTTCAAACACGAGTTTATTTCAAGCAAACTAAATTTCAAACGAACCGAACACAAACACATGCTCTGTTCGTTCGTGTTCGGTTTGTTTACACCCAAATTTTTATATATTTGCCAACTTTCCTAAGCATGAAAAGGGTAATATTTTTGATATGTTATTAACATATGAATGTCTAAGTGGTATAAATGTAAAAAAAAATTTCCTCAATATTTGAATACATTAATAAATAAATAAATAATCCATGTATTATCTTGCAAGAAAGGTGGCGAACCTTCATAAAGTTATCATTTTTTTTTATATTTTTAGTAAATTTTTTATTGCATTTTGTGATATTTTCCTTTTTTCAATATTATACTTGAGACCAAAAAATTAGAATATAATTTGCATAAAACAAATAATTAACCACACAATTTTTATTGCATTAAATACCTCAAATTTGATATTTAAAGTTATAATACTTTGATGTCATTAAGTTATGATATTTGTGGTATGCATGTAAATATGAGAGTTTGTAGGTGTTAGATATGTAAATACATAAATTGTTTGGTATGCATGTAAGTATCCCTAATAATTAATATGTTCGAGAAACATATATGTAAACATAAAATTACTTAAAATAAGAAAATTAATTCAAATATAAAGATACACATTATAATATTCTATTTAAAATTAAGATAAAGAAAATATTAATAAATATTCTAATACGAAACTGAGGCCCTGTTTGGGTCATCTTATTTGGTGCAGTGCGTTTTGAAAACACTCTCAGGACCGTTCTGTGTAAACTGTGTTTTAGCAGCTTATTCAAAAAAGTGCATTTTCAAGCCGTTGAAATCAGTGTTTTCACACAGTTCCTGGTCAGGTGCAGTGACAACTTTCTAGTTGTGGTATGACTTTTCAAAAAGAAAAATTATAATAGTCACCAGAGTTTTTGTAACGATAAATTATTTGTCAACAGCTTATTGATAAGTTGTGCCCCAAACAAACCCTAAATCTGGGAGATATATAAACTAATTATAAAATCATTAAGAAAGTAATACATACTGTTGATTATCAATAGTGTGCTCTGAAGGGGTATGCCAATGCACTTCCTTCAAAGTATAATTCTTCCCATCTTGTGTCATGAAACCGCCACCTTTCTCAAATTTCAACTGCAGCAAAAATAAGAAGAAATTATTACGTGCGGCGACCGCACGTCTGGATGATGATATATTGTGTTATCCACGAAGATACGGTTGCATCTCGACTGTCGTCCAGATGCACAATCAATCAACCACACGTAACAATTTTCCCAAAATAAAAAAATAAATAAATATTTTTTTGTTATTTCTTCGAAATATTTACATACATACCACACGATTTTATTGTATTCAGATATCAAGATATCGAACACCTAGACATTCAAATATATCATCACCATTATCTCTTTAGAAGTGAAACACCAAACTTTTGGTGTTAGATATGTAAATACATAAGAATTGTGTGGTATGTGTGTAAATTTTCCAATCGTCACTAATTTTTTATGTATTTACAAATCTAACACCTAAATTTCAATATTTATAAATTGGGGGCATACCATGACATTGAAGCCTGTGTTGATGAGAGTGGCATTGGCAGCAACATAAAGCCTTGTGAGGTCATGCAATTTGGTGCTAAGAGTGGCATTATCCTGCAAAATATTTATTGGAGATTGGCTGATTCCATTGGAGCATGATTTGTAGGCTGTGTCGAGGCTTCCCCAATTGGCCGGACCATTTCCCACATAATCGAAGCTCACAAATCCTTCAAAAATATATATTAAAAAAAAATAAATTGAAAATCATATTAATTTTTTTTAAAAAAAAAGTTTGCAAAAACATATATTACATGACAGTTAATTAAAAAGTTATATGATATATATGCGCCGCATACTCAGAACAGTCGGTCTGGCATCTGTTTGTTAGTTGTAAGTTTCTTTTGGTATGGGGTTCGATTCCCCTCGAGTGTAGGGTGTAATACTAGAATTATAGGCGCACGAGGGATGATCGGGGCTCGTATATATATCTATACACACAGACATTTTAAAGAATGGGTTGGGGCTTGAGGTCCCCAACTCACCCTATTGGTTCAACCCTCGTCAGGTCTGGGGGCGACCAATGTGCTTAAATATTCGAGGACCACCCCCTTCAAACCCCAGACTATAAGACATTTACACCACCGAAGTGGATGCTCAACCAACTGATTTGTGATATCAAAAATAAATGTTCAGAACTAAACAACATTTAAAAAAAAAAAAATAGAAAAGGATGATTACATACAGACAACCGAAAACATTGATATTTATAAATTAGTCACCCAGATGATTTTTTTGAACTATAGAACCGATGTATTTACGCGTGCCACGATCAAACAAGTGATAATTTGAAAAAAAAACAAGAAAAATATGAGTAGGGGTTTTAGCACGAGTTTTGGTAGTTGATTGAGAATTTGAAAAATGGATGGAAGAGTCGGGTTGATTTATAAATAAAAAGTTTCGAGTTATCTAAATGTAAACTAACCACTACGAGCCCCAGAGGCAAGAAGGGAAGCTAATCCCAAAGCTAAGAAGACAACATTAGGAGCCATTGTTGGGTGATAGAACGTGTTTCTTCCTTCACAAAATCAACTCGCCCTTTTAAAAAAGCTAAGGGAAAGAAGAAGATCTCTGCATTAGAAACCTAAGTTATAAATAGACATAAGTCAGTGAAGGCCAATGGTGCTTGTTTCTCTGCCCTCCTCTTATGGTGGAGAAATATGTAATTTAAGGAAATTAGAGGAAATTTTATGCTATTTATAGCTCTACCTCTCAACCCCTTTAACTAAACTATATATTAATGTTAGAGGTATTTACTTAAATACCGCACATTTTTTTATATATTTACGTATTTAACTAAAAAACTCTTATCTTTTACGTGCATATCGGTCAAAAAAATATTGCTATCATTAATTTTTGCAAAAATATTTTTCATGCATAAATTTTTAGTACTGAAGTCTTATAAATGCGATCATCAAATTTTAGGTATTAGAGAGGTAAATATATAAAAAATTTTGTGGTATTTATGTAATTTTTCTTGATTTTTGTAATAATGTGGTTTTGCTAGGGAGAAAATGTTAAATTGCTTCTCCTTATTTGTGAGCGTTTTAGGTGTTATGGATTTGTGGTGTGTTTGAGAGAAAATAACCATACTTAGTGGTAAGGGACTAATTCTGTTTTGTATGTTTGTTCGTCTTTCATATCACATCAAAAACATCATCATTTTGATTTTAGAAAATCAAAATACATATTTTCATATATATGGAAGGTATGTATGTAAAAGTTGAAGTTTACATGGTATATGTGTTAATACATAGGATTAAGTGGCGTATATACGTAAATCTTTCAATATTTAAATGTTATTTTTGTTATAGTTTTTTTCTTACAAAAAAGAGAATACACACACACATAAAAAATATGTCAATGTTGATCTTAAGGAGATTTAATGATATAGTGGAGAAGCGTACAACGAAATCTGACAGGCTATCAAGAAATCATGAGACATGTTTGACCAACCGAGCAAAATTATATGAACTAAGTGTTGGCATCAGTTTTTGATGCCACGTGTGTAGGGTTTCCACTTGATTGACTCGGGATGATTCATTTTTCATTTGTAGCGCCCTGCAATTCAAGTTACATGTTTGAGACTTATTGTCACATACTCGAGGTACGAAGTGAGGGTTCCTGATGATTCAACTTTACACAGGAAAATCCACCATTGGACGGGCTTATTCAAAACATAGAACATGTTTGATGTATATTCTTGTGTTTAGAGGGCATAATATATTCATATGGAGTTTCTCGTGGACAATGGAATCCACCGAAGCTTCCCGTGGGTGTTCCAGAAAGATTAGGGTTTAGAGTGGCGTACCCGCATAGTGATTTGGAGAGCCCATCGTCCCCAAAATCATCGGTGTAATGCCCGCTAAAAATACTTATCTCTGAGATTATGGGACTTTATTTCACTCATGCGTCGCACATTCAAGTGTCAACCCTAGGATCCTATGTGAAGGCGTTAGCACGGGCACAATTTGTTATCAAGTGTGTTGGTTTGTCTCGGATTGCATTACATTTTGCTTAGAGCATGTTTGCATATTAATTTGCTTCCATCGGCCGCCCCGGCCCGGTCAACATTTCATATTGGTTCAACCAACCGCCCTGGCCTGGTCGACATGTCATATTGCCTCGATTGCCCCCCAGCCCGGTAGACATTTCACATTGCCTCGATCAGGCGCTCCAGGCCGGTTGGCATGTCACTTTGCCTCGATCGGCTACCCTAGCCCGACGACATGTCAATTGGGTTCGACCGATCACCCCGGACCGGTCGACTGACCACCTTAGTTCGACCAGCAACCCCGACCCAGTCACCGAACAATTTGGTTTGACCGGCCACCCTGGCCCTGTCAACTAACCATTTTAGCTTGATCAACCGCCACAAGCCTGTTGACATGTTACTTTGGTTTGACTTGTCACTCCAACCCAGTTTACCGACCACTTTGGTTCGATCAACCGCCTTGACCATGTTAACCGACCACTTTGCCTAAACCAAACACCCTGACCCGGTCGGCAGACCGCTCTGGTTCGATTGGTCGACCCTGCCGAGTCGATCAAACACTTTGGTTCCACCGAACACCCTGGTTCGGTCGATCGATCGCTTGCATGGTGCATGGTGCATGGTGCATGTTGTGCATGTGCATGAGTTTGGCCTCAATGTGCTTTGATGTATTGAGATTCCTCGTTGGGATGATTCAGTTGTTTTGCATGCTCCCTATGCTAATAAGTATGTTGCCTATGTGGGACCTCCGTCTGTGGCTTAGCAGGAGCTTTTAAAGCATCGAAGCATTCCCCTACAAAATAACAACCCTTTGATAGCCCTTTGCTACTTGTCACTTCTAATGTAAACAAAACTCCCTCTATCAAGTATATTCTTGGGCGATCCCTAAGTTGTAATTAACCAAGTGTGATACATTCCCTTGAAAGCACTCAAAACCCTATAATAGACAAATACACCTAAATCTCTCGTTGTGGGCAGTCTATATAAGTATTCTTTTGTGGAAATTGATCAAAGGTGCTTCTGTTCGATCTTATTTGGGCAGACATACTTGACAAATTATTGCGAGGTTTATCACACATAGGCTCTCTGCGTTTTATTTCTCTTATTCGTTGTTTTTTTCGTATGTCTGTATTTTTTGTTTCCTCACTTCTCCTAATCATTCACATGATTCAGAAGAAAAACTTATTCAGAAAAGAGAAGCATACGACGATGGACAAACTGATGACTCCTTTAAAAATGAAAAAGAGGAATTAACAAAAACACTGCCATCCGTAGGAGATTGTGAGCAACTCTCTCTTTGCCCGTATCGTGAGCAACTTGCTCTACTCCGCGAATTTTAAGTAGCGAATAAGATGAGAAAGTTTTGGTGTTTAAAGCATAAGTTTAAATAGGCTTAATTACCCCCTCTAATCTTATCTAATAAATATGCCTACTCTTGCAACACATGACAAAGGATTTTGATTTGAAAATTTGAATGCATAAATAATTCTGGGCAAATAAATAAAATAGATAACAAATATAAAGTTAAATGCTGTTAAATATAAATATATTTGAAGAACTTATACATATTATAAATTGCTTTAAAAAATAAGAAAAAATCAATAATAATAAAAGTAATAATAATCAAATTAACTATAAATTGTTAATAAATGTANAAAAAAAAAGAAGAAATCAATAATAATAAAAGTAATAATAATCAAATTAACTATAAATTGTTAATAAAATTAATAATAAAATATCTTAATTAATGTTATTTTTCATGTGTGCTTGTAAATCTGAAATTTTTGGTGTGATTTTGGTCTAATCTTGGGCTCCAGTGCTGAAAGGCCTGAGCCACCATAAATACATTTAAGAAAGGGCAATTACATACAAACCACCCAAAACTTGCTATTTACAAATCCACCATCCTTTCTTATCCATTTTCCAAATTCTCACTGAAATATCAAAATTCNATAATTAATTTTATTTTTCATCTGTGCTTGTAAATCTGAAATTTTTGGTGTGAGTTTGGTCCATTCTTGGGCTCCACTGCTTATTTAAGAAGAGGCAATTACATACAAACCACCCAAAACTTGGTATTTACAAATCCACCATCCTTTCTTATCCATTTTCCAAATTCTCACTGAAATATCAAAATTCACGATAAAACACGAACAAATATTTTTCATTTTTATCACGCATTGTCAATAGTTTCATCGTGGCACGGATAAACACATTGATTCGATAGTTCAAAAAGATCACTTAGGTGTTTAATTTGTAAATATCAATGTCTTGGTTAGGATGATGTGTGGGTAATTATCTCAAAAAAGAATAAGATGAGGCTAATTAGTAATTTATCTTTTTTTTAAAAAAAAACTATAGGCATTTCACTCATTTACATATATATATATATATATATATATATATATATATATATATATATATATATATATATANTAAAATATATAACAAATATAAAGTTAAATGCAGTTAAATATAAATATATTTGAAGAACTTATACATATTATAAATTGCTTAAAAAAATAAGAAAAAATCAATAATAATAAAAGTAATAATAATCAAATTAACTATAAATTGTTAATAAATGTAATAATAATCATAATAAAATTAATAATAAAATATCATAATTAATGATATTTTTCATGTGTGCTTGTAAATTTGAAATTTTTGGTGTGAGTTTGGTCCATTCTTGGGCTCCAGTGCTGAAAAGGCCTAAGCCACCATAAATACATTTAAGAAGGGGCAATTACATACAAACCACCCAAAACTTGCTATTTACAAATCCACCATACTTTCTTATCCATTTTCCAAATTCTCACTGAAATATCAAAATTCGCGATAAAACACGAACAAATATTTTTCGTTTTTATCACGCATTGTCAATAGTTTCTTCGTGGCACGGATAAACACATTGATTCGATAGTTCAAAAAGATCACTTAAGGTGTTTAATTTGTAAATATCAATGTCGTGGTCCGGATGATGTGTGGGTAATTATCTCAAAAAAGAATAAGATGAGGCTAATTAGTAATTTAACCTTTTTAAAAAAAAAGTTATATGTATTTCACACATTTGTAAGGTAATTACATATCTAACACCTTAATCTCAATTTTTAAATATGTCACTTTTTTTATACATTAATAAGGTATATTTCACTTGTTAAAATAAAAAAAAAAAATTTTTTTTTATAAGATAATGAAGATTTGGGTGATATTAATATAAAAATTAAAGTTTAGGTGTTAGATATTCAAATAGGAATCAAATATGTAAAAATTGAAGTTTAGTTGCTAGATATATAAAAACATAGAAATTGAATGGTATGTGTTCCGTGATAGTATATTCGTAGCGGTAGAATGATATTTATGGCTTAGTGTTGTAGAAAAATTCAACACACGCACACTGAGGAAAAGAAATTGACAGAAGAGACAACATAAGTTTTTACGTGAAAATTTTGAAAGAGAAAAAATCACGGGATCTGACCTACTTGAAATTATTACAGTATGTTATTGTAAGTTACATGATTTTGTTGGTCATTGAATGGTCGAAAGTAATATTATATAAGTGGGGCATGTCTTTCGCTAGGGAAGTTATGATTCGATGATTATAGTCGGGCATTGGTGGTCCGGCGGCGGTGGAACTTGAAGGTGGCAATCCAGAGGCAATGGGGCTCGATAGCTACAGCAGAGCATTAGTGGTTTGGCGTAGGTGGAGCTTGAAGATAGCGATTTGATAGTGGTGGAGCTCGATTACGGCGATTCAAACATGATTGAGCATGAAGGCAGCGATGCGATGGTGGTGGAACTTGACAACAATAGTTCGACGGTGGTGAAGCTCGGCTACAACAGTATATTGGAGGCGGAGCCTGATGGCGGCAGTTCGATAGTGGTACGTTCAAAAGTGATGGAGCTTTATAGTGGTGCCCGGGCACTGTTTGTTCGACAATGGTAGAACTCGAGAAACCCTAAGAGCTTGGATTTCCTTTTGCCCTTCTCTTCTAAATCAAGGTCCCAAGCCCCCTATGATGAAAGGAGTGTGGGTATATTTATAAAATTTAAGAGTGATATCATCTGTAAATAAAGCATTAATCTGGACCACTCCATCGGACAACCAAAAGTGATTCTTTTGTATGAGCATTTGAGTGTTTTAATGATGTCAAAATCAAGTGATCTTGTGGTCGTTGGATTCCACTCGACAAAACGCTCGTTTAAAATATAAGTTTATCAGATTTATAATTCATTTGATCATTCAATCACCTATTCAAAGCCTCCAAATCGTGCTTAAACAGCTTGACCTCGGCTTGACCAAACTATGACTGAACCAATTTTGACTTCATTGGGCTCGACTTGTCGGAGCAGTAAATTTAACCATAAGCTTGTCTGAATAAAGGTCCCGGATGATCTTGAATTTGAGTACGAAACGTTAACCGTTTAAAATGCTATGAAATTCATGCATGAATTTTAGTTGTATAACGTTAAGAATTATATATACTACTATTCCCATTTACTTCTAACAACATCCAATTAAATATTGGAAACTTACAAATTAAATACTTAATAGAGAATAATTTGATTATATTAACCCAAAACTTTATAAAAATCAATTTATAACTTAATAAATTAACATTTTAAGTGAATAAATCAATTTCTACATGATCTATTAAACTCATTTTTAATTCATAATTAACATTCCATAATCATGATGATTACGGCACTTTATTCTTCTTAAAAACAATGATTAAGATCTCATTTCAGAGATTAATTTACTTTATTTTTAATTATAAAAAGTGTTAATTTTAAAATTAGGTGCAAAGTTTGAGGTCATATATCAATGTCAATATTAATTAACATTTTAATCATTTTCTACCCCCATCTTGAAGTTGGGAGATTTAGCAGCATGCGTGGAAGGTCATCATGTTGAAAAATAATAATTACCACTGCCTAAAAAGGTTTAGGGGCATTTACAGATATACCCCCCAATTCTTATGTATTTACTCATCTAACACCTACTTTTGCATTTCTACCTTTTTCTTCGCCCTAGTATTAAACAGTGTCATCACCCACCGACACGTACAAAATTTGAGAGTATGGCACTCCAGCAGCGCCGAGATGGGGGTGCCACAAAGCCTAAATGTAGTGCCCCCTGCATCATAGCGACCAACCGAGGTTTCAGAACCTAAGCGGTTGACATCACAACACCCGAAGGGCAACTCCCGCAATGCAGCATCCCGACACCAGTAAACAAACTATAACGGTTCTTTACTTAATTGCTTAGTTTCGCAGATTCAAATTTATGTGATTTCGATTCCTCTTATGCAGTGGGGAGGAAGACTTTGAAGTTATTATTTACTTCTTAGTTCTTTAATATTGAGCTTGACTTGTGAACCTCATCAATAAATTTTTATCATCACGCACGAATGTCAATGCATTTTGAGCAAGTAATCTAAATTCAAACTCAAGATCACATGAGCCCCAATTTTAATAAATTTATTGTCAAACTGAGCGTCTCAACAAGATGAACCCAGTGACACTGAAGGTAGTCCAATTGGAGTTCAAATCAGTCTAGATCGAGCACTTAAAGTGTGGTCAAAGGATTTGATGCATCGACTCGAAGACAAAATGATTTCAAAATTTGGCATGCTTATATTCAAACCAACGATGGGAAATCGATATTTGGGTCTCTACCAAATATCGATTTCCTTTTAAAAAAAATTATATATATATATATATATATATATATATATATATATATATATATATATATATATANTAAGTCTTCTCTGACAAGGGTTGGATCCCTACCGTAGTGCGTGGGAGGTCGAATTTTAGGCACATGTCGCAGGCTCTCATCATGGGGCCGGATTGCGCATGAGAAATCGATATTTGAGTCTCTGCCAACATATAAATATAGAGATTATAATTATTATGCATTGATATGCATAACTTTAATCTTACAGTGAAGAGAATATTGCCTCTTTCATTATGTGCTTAAATTAAATTATCCTAACAAATCCTTCGGTTATATATCATATAGAAAATGACATGAAATATTTCATAATAAAATATAATTTATTTCATTATTTTTATTATTTTAAAATAAATTCTAGATTAAATATATTTATAAGTTTATATCTCCATTTTTAAATTTATTATATATATGGAGATAATGTTTTTTTAAATATTCTATTATATATATATATATATATATATATATATATATATATATATATATATATATATATATATATATANATTTAAAATAAAATTTGGATTAAATATATTTATAAGCTTATATTTCCATCTTTAAATTTATTATATATATGGTGATAATGTTTTTTAAAATATTCTATTATATATATATTGCTAATTTTATGTAGACAATAAACATCATAATATTATGTTTTTAAAATTCTAAATTTTAAAATAATTATCTTCATTTTTTTATGTATTATATGTAAATTAAAATAAATTTATTAAAATTTTAAAATATAATTAGAATACATGTTTTAATATTCATAAATTTGTTATATATTTAGTACTACTAATGAATATTTTATATAAAATATTAAAATTTATATTTAAAATACTGAAAAGATAATTGAGATAAGCCCAATAGTCATAAAGCTCGACTACAAGTTTAATTAAGTAAAATTTATTTTTAGCTAAATATAATTATTGTATATAATTATTTTAAATCATATTTATATTTTAGAATCTAATATTAAAATTTAAGCAAAATATTTATATCATTTATAATCATCCAGTATAACTATTCAGCAATAGGCTTTGCCGCCCCACTGAGAAGGGCAGCACGCATATCAGCTTCTGCCACGAATCTTGAAGCGGGCTCTTCTAGTGGGGGAAGTCCAAAGCCATTAGAGATAAAGAAGAGGGAGAATATATAATAGAAAGCTAAGTAAGCGGAAATGAGGCTATTTTTGTAAAAGATAACTTAGGGTGGGAAAGTGAAAGTGAAATATTCCGTTCACATTTCGCCNATTTATTTTTAGCTAAATATAATTATTTTATATAATTATTTTAAATCATATTTATATTTTAGAATCTAATATTAAAGTTTAAGCAAAATATTTATATCATTTATAATCATCCAGTATAACTATTCAGCAATAGGCTTTGCCGCCCCACTGAGAAGGGCAGCACGCATATCAGCTTCTGCCACGAATCTTGAAGCGGGCTCTTCTAGTGGGGCAAGTCCAAAGCCATTAGAGATAAAGAAGAAAGAGAATATATAATAGAAAGCTAACTAAGCGGAATGAGGCTATTTTTGTAAAAGATAACTTAGGGTGGGAAAGTGAAAGTGAAATATTCCGTTCACATTTCGCCTACATTTAGTCACACTGACATCAGCGAATTTATAATGTATGTATGTATTAAAAGGAATTGTCAAAAGCTATTATATAAGAGCCTCCAGCTACTCCTAATATGTCTAATAATATGAGTATCATCTTTTTAAAGTCAACTATATCAAAAGAGATTCTAACTCCCGATCTCAGAGGTCTTATACCGTGGATGTCAACCAACATGCATGGGTACGCAGCACGTATATATATATATATATANGCGAATTTATTGTTATATGTATGTATGTATGTATGTATGTATTAAAAGGAATTGTCAAAGGCTATTATAAGAGCCTCCAGCTACTCCTAATATGTCTAATAATACGAGTATCACCTTTTAAAAGCAAACTATTTCAAAAGAGATTTAAACTCCCGACTTTAGAGGTCTTATAGCGTGGATGTTAACCAACATGCATGGGTACGCGGCACATATATATATGTACATACATATATACTTTTTTTTAGCACCCAAAATCTTATAAATATATAATCAAAGAAAACACTTAAGCGTAACTCAATTATAAAAAGTATGTTTGTTGCATTTCAAATCAACTACAGTTCTGCTTGAAAAACTTCTCTCTTGTTGCTTCTTAAAAATTTATATGATGGGAAACTGTTTTTTTCAACCCAACGTATTAAATTACATTGATTGAAAGAAAATTGTTGTCTAATTTTTTTGGGAAAAAAAAAGTTATATTCATAATTTTGTCAACAACTATCTAAAAAATTATATTTTCCGCCACAATTTTACAACCATCTTTCAAAATTATTGGGTGTGGTGGTGTTTTGAAAACGCACATGAACTGTTTGCGTAAAATGCGTTTTGGCTGCTTATGCGTTTTGAAAATACTGAAAGCAGCGCTTTCACACTGCACATATCTAGGTGTGGTGGCAGCTTTCTGGCAGCGGTCTCGTTTTTCCAAAAAAAATAAAAATTTCTAATAGCCACCGCACTTAACTTATTAGCTGATTATTTTTAGTCAGCATATCAAGTTATCAATAAATTCTTCAATGAGCTGCAGCTCCCCCAAACAGACCCTTAGTTTTACTTGGATTTTAATTCACAGACAATAGTCATCATTATGATAATGGCGGTACTAATTTATTCTTAATTAATTGATTAAGATCTCACTTTAGAGACATTAATTCACTTTNTATCTCAATCTTAAAAGTCTGTTTGTTGCATTTCAAATCAACTACAGTTGTTCTGCTTGAAAAACTTCTCTCTTGTTGCTTCTTAAAAATTTATATGATGAGAAGTTGTTTTTTTCGACCCAACGTATTAAATTACACTGACTGTAAGAAAATTGTTGCCTAATTTTTTTTTAAAAAAAGTTATATTCATAATTATCTCAACAACTATCTGAAAAATTATATTTTCCACCACAAGTTTACAACCATCTTTCAAAATTATTGGGTGCGGTGGTGTTTTGAAAACGCACATGAACTGTTTGCGTAAAATGCGTTTTGGCTGCTTATGCGTTTTGAAAACACTGAAAGCAACGCTTTCACACTGCACATATCTAAGTGCGGTGACAGCTTTCTGGCAGCGGTCTCGTTTTTCCAAAAACGATAAAAATTTCTAATAGCCACCGCACTTAACATATTAGCTGATTATTTTTAGTCAGCGTATCAACAGATTCTTCAATGAACTGCAACTCCCCCAAACAGACCCTTTAGTTTTACTTGGATTTTAATTCATAGACAATAGTCATCATCATGATAATGGCGGTACTAATTTATTCTTAATTAATTGATTAAGATCTCACTTTAGAGACATTAATTCACTTTCCTTTTTAGGAAAAAGTGTTTCTCTAGAAATAAGGAGAATATACTAAAGATAATGGGTTAGTATTAATATAAATAAATATTTTAAGAAAGATTTTCATACATATCACTCAATTCTTATATATTTACATAACTACCTCTGTTTTCTTATGTATATGCTAACTTCATTCATGCATGACAATTAGGGCTGTCAAAATGGCTCGTTGTCGCAAATAGCTCGTGTTTGGTTAGTTAAGAAGCTCATGTTTGGCTCGTTCACTAAGTTAACGAGTCGAACACGAACAAATATTTGCTCGTTCGTGTTCAGCTCATATTGGCTCGAAACACTACTCATCAATTTTATATATAATTGACTGCAAGGCTATAAAGAATTACAATCAATTAAAAGTATTAATTAAAAAATAGAATAAAAATAGTTTAATTAGATTCAAATAATGTTTTAATATAAACAATAATTTTTAAATCTTGCTTCAACCATTAATATCTTATGGCTATGTGATCAGGGTCGTCAAAATGACTCTTTGGTCGTGAACAACTCATATTCGTCTTGCTATGCAAACAAGCAGAACACGAACAAGCTTTTTGAGCTAGAAATATAAACAAACCGAACAAGAGCTGAGCGTGGGCTCTCGCTCATGTGCGGC
Source organism: Phalaenopsis hybrid cultivar (assembly GCA_002079205.1). Taxonomy (NCBI): domain Eukaryota; kingdom Viridiplantae; phylum Streptophyta; class Magnoliopsida; order Asparagales; family Orchidaceae; genus Phalaenopsis; species Phalaenopsis hybrid cultivar. The sequence continues at coordinate 458,326 of JXCR01149003.1, forward strand.
TCGTTTGCATCCCTAATGGCAATGTTTATTTCATTCCTTTAAAGTTAAAATAGTGATATTTTTATGTGATAGAAAATATTTAGGTGTAATAAATACAAAATGCAAAATTNTTCGTTTGCATCCCTAATGGCAATGTTTATTTCATTCCTTTAAACTTAAAATAGTGATATTTTTATGTGATAGAAAATATTTAGGTGTAATAAATACAAAATGCAAAATTTAGATGTATGATATGTAAATATATAAAAAAGTTGGGTGATTCGTATGTAAATGCCTCATAGTTTAGAGAGAAATCGTTTTCTACACGCACTTTAAAGTGGGGAGATTCAGTGGCATGCGTCTTAAGCCTGCTGCAAAACTATGATGACCATCATATCCACTTTAGCCGTCCTTTGAAATAAATAGCAAAAGGATCAAAAGCATTTACATTCGTACCAACTAATCCCTATGTATTTACATATCTAACACTCAAGCTTTAATTTTTTTACATTATGCCATCCAAAACTTCATATCACAACAAAANTCAAATCATTATTGTCCTATGACTACATGATTAGGGTTGTTAAAATGAATCTTTGTTTGTGAACAGCTCGTGTCGGCTCGTTAAGCAAACGAGTCGAACACAAACACACTTTTTGAGCTCGAAATATAAACGAGCGGAACACGAGTTGAGCATGGCTCGGTCGTGTTTGGCTCATTTACACCCTCATGCTCAGCTCGTGTTCAGCTCGTTTACGCCCCTATGTAAAAACATAAGAATTGAGTGGTTCATGTTAAAAACGTTAACCCGTCTAATACAACTTGAAAATTTTGGGTTTGGTTTTGGGTTGAAATAAATAATTTTCGAGTCAGGTTTATGTTAAAAATCTTAACCGATCTAATGTTTTGGATCCATTAAACCGATCGACTAACTTGAATAAGACCTGAAATTAACCCACCAGCCATAAATTGACTCGATATCTACCTTCTAACCCAGTTTTGACACTAGATTGACTTGAAATTAACCTGTTTTTGACCCAAATAGTTGTTATTCCTTATGATAAACATGTTATATTTTCTCGTGTTTGGGTTGTCGGGTTGAGAGCTGGTCGTGTTCCAATTGGAATTTCTGGCCAGTTTAACATTCGAGTCGGGTTCGAGTCAAACAATCTTGAGTCAGGTAAATTTTGCGTCAGACCCAAATCCGACTTATGAACACAATTTGATACTCTTGAGTGGATAGAAGCTCTCATTAATTGTCATCAATAAATATTAGTACTCGCAAATACAACATAATACACCATTTAAAAAGTTGTCTAACTATATGTCCTCAAACATAATTACATTTAGAATTTGCAAATAATCAATCACTAATTGCTTGCCTACTCCACAATTAGTAGAAGGAAAGAGAGTGCGAGGGTTTCACTTGGATTTATACGGCTATGGCTATTGGCCAATTTCTGAACACGCCTCTTTTTTCTCTCTCTAGCAATTTGCACGCTCACGAGCATGCTTGGAACTAAAGGAAGGGTAGGATTTGCCGTAAAAAGAGGGTGACGTTAACATCAATGGTGGAGGGTCGATTTTCCTTCGTATGTCGGTCAACAATGACTTTAAATTTCGTGCTTCCGTCTGCCCAAGAAGATTTACATACGTGTCACTCAATTATATGTATTCACACATCTAACACGTATAAATTTTAATTTTACAGAAATATCATTTCATCGATGCAAAAAATAGTGTATTTTTTTTAAGTTCAAATTATGATATTTTTGATGTGATACAAAAGATTTTGATGGTATAGACATAAAAAATGGTAGCTTGTAAAAATAGTCGTCGACTATTTACACGAAATAATTTTGACCTCAAAATTTATAGAAGTGTTAAAATAATCACTAGCTATTTCAAAATTGAGTTGTAATAGTCATTTATTGGGACTATTTAAACTCTAATTTAAATAATTTGGGGATTTTATGACTCTTCTATAAACTATGGGACTAAAATGACCCCAAAATAAAAGTGAAGTTAAAGTCCTTGTTGCGAATATAAAAATCGGTTCACTGTTCAAATTGATATTTTCTCATGTTTGGCAGCAAATTGGATTTGATACTCAAAGTTAATTGTTAAATTAATTGCACTTAATCCCTTCTATGATTTGCTGCATAAGAGAAAATGAAATAATTAATGGACTTCATTAATCATTTGATTAATTCTTTGATGGGTCTAATGGCATGATGTAATTAATAAATAAACATGCTAGCTCCCCTTGTTAGCAATCTCGGGATTTAGTTTCTCAGGGTTCCTCTTTGGCAATGGTAGCTTTCGAGGTTCTTCTTCTGGCATGCTTCGATTTGAAGCTCTCGGGTAGAGAGAGATAGAAGGAGAGGAGTGGAGAGACAAAGAGTGTTTTCTTGTAATCGTCGAGGTGAGCGACGGGTGTTATTCCTCAAAGTAATAAAATTCTCTACAGCTCAGTGGACGTAGACATTTTGCCGAACCACGTAAATCTGTGTTTCCGCTGTGTTTTTTTGTTTTTGACTTTGTCTCAAACCGATTTTTCGCTTTATTGACATCGTTTTTCACAATAACTGGTATCAGAGCTCAAGTTCAGATCTGAGAGAAAGCGATGGTCGGAGATGATGTGATGACATCAGGGATCGAGATGTTTAATGACAGATATTTTGGTTACTGAATGATGCAGATAGAGAACTACCTCTATGGGAAGAAACTTCATATTCCGTTATTGGGAAAAAGACCAGAAAAGATTGATTCCCTGTCAGTGAAACAAACTTAGGAGCTGACAGAACATCCACCAAGGAAGAAGGCATTGCACAACAATTGACTGTACCGGGTGAAGACTACACTTGATGACAGTAAGAGGTACAAGACTATACTTGTTGAAAAGGGCTTTCAGCAGAGGCAAGATATTGCCCATGCAGTGAGAGTTGTGAGTAGATACATAAGTAACCCAGAAAAGAGCTTGGAGATATAAGACTATGTTGACGCTGATATGTCAACTAAAAGTGTTACTTTTGAGAAACTGAAGTTGTGCTCGACTATAGCTGGTCGTCTAGCATGAAGACAATGAGCTTTAAGTTGCAGAGGTGGAGAATATCATGTTTGAAGAAAAAGGCGACGCAGCTAGTGGATGATGCCGCCAGTGTAGCAATATCCAAGTGGGAGATTTGTTACGAATATTGAAACCGATTCACTGTTCAAATTGGCATTTTCTCATGTTTGACAACAAATTGGATTTGATACTCGAAATTAATTACTAAATTAATTGTTTTTAAACCCTTATATGATTTGTTGCAAAAGAGAAATGGAAATAATTAATGGGCTTCATTAATTATTTGATTAATTTCTTAATAAGTCTAATGACATAATGAAATTAATAAATAGGCATGCTAGCTCCCCTTGTTAGCACTCTCGGGATTTGGTTTCCCAAGCTACCTCTCTGTCATTGGTAGCTTTCCAGGTTCTTCTTCTGGCGTGCTTCGATTTGAAGCTCTCGGGTAGAGAGAGATAGAAGAAGAGAAGGAAATGAGAGAGAAAGAATGTTTTCTTGTAATCGTCGAGGCTATCGACGGGTGTTATTCCTCAAAGCAATAAAATCCTCTACAACTCAGTGGACGTATGTATTTTGCCAAACCACGTAAATCTGTGTGTTTCCGCTGTGATTTTATGCTTGCTCCTTTTTCTTGATCAAAATTTTCATTTTATTGCTGTCATTTTTCACAACAGTACTAGAAATGTAAATATATAAAACTAAGTGGTATTTATATAAATACTCCTAGTAGTAATCTCCACCACCAATCATTGGATAAGATTACCATGACATACTCCCATTAAGCATAGTAAGAAGAAGTTTATATTATGATAAAAATTTGCTCAAAATTGTTTTTTATTTTTAAAATTTTAAATTATTTTATTTCCTAGCTAAAATTTATATTAAAATTAAATATTAATATGGAATTTTAACCTAAACTTTGCAACTAATTAGCATCATTTAAGGCTTATTTTTCGAAATTATTTTTTTTTAAGTTTCAATAACTTTATAGAAACTTGACCAAAATAAATTTATTTAAAGCTAACATTTGTAAATGCAAATTAAAAGTAATGATTACTCAAATATTTCAATAAAAGAATAATAATAATAATAAATAAATAAAGCATTGGATGTATTTGCATATATACCTTACAATTATTTTGTATTTACATATCTAACACCAAGTCTATAATATTTAGATGCATATCACTCAAATCATTAATATCACATCAAAAATATTTTATATAAGTTTATCAAGAAACAAAATATGATACATATAAGGGACATTTACATAAATATCACACAATTTCTATGTATTTACATAGCTCACACCTAAACTTTCAAATTTACACGCAAAATACTCAAAATTTTAATATCACATTAAAAATAGTACTATTGTTAGGTTTGGCTCTGATACTCATATACTATAAATGGGACAGATGTTGGAGCTGAGGTATTTCTACTAAGGAGTTTGGCATATGCATTTCTTCTAAATGGGCTGGATATTCGCCAAGGTGGAGATTTGTTAGGTATGGCTCATAATACCAGAATTTGGATTCTCTTGGCATGAAGAGATGTCTATTGGAATTGAAGAGTTATGTCTCTTGTAATTTAGTGGGTTGGGGGATCAGCGAGCGCGCATCGGAAGCGGGGTGGCCCAACCCACACTGGTGCATATGAAACTCCGTGATGTATTTTCTCCTAAGGGGATGGATATTCGCTGAGGTGAAGATTTGTTAAACATATGTAATTCTCCTAAGGGGCTAGATATTTGCCAAGGTCTGGATATTCGTCAAGGTGGAAATTTGTTAGGCATATGTATTTCTCCTAAGGGGTTGGATAATCATTAAGGTGAAGATTTCTTAGGTATGACTCATATACCATAAATGGGACAGATGCTGAAGCGGAGGTGTTTCAGCGAAGGAGCATTTCGTTTGACGTGGCTGGGCTCAGACGGTTCAATGTTAAGGAGGTTGCGGTTTGCAGAAGTTTCACAGAGAAGGTTTTATCCCATATTATGTATTATGCACTCTTTTCTGGATTTGTAGAAAAACCACCTCTCTGCTCCAGATGACATATGTATCTTTGTCGAACCTCGTTAAATCTCTTTGTGTTCTTCTGAATTTGTGTCGATTTTTGTTTTTCTTCGTCTTAATTTCTCAACAACTATTATCACTTTCTAAAAGAGAAATTCACTTAATCATGCATACAATTATAGCACGAAAACCTTATATATATATATATATATATATATATATATATNAATTAAATGGCTTTCTGAATCGGTCGATGGGATTCTGATTTTGGCGATCGATAGCTTCCAATGGGCAACTCCCTAACCCTTTTAGTGTCGACAGTTCCGAAAGGGTTAGACCATTCTGATTTTCTAATCAATATAATCCTCCTTGACGTGACTGCTGGCTAGACTGTCCATATTGTTGCATTCCTTGCTGAGCATGCTATGATGATGACTAGGAACTTTGACGAGAATTTTCTATTTGTATCTTCGTTAGTTGCTTTCCCTTATAAATTGTTGCTACTATTCTGGACTTCTTCTCAAATATTCAGAATGCTCTGATCTTCTCCGATTTCTTTTGAAAATCCATGTGCTTAACTTCTTCTTGCAGATTGCTAGCTTTGCTGAGTAGTTTTTCGAAGGACTTGATGGTGAGTCCCTTAAGCATGAAAGTTGTTGGCCCATGGATGCTTTTGAGTAGAATCTCAATTGCATGAAGTTTTTGTAGCTGAGGTTCACACTTCAAGCTAATGTTTCTCCACCTCAAGATATAATCTACTAGAGTTGTATTAGGCTTTTACCTCTCTTCTACGAGATCTCCAATAGAAATATGATGTTGTGCTCCAACAAATCTGTTTACAAATAGCTGTTCTAACTCAGTAAATACTTTCACTGATCTGTTGGGTAACTCAGCATACCAAACAAATGCTATTCCTGACAGGTTTCTAACAAACTGACAGAACAGCAAGGCTTCATTGCCTTCGGTATTACCAGAACCGGCATAGAAATGAACTATGTGTTGTTTGAGATTAATAAATATCTTAAAGTTCGGTGACATAAAACCCTTAGGATATGGTACGGTAGCGGACTCCTCCGGGTAGGGTCTATCCTATAAAATCAATGCACCACCCTTAAATTAGGCTACGACCTCGCGAACTTGTTTGACCATTTGTTTAAATTCTTTTTCTTGTATGACGTTCAATGAAGAATCCTTCTTCTGTTGATCATCTTTGTTTGCCAAGAAAACTTCCCTCCTTTCATCTGTGATATGTACAATCTCTGGTTGATTAACTCTGCAGAAGCTAATTATTGTGCTTGAAACTATCGATGAACTATAGCCATGGAAGCCATGGCCACAATGTGGCCATCTCTTCTATCCTTTTCTCCATTTTTTTATTTGCTCATCCCTTAGTAGAAAAACCCTACGAAGATCATCTATGACATTCCCTTCCATGAAAGGTTGGGCATCGCGCACAGATGCAGCGGCCTTGGTTTTAATGACATGAATATCTATGAAGTTTTCACGTAGATAGTCGTTAGAGTCAAAATCTTCATCATCATCTTCAACAAAAACCCCATATTTTTGGGCTAACTCAAAAATCTCGCCCCTGAGCTTCTCAATCTTTTCTTCGATTACTGATTCTTGTATCATTTTAAGATATGGGGGACTCTGCTGAACTTCCTGCAATTGTTCATCCAACTCGATAACAATAGCTGCAATGATATCAAATGCTTTGGACCCTTGCTTCATTCCATGATCCCACCCTACAGGCTCACTGAATCATATTGGTATGTAAACCTTAGGTACCCATACCATGTTCTTCGACAATGATGTCTTGAGACGATGTGTCTCAACATTGGCATTGACATGCTAAAGAGAGGTAAGCTCCCCATGCTGCTGGCCAAATACAGTACGAGGTAATCTCTTCATCTTTTCTTTCAGAACTTTAGAGACGTCCCTATGACTGGTAACTGGTAGAATTCTTGGACCCAAACGTGATTTAGCCGGTCGATGGCCTGCAGGTCTTGGAGTAGCAACAGTAACATCAGTGGTGATGATGGAAGCGTTAATTTTGCTTCCCAGGCAGAACCTGGTGGTAATGCAAGCAGGCAAATTTTCAGTTGATCTTCAAGATCATTTGGTAGATCTGACATCTCTTAAAATTTCTTTTTATCATGAAAGGGGAAACTGCACAACCCACTCATTTAAGTAATTCACCAACCGAACAACCCTCATTGGTAGTTAGTCTCTGGAATATTCTACTAACTTGGGTGATAGGAGTGGGCTTCTTCCTCTCCACACCATGTCCATGAGGTAACAATATCCTACCTAATGGTGTCCATTAAGGTATCAAATCTACTCCCTCACAGAAGCGGATAGGTCTTCAGAATTCCTAGTTCCTCTTGATGAGGGATTTCATCAACAAACATTTCTTCAGAAATCTAGCCTTTAGCAGCCCTCCAAACCTTTCGGTGATTTCTTGTTTTGTGATCGAGTTAATGGCCCAGTTCTCAAACTCAATCCAATTTAAAATGCTGAAGGTGGAACGGTGAATCCTTCGGTTGTATCTTCAATGATCATGACCTCTTCTCCCTTAGCAGAACCAGGAACAAAAAGTTTAACAGGTGTCGGGCAGTAGTCTTTACCTTCTTGATAGTTCAAGTTGGACTCAGCTGACGGCTCCTGAAATTCCAGAGTTGTAACTTTCATTATGACAAAGGTAGCCTTTCGAGCATGGCTTCAATTTCATCAAATCCGGCTCCAAACTTGATGGTGGGGGCGACGTTGCGAGCATCGCAGCTCGTCAACAGGTTGCACGAGAAAGTGAGCATAGGGAACTTCGTTGCAACAGCTTCAAAAAGAAAGCTCTGGGGTATTTTTTTGGCTAATAACCTGTAATTCTAGTGTGATCACTAAAAATTAACAAAGGTAGGCTTATAGAGTTGGCAAGTCTTTTTTTTTAATTTTAGTTTGTGAAACATATTTTGGAATTTAGTAAAAGGAAATTTCAAAATGATAGAATTTAATTAACAGTACAAAGACTTTTTAATTTAGTTGCAATTTTTATTTTATTTTGTTTGTGATTAAATTTTGAGTTGTCTTATATTTTAGCAGTTGTGGCAGTGAATTTTATCTTATTTAATTTTTTTTAGTTTTGGTTTTGACATGCAGGATGACTTTAAGCATTCAAGAAAGAAAAAAAAGGTACGAAAATGTAAATTCAATAACTTAAAAGCGTACCTGTCGATTCTTCCTGCTCCTCCACCTAAAAGGTTAGCTTTGGAAATATATATAATTTTGCAAGGAATTCAAATTACAAAAGTAGATCAAGGTATAGCTATGAAACCCCGAGTTATGACTTTATTGAGTCTCGAAAGATCTTAGTGGATGATTTTTGCACAATATATAGCAAGTTCAATTTGCCTTTGAAGATATTCACGAGATTCTAAAGTGCTCGGAGCATGATCCTGAATCAATTTGAAGATTTCATGAAATATTTTGAGTTCATTTTGAACTTATCAAATGGTTTTATTAATTATACAAGGTTAAGTTAAGGTTATCCCATTTCTCGGGGAAACTTGATGTTTTATTGTCCTAAGGCTAGGACACTTAATTAAATAATCAATATTTCATTTAAGAGTTATATGAGTGGGTACCCCTAAGGAAAATTTAAGTAAGTAAAGGTTTTGGTTTCCATAGTTAAAATCGTGCTTATAGTGTAAATTGGTGTTGATCATCAATCATGTTATCTTCTAAATTTGATCAAATAAATTTAAATATCAAACTTAGGTTACTACCCAGCCCTAAAGAATCATTGTATGTGAAATGGTAACTAGCAAAAATTTTATTTAAGTGACATGCATTCTTACTGAAATATCACATTATCAGCAATTATGGGCTTAAAATTAATGAAATAATATCTGCCTAACCTTAACCCATCACTTGAAATTTTTTTAATTTTGATTGACTTCCAAGTCATGATAACTAAGGAAGTTACAATTTTGTTCTTATTATAGAAAAGGTGGAAAGTGAGTTCTTACCTTTTAATCCCATTGTATTTCAATCATCCAAACATGTATAGTAAGATCAAAATTACCCATTTTCCCTTGATTAATCCTAAATTTTTATTAAGGCACCAAAATTTAAAGTTACCTCTTTGTCTTTGGGGCTCTTCACCTGATAACTCATTAATCAAAATTCAAATGACATTTAAAATTTTTAAAGTGTCCCATCCATGGATTAATTAAAACATCAAAGGAGAAAATATGGATTTTCAAAATTTAATTTAGTTTAAATAATTATTTAAATTTAGAAAGTAGTATTTTCAAAACTGATTTACTTAATTATCTAAAATAAAATTTTTATTCATGAGAAAATTATTAGAGGTCCCATTAGGTCAGAGAAAAACTTAGACAAAATTTTCTGATTTTTTTAAATTAAATCCATATTATTGTAGTTTGATTATGAATCAATTTTAATGATTTAATTAAATGTAAAATAATGTTTTAATCACAAAAATTATCTTTATATTTTTATCAAATCTCTTTGAGTTCAGAGAACTCAGAGAAACAAATTTTTATATTATTACGATTTTTAATTTATTTATTATAATTATTTTCATAGAAAAATAAGAAAAATTCATTTTTAAGCTCTTAAAAAAACTAATTATTAACTTAGAAAAATCAGGAAAAATATCCTAAGGAGTCCTAAGTGATCAGGGAATAATTAGGCTCATTTTAAAATATTTTTGTATTTTTGAAATTTTTAACCATTTTTAATTATTTTTAATTTAAAATATAGGCCAAAAATCAAGTATTTTATTAAAAATGACTTTTTATTTTTTAAAGTGCTCCTCCTAATCATAAGGAACTCAAAAATACATTTTTCATAATTTTCCCAAGTGTATTTGATTTACTATAATTATTTTTGTACAAAAATACAAGGTTTCTTGGAAAATCAACTTTAGTGCTCAAACTTATTCAAATAATTTTTAAGTTTTTATAGTGAGTAAATATGTTTTTTATGCATAGTGTGGATATAATTTTGTTAATTTTTTCTTAGAATTTAGTTTACATAAATTAAAGCAAGATATATAAATTTAATTAACTATATAAATGTACAAAATAATTTAAATCATCACGACATTTTTACTTAGTTTTTCTGACCATAGGAAACCTACTAAAAGCATTCTCATAATTTTCTAAGTTGTATTTTAATTTGAATAATTAAATTAAGCCAAAATAGTCATCCTAGCTTCAAAATTAAGGTTAGAAGCATAGAGATGCCCTCTGTCCTTGGAAAANATGTTTTTTCTGACCATAGGAAACCTACTAAAAGTATTCTCATAATTTTCTAAGTTGTATTTTAATTTGAATAATTACCTTAAGCCAAAATAGTCATCCTAGCTTCAAAATTAAGGTTAGAAGCATAGAGATGTCCTCTGTCCTTGGAAAAATCAGAGAACATCCCCTTTTCCATGAGGAACAAACCCTTAAAGTTTCAAGCCATGGTGATCAATGCTTGATCATAATGAATTAAAATATTCTTGAGAGTATTTAATTATTTAAAAATTAGAGAGTCAACAAATATTTTTAATTTTTAGTCAACATTATTCTCCTCTGTTCATCAAGCAAGAGAGTATTTTTATTTTATTTTTATGATTTTTCTACACAAAGTTATGATTTTTTAAAGACCGTGCTTTAATTTAATTCAGAGAAAGCCTAATTTTCTTCTTAAGCTAGTACGCGTCAGTGCAACCTCATCCGCTCCGAGCTTTGCACGCGGCAATCTGCCATTTAACGCTGACATCCACCTCAGCCCCCTCACGGCCCGCCTTTTCATTCTAAGGGTCCGTCAAAATTAATCTCTTCCATCCATTAAATAAACGCCCAATCAAACGGCTCCCAGTCATCATCCCTAAGTGTGCAAACCTAAGAACCGTTCACACTAAAACCTTAAGATCTTTAACCAAACTCAACCAAATTGCATGGAGTTTGTTTCTAAACCTTCATATACTCAAGATGAGCATATATATACCACTTATACGGTAGGAAATATAGTAAATACCTATGGAGAATCAAAATAGGCTCGGATTATGACAAAGGTTCAATACCTTTTTCTGAGAGGGGATGCCTCAATTAGATGGTTGTGGTAGTTTGATTGGGTTCAACAAATCTCCATAAGAATCCAACAAATCTCCATAAGAATTCTTAGGCCCTGGTGAAATGTTTAGGTTTCGATCAAGCTCAATTTCAGGTGTTGGGCTAGAGCTATATAAGAGTCTGTTTGGGATGGGGCTTTTGTGGGGAATCTTCTTCTCTCACTCTTATGATAGTGTGTGCAAAGTCAACTGCAGTTTAGTGAACTATGGAGGTGTGGAGAATCTATCCTAGTTTTGGGACAAATTTCAGTGAAGAAATTGGCCCCGTGGAGTGGTTGTGAGTGGCTAAGAGCAAGGGGATTGAACTTAGGAAGGTCTGGAGAGGCTCAAGTGAGATTTTGATAGAGTTTTCGCAAGGTTTCTAATTTCTCCTTTTTTGACTGTGGAGGGGTCAATTTAAAGCCATGGCTGCCTAGTGGAGCTCATGGGGGTTTGATGGGTGCTAAAGCTTGCTGAGGTGAAGGGAAGAAGGGCATAAGCATCCAACTGGAGTGAGCCAAGTCAGAGAGTTCAAATATTGGGTCTTTTGGGTGATTGTTTCCAGCGATTGAGGTGGTGGATGGCCAGGGTCTAGTCACCTCTGAGCTCAAGGAGGTCAGGGGGTGGCTAATCATGATTAACTCCTAAGGGTAAGCAATGATGGCAAAGATATTTCAAGTTTAGACCAAATTTGGGGTAAAATAANATTTTAATTTTTAGTCCATATTATTCTCCTCTATTCATCGAGCAAGAGAGCATTTTTATTTTATTTTTATGATTTTTCTACACAAAGTTCTAATTTTTCAAAGACCACGCTTTAATTTAATTCAGAGAAAGCCTAATTTTCTACTTAAGCTAGTAAGCGTCAGCGCAACCTCATCCGCTCCGAGCTTTGCACGCGGCGCTCTACCATTTGACGCCGACAACCACCTCAGCCCCCTCACGGCCCGCCTTTTCATTCTAAAGGTCCGTCAAAATTAATCTCCTCCATCCATTAAATAAACGCCCAATCAAACGGCTCCCAGTCATCATCCCTAAGTGTCCAAACCCAAGAACCGTTCACACTAAAACCTTAAGATCTTTAACCAAACTCAACCAAATTGCATGGGGTTTATTTCTAAACCTTTATCTACTCAAGATGAGCATATCTATACCACTTATACGATAGGAAATATAGTAAATACGTATGGAGAATCAAAATAGGCTCGGATTATGGAAAAGGTTAAATACCTTTTTTTGAGAGGGGATGCCTCAATTAGATGGTTGTGACAGTTTTTAATGGGTCAAAAAAATCTCCATAAGAATTCATAGGCTTTGGTGAAATGTTTAGGTTTCGATCAAGCTCAATTTCAGCTGTTGGTCAAGAGTTTTATAAGAGTCTGTTTGGGATGGGGCTTTTATGGGGAATCTTCTTCTCTCACTCTTATGATAGTGTGCGCAAAGTTAATTGGAGTTTGGTGAACTATGGAGGTGTGGAGCAATCTATCCTAGTTTTGGGACAAATTTCAGTGAAGAAATTGGCCCCGTGGAGTGGTTGTCAGTGGCTAAGAGCAAGGGGATTAAACTTAGGAAGGTCTGGAGAGGCTCAGGTGAGATTTTGATAGAGTTTCCCCAAGGTTTGTAAGCTCTCCTTTTTTTACTGTGGATGGGTCAGTTTAAAGCCATGGCTACCTAGTGGAGCTCATGGGGGTTTGATGGGTGCTAAAGCTTGCTGAGGTGAAGGGAAGAAGGGCATAAGCATCCAATTGGAGTGAGCCAAGTCAGGGAGTTCAAATATTGGGTTTTGGCCATTTAGGGGTCTTTTGGGTGATTGTTTCCGATGTTTGAGGTGGTGGATGGCCAGGGTATAGTCACCTCTGAGCTCAGGGAGGTTAGGGGATGGCTAATTATGATTAACTCCTAAGGGTAAGCAATGATGGCAAAGATATTTCAAGTTTAGACCAAATTTGGGGTAAAATAAATTAAACCAAGGGACCATTGGTCCATAACTCATTTAGGGTGGGCTAGGTGAGTATAGCCTAGTCACGAGGGTGCACTTGGTTGTTGTGGTTCATTACTTTGGTCACTTTGGCATGACTTGATCAATTTTGGAGCATGAGTTGAATTTGGATTGAAATGTCTTAAAGTTGGGTTTCTATTTGTCTAGCCATGATATTGAGCCCAATTTATTGATAAATTTTGTGTATATGATTTTTATGAGGGGTTTATAAAAGATTTGGAGTGATTTTGAATTGATTTGGAGGTTCAATTTGAAGGAATTTGGACATTTCATAAATTTTGGGAATGTTGGGTTAGACTTAGGTTTAGGTTGGGTAGAGTTGGTTTAAGTCCAATTTAAGAGTTCAAAATGGTCTAGGGAATGTAATGAAGAGTTCTCAAGATTAATTGTATGCCAATTTTGGGNCCATTATATCAAGGGACCATTGGTCCATAACTCATTTAGGATGGTCTAGGTGAGTATAGCCTAGTCACTAGGGTGCACTTGGTTGTTGTGGTTCATTAGTTTGGTCACTTTGGCATGACTTGATCAATTTTGGAGCATGAGTTCAAATTGGGTTGAAATGTCTTAAAGTTGAGTTTGTATTTGTCTAGCCATGATATTGAGCCCAATTTATTGATCAATTTTGTGTAAAAGATTTGGAGTGATTTTGAATTGATTTGGAGGTTCAATTTGAAGGAATTTGGACAATTCATCAATTTTGGGAATGTTGGGTTAGACTTGGCTTTAGGTTGGGCTAGATTTGAGTTAAGTCGAATTTAAGAGTTCAAAATGGTCTAGGGAATGTAATGAAGAGTTCTCAAGATTAATTGTATGCCAATTTTGGGGTTTGGTCATTCAATTTGATGGAATTTGGGCACATGGCTAAATTGGGGCACATTTGGGAATTTTGGATTTAGGTTGAAATTGAGTGAAATTAAAGCTTTACCAAAGTAAGTTGAGGGTTCAATTTGGTGTGTTGAGATGTTTTAAAGGGTTTATGATGCATAATTGGGGCAATTGGAAAGATTTGGCGGTTCAATTGAGTGGGATTTTGGTTTTAGGCCAAATTTGGACTTTTTTTATTTATGTTGAAATTGGACTCAAATATCAGTCAATTGAACTTGGATTTGGTTTGAATCAAGCTTAATCATGATAGATCTGAGTTTATAAATGAAATTGGGGAAAATTTGAACCAAATGGTGGTCATTTGGGGTGAATTGTGGGAAATTAGGACTTTAAAGGTAATTTGAAGCTTTTGATCGAAGTTGGTCAAATTGATTAAATTTGGTTCAATTGAAGGGTCTATATTAACTTTAAGGACATTTGAAATGATTTTGAGGGTTTTGGGAAAGTTTGGGTCAACAAGGATATTTTTATAATTTTTGCAAATTTGGGGATATTTTAGTAATTTTGGCAATTTTTTGATGTTTTGGACAATTTGGGTAGTTTCAAATGGTTTAAGATGATTTTTGGACAAACCTAGGTAGTTTGGATAATATTCAAAATTTTGGTCAAATTTGGGATTTGGGGGTATTTTGGTAAATTGGGTAGTTTTAGGGGCGAAAGGCAAAGTTTGGCATTTTGGTGAAAGTGGGGTGCCAACCACCCTACTTGAGCCATGGACCAATGGAATCTCCATACGGGTCCTCTATGTACTGGCTTTTGCTAGACCTTAGCCTAGGGCTGGTGGGTCTAGGGGACCATCTACATGAGTGTCCCAAAAGATCAAGGGATCAAAGTCAATAAGCTTGGGTTTAGCTTTGTGAGTGGGATGTAAGTGAAAGTAAGTGTAAGTGAGTGAACTAGCTCCAGAACAACATTCAGAATCAACCATAAGACCAAGCAGTCCAATGGGGACTCCCCTTAAGCTCCCCCATATTGACCCCACCTACCAAGTGCTAGTTGTCATGGACCAATATGTGGAATTTCAAATTGAGCAAAGAAGAGTTTAGAACTTCTAATGTTTTGGGTTCATTTTCTAGTGCTCTAGGAGTAATCAATAGGAAAGTCTTATGGCTAGACCCTAGGCTACTAAAGAGGAAAAAGCTAGACCTCAACCAAAAGTGAGATCAACAATATTATATGCTAAATTTTAATGATTTTTAATTATATTTTACCTTAAAAGGAATGGATTTTGCATATTTTTCATTTCAGGTACAAGAAATGGACTTTTGGAGAAAATGAAGCTAAAATGGTGCCATTTAGTTTAAAAACAAGCAAGAAAAAAATTATGACGACACAGTTCAATGTATCTTTCTATGCTTAATCTACTTTATATTTCTCACATGATTTTGAATGAAATTATACTTTAAAGGAAGGTTGTTTTCATGCTTTTTTTGTATGTATATCCGTTAGGAGCGAAAAACAACTGAAACGGGGCGAAATGGAGTCAAACAGCGTAAAATGTTGGAGCTGCTACAGAGTGGCGCCTGATACGCCAAACTGGGCCAAATGCACCAAAATCTAGAGGACTAGCACGAGATGTGCCATAACTAGTTCTAGATGCACTAGAGATGAATTTTTACTGATTAAGGTACATGTGTCTAGATGCATTGAATTTTCAATGGGACAATTATTCAAAACCCCCCTTGGAGTGATTCAATGCATCTAGACATTTTGGAAGGTTCTTTTTTGAAGGGTTATGCCTCTTGGATCAATGAACATGTATTTTGAATTAAAAAAGGTTGACTTTTTTTATAGAATTTTGGAGGGAATTTTGAATTCTTTTTTGAGGGAGGCAACCTCTAATAAAAGAGAGGGAAGTTTAGCGCAAAGGGGGTGGCGTGTGTCTGTGTGTGTGTGTGTGTGTGTGTGGGTGGCATGTGAGGGGTCAAAGAGAGAAAGAGAGAAAGTCAAGGGTTTGACAATTTTCTTCAAGGATTATAAGAGGAGAGGGAAGGTGAGAGATTTCTTCTTAATTTTACTTCTAAGAGAGAATTGAGAGTGCTTGTAAAGAGAGAAAGGCTTGAAGAGAACTTCTAGATATTTGCTTGGAAATGATTGTGAGATAAGTTATGTTCTTTTCTTTCTTTGTTTTGTAATCTTATATTTATTTATTAAATCCTTATTTTGTTGTATCCTTCTCCTGATTTCTAAGCAATCCTCTTTATCATTCTCCCTACTTTGAGATATGATTTTGTGAAGAATTGATTTTGTTTTATACAGTTTTAAATGTCAATAATCTGTGATGATTTGAACTCTGATCTTCAATTACTTTTCGATTCAGTCAATTGAAAGGTTAAAATGTGTTGAGAAACATATGATTCGAAAGGGCTATGATTTCTACAATGTAGTGAGAATCACATTCGATTCCCTGGGAGAGGATGTCATCCATGAGGTTGAGTGCAAAAAAATAGGAAAATATACTTTGTTGGATGTAGGATTGGAGATTTTAAGGTGATAGACTAAAATACCAAATGTGTGATTGTTAGCCCTCAGGCAAGGGAGTAGTGGGGGCTCTGGATTAATAGCCGATATCCTCCCCTCCTAACCATAGAATTAGGGACCAAACTCTGGATTAGTTAATGTTCTTTATGCACTTGGTGGAGGGTAAAAAGTAGGGTTGCTCCTATATTTCTTTATAGCACTCAGAAGAGGGTAAAGAATAGGATTGCTCCAATTTGGCACAAAAAAGTTTTATTATATATTTTTAATTGATTTTAATTTCTTCACAATCCATACTCATTGTAAAGGGGAAGGATGCTTTCTTAAACTTGAATCTTCCATCAACAAAAATTTTGTTTAGTTTTCGTAATTTTACTTTTTAAAGTTTAGTTTTAAGTTAGTTAACTTTGTTCTTTCAACTGCATTTTATATAACATTCCCTTTAATAGTTAATATTCAAACTTCACACTTTATTTTTATTTCGCATTTTTAAGTTATAAATTAGTTTTCATAATTTACTTATAGGTTTTTCCAACTTCCCTATGGGATGGATATCTAGGACTCCATTAGAGCCCTTTATTACTTGAGCAATACGTATACTTACGTTGATTTTATAAGGGTTTTCCCTGTCTAGAAAAAGTTTTAAAGATAAGTTAATTTCATAAAGGTACTTTTTAGCGACTATATTGCATATTTATTGTTATATCTGTCGTGTGTTTTTTGTAATATTGAAAATATTTGCAAAATTTAAGCACTAAATCTAGCCACATCAAGTTTTTGGTGTCGTTGTCGGGAAAGTAATGGAGAATAGTATTAGTAAGTTATTATATTTTATTTTAAAAATAAAAAATATAAAAAACATAAATAAAAAGTGTTTGTAGTTTAGTTTTGAACATTTTCTTATTTAACTGTGATTTCTTATTTTTAATTACTTGTTTTGTTTGCTTATGCGTAGTGTAAGATCTTAAAATTTAGTTCCTTACAATTCTAAGTTAGAGAGAACTATTAGAAAAATTCAAAAATAACCAAAATAAATAGATCATTTGAGCAAAATGGCTTGCAATTTAAGTATATTGTAAAAAAAATGAACATCATCCGAGACCTTTAAGAGATTATACTAATTCTAAAACAGATGAAATTCATCTGATCATTAAAAATCCTGTTGTAGCTCTCAATTCATTTGAGCTTAAACTTGTTATTATCTAAATGGTACAAAATAATCTGTTTGGAGTAACACCAACTGAAGATCCTAATTTACACTTTCCTAGTTTTTTACAATTGCGTGCTACAATTAAATATGATAGAGTGTCAAAAGATGCTGTCAGGCTTAGACTTTTCCTTTTTCACTAAGGGCTAAAGCTAAGATGTGGTTAAACTCATTAGCACCTGGATCTATCAGAAGATGGGGAGATTTGTCACAAAAATTCTTTTGAAAATATTTTCCACCTTCAATAACTGCTAAGCTAAGGGAAATCAATTTATGAAGTCTGAGAAAGATTTAAAGATCTCTTTAGAAAATGTCCCATAATGTTTTGCCAGATTGATTAATAATTCAAACTTTTTATAATGGGTTGGTTGGATCTCTTAGATTGATAATTGACTCTGTTATTGGTGGATCACTAATGTCAAAACCATTCGATGAAGCATATTCATTAATTGAAGAGATGACTACAAACAATTTTCAATGGCCCTCTGAAAGGGTAAATTGAAAAAGTGTAGAAAGTATTCATGATTTTGATGCAATATCTATATTAGCTACCAAGATAGCTGTTATATAGAAGAAGATAGATCAATATGGTGAATTATTTTCAGACAACTCCTATGCTTGAGGAAAACTCATTATGACAAATGATAGAATGCTATTATTCTTATGAGAATTTAAATGCAATAAACAATCATTCTAATAATCCTTATGCCAATTATTATAATCTTTGATGGAAGAATCACCTAAACTTTAATTGGAGTAACAATAATTCAAATGCTACAAATATACAATAGGGAAACAATATTGCAAACCCATTGGGAAACTCCAACAAACAAGGGAATCAAGCTCATAAACTTATTACCCCCAGGTTGTAATAATTTATAGAGTAAGGAGAAAAAGTTATTAATGGAAGAATTGATATTACAAATGGGAAGTCAATTATAAAGTCAAATAACTGCAATTAGAAACATGGAAAATCAATTGGATGTTTTGCTACTGCAATTAGCAATAGACCTTCAGAAACATTGCCTAGTATTGTCGAAGTAAATCCTAAAGATCAGAATAAAGAGAAAATTAAAGTTATTCAACTAGGAAGTGGAAAACAATTAGAAAATAGAGTTTAACAAGAAGTGGAAATTGAAAAAGAAGAAGTGGAAAATGAAAAATCGGGTGAAAATTTTTATTTTGAAGCAGAAAATCATGTTAAACCAAAGAAAATCTCTCTATAAAGACCACTACCTCCATTTCCTCAAAGATTGAAGTAGAAAAATAGAGACAACTGATCCTTGGATACTGCTGATATGCACAGTACAACAATAATTCAGATTATATTTCACTTATATTTCCTTACTTTGCAACAAAACCAAAAACTTGATCGTGAAGAAAAATAGGAATTTAACTTTTAATTTATATATATTGGGATACTACGCAAGTATACGTATCGTTTTCAAGTGATATAGGATTTTTTTATTAAAACTTGAATATCAAACCCAAAGGGAGAATACGCAATATGCATTATTAAATAGCAAACTTTCTATTTTTAATAAAAATATAATTATCTAAACTAAAGATGATTTTAGCAGTAATGAAAATTTAAATATTTTTGGTATTTTTAATATTTTGATAGAACAATAACAAATTAAAAAGATAACTAGAGTTTTTGTAGAAGAAAAGCAGTAAATATGAAAATATCTTTCTTCTTGTTATGAATCAGTAATAAGTATAGGAATTCTGTTGTAAAAGTATGCAAATTGTGTTAAGTCAAATAAGAGCAATAACATTATTTACCCTTACTAGAGATTCTATAAAGAACATTGCCTAATTTAAAGTTTGAATAGTTCTGAAGACCGGCTAGGCAGGGAAGATACTAGCTCTCACTCTAGAGTTCCCTTGATTCCCTCCACATGGGAGCTAACATCTCGTATCAGAACCTAAAACAATAAACCAAGTTGGGGGCTTTAACCTGTCATCTTAATGTCCTCTAACTCTACACCCTTCAATGAATATTTCCCTATT
Organism: Phalaenopsis hybrid cultivar; assembly: GCA_002079205.1. Lineage (NCBI taxonomy): Eukaryota > Viridiplantae > Streptophyta > Magnoliopsida > Asparagales > Orchidaceae > Phalaenopsis > Phalaenopsis hybrid cultivar. The sequence continues at coordinate 478,096 of JXCR01149003.1, forward strand.
TATTTGTACTCAATCATATGAACTACATTCTCATTCTTACAACCTCATGTGGTTCTTTCCAAATGTTGATTGAGATAATACCAGCCCGGTTCTTACATGTTCTCACAACAAATTTTAACATCTAGATTGGCCAAACTAAGAAGTAAATGAAGTGCATTTATTTAAATAATCACAACTTCTTCCATCATTGAAGATCGATACTTTCCATAACTTCCATCCACAACTTAATTACTTATCATTATAAGAAGAAAGATAAGAAAACTACTCAGAATCCATGGAGAAAACAAAACCACACTTTAGTTTAAAAGAAGAAATCATTGTCAAACCAACAACAAGTCTCAACTAAAACCAAAAGTAGTCTTACAACAAAAAGATAAAACTTATTTCAAGTCCTCCACCAAACTCTTAAAGTTCCTTTGATTCTACAATAACAAAAAGGGAAAAAGAAAAGTTAAAGTGGTGCATGAAAATATCTACGAACTAACTCCCCAAATGAGAGCTTTCATAACTTTCCAATACTTTCAAGACTCATTTCTAAGTCCTCTCTTCTTTATTTTATAATTTTTCAAAAGGTTCCTTGGTTTCTCTTCATAACATGTTTAGATTCGATGTATTTCCCCAAGAGATGCATCATTTCGTGATAATTTTCATGCATGGTGGTTATAACCACCTATCAAGCCAATGAGTGCAGAAAAAACCTCATCAAAATTCACAGAAATTGAATTTACTCATCCGTTAACTTCCACTGACGCTTAAGCACGGGTCCTCTGGTGTTTAGGCGCGGCCTTCTCTGTTTAACCGGCGCTTAAGCGCCGGATCTGATGCTTAGGCGCCAAAACTCTTTTTGCTCCAAATTTGATCCTTTTTCACTCCTAGAAGCATTTTTCACCCTTTTACCTATATCTGCAAGAAAAACACAAAAATACCTTCCATTAAAGCATAATATCTCAAAAGTAGGTACAAAAAAGTGTCTAAAAATACTACATATTTTAGGTGTATCAACAACCAATTTTCAAAATTTTTAAAAATTTTGAGTAAAATTAACAATAAACATATCATTTGTTGAAGCTTTAGAACAAATACCAAACTATGTGAAGTTCATGAAGGTTGTACTTAATAGGAAAAGGAAGTTTGTAGATAATGAGACTGTTGCACTAAGTGAAGAGTTTAGTGCTATAATTTAGAAAAAGCATCCCAAAAAACTTAATGATCTTGGAAGTGTTATAATTCTTTGTGCTTTTGGTAAATGATTTTACGGAAAAGCTTTATGGTATTTAGGAACCAGTATTAATCTTATGTTGTTATCAAGTTTTAGAAGGTTAGGCTTAGGAGATATTTCACCTACTACTGTAACTCTTCAGTTAGCTGATCGTTCGATTACCTATCCTAAAAGATTTATAGAAGATGTTTTAATAAACATTGATAAATTTATCTTTCCTGTGGACTTTATTACATTAGATATGGAGGAAGATAAAAAAATTCCTATCATTTTAGGAAGACCATCCCAGCCACTAGAAGAGCTTTGATAGATGAGCAGAAAGAAGAATTAACTATGAGAGTTAGTGATCAAGAGGTTACATTTAATATTACAAAATCAATGAGATACCCTGCAATAGAACAAGAGTTTGAATGCTTTAGAATAGATACTAACAAATATTAAAGTCATGAATATTTTTAGAAGACTTTTGAAAGTGAATTTAAAAAGGAATATATGAAATATCAAGATGAGGATAAAATTCAAGATTAATATATAGAAGTGAGTAAATAGGATTTGGATTATGTTCAGGAAAAATTTGAAATATTAAATCATACAGAAAGTAACCAAAATTTGATTTCATCTATTGAGAAACCTCCTGAACTAGAATTGAAAACACTTCTTACACATTTGAAGTATGTATTCTTACGAGATTTATCTACATTACCTATTATTGTATCTTCAGAATTAACTGATATAAAAGAAAAATTGTTGTTGGATACTTTGAAAAGATATAAGAAAGCCTTTGGATGGACATTAGCTGATATTAAATGAACCAGTCCTTCAATTTGTATGCATAGAATTTTATTAGAAGATCAACATAAACCAAGAGGTGATCCTCAAAGGAGATTAAATAATATGATGAAAAAAGTTGTGAAGAACAATATTTAAATTGGTTAGATGTTGTAATAATATATCCTCTTTCAGATAGTGCTTGAATAAGTCCAATTCACTATGTTCCAAATAAAGGAGGTGTTACTGTAGTGACAAATGTGCATAATGAATTAATATCAACAAGACAATTCATTGGTTGGAGAATCTGCATATATTATTGAAAATTAAATTCTGCCACAAAGAAAGATCATTTTCCTTTACCCTTTTTGGACCAGATGTCTAATAAGCTGGTTGGGCATAAATATTTTTATTTTCTAGATGGATATACCAATTATCATCAAATACCTATTACTTCAGAGGATTAAGAGAAAACTACATTTTCTAGCCATTATGGAATGTTTGCTTTTAGGCGAATGCCCTTCGAATTATCTAATGCACCCACAACATTTCAAAGCTGTATGATGTCAATCTTCAATGATTTGATTGAAAAAAGGATTGAAGTCTTTATGGATGATTTTTTTGTATTTCGAACTTCATTTGAATATATTTAAAGCATTTAGTGAAAGTTCTGGAACATTGTGAAAAGACTAATCTTGTATTGAACTGGGAGAAATATCAATTCACGGGAGGAACTGTTGCAGGAGGAATTGTGCTTGGACAAAAAATTTCAGAAAATGACATGGAAGTAGATCCTGCAAAAATACAGGTTATATCAAACTTACCTTCACCTACTACAGTAAGAGGAGTTAGGAGCTTTTTAGGACATGTTGGATTTTACAGGAGATATATTAAAGAATTTTTAAAAATTACTAAACCTTTATGTTAACTTCTGGAAGAAGATACAAAATTTGATTTTAATCAATATTGCCTTAAAACCTTTGAATCTTTAAAGAAAAGCTTAATGACTGCTCCTATAATTATTTCACGTGATTGGGAGAAACCTTTTGAATTAATGTGTGATGCTAGTGATTATGTTATTGGAGCTGTTTTAGGGCAGAGATATGATAAGATTTATAAAGTCATCTACTATGCTAGTGAGACTCTTAATGATGCTCAGATTAATTATATCAACACTAAAAAAGAGTTATTAATAATTTTGCTTGCTTTTGATAAGTTTAGATCATATCTGATTAAAGCTAAAAGTGTTGTGCATATTGACCATTCAGCTATTAATTATTTGATGCAAAAGAAGGATACTAAACTAATATTAATTAGGTGGGTACTTCATATGCAAGAGTTTGATTTTGTAATAGTCGATAGAAAAGGGACTGAGAATCAAATTGTTGGTCCTCTAACTAGGTTAGCATAGAAAGAAATACTTGATTTGGAAAAAGAAATTAATGAAACCTTTCATGCTGAACATCTTTACGTTGTAAAAGTATGGGAAATACCTTGGTATGCTGATATTATAAATTATATTGTTAGTGGTATTTTACCATATAGACTGATGAAACAGCAGGAAAAAAATTCATTCATGATGCAAAATCTTTTTTTTAGGATGATCCATATTTTTGTATAAACAATGTAAACATTTAGTATATAGATGATGTGTGACTTATAAAGAAATTCAAGAAATTATTCAGAAATGTCATGATTTTGAATTTGAGTGTTATTTTAGAAATGATAGAACTATTCAAAAAATTTTGGAATATGGATTTTATTAGCCTACTCTATTTAGAGATGTTAATATATACATAAGAACATGTGATTGATGTCAGAGAGTAGGTAATATTTCAAAAATAAATGAAATGCCTCTAAATTTAATTTGGAAATTGAAATGTTTAATGCATGGGGATTAGATTTTATGGGACCATTTGTACCTTCATTTGGATATATATATATATACATATTGATTGCAGTGGATTATGTTTTAAAATGGATTTAAGCAATTGCTTTACCTAGATGTGATGCTCAGAGTGTTTCAAAATTTTTAATTAAAAAAAAATTTATAAGATATTGAATGTTGAGAGTAATCATTACCGATGGAGGGTCTCATTTTAGGAATGCAACAGATACAAAATTTTGGAAAAACATAATATGATGTATAAAATTGTAACTGCTTATCATCCTTAGACTAGTGGTTTTGCAGAAGTATCTAATCATGAAATTAAGAAAATTTTGGAAAAGAGTGTTAATCCTAATAAAATGGATTGGTCTGTTAGATTAGATACTACATTATGACTATACAGGACAGCTTATAAGACACCAATAAGAATGATTCCATAGAGATTAATTTTTGGGAAGACTTGTCACTTGCTAGTTAAATTGGAGCATAAAACTTATTGTGCTATAAAAGAATTCAACTTCAATTTGAAAGAAGCTGGTGAGAAAAGATTATTGCAATTGAATGAGCTTGAGAAAATTAGGAATGAATGTTATGATAATGTGAGGATTTATAAGAAAAAGATGAAAGAATGGCATGGCTGAAAGATAATATAAAAAGAATTTAAACTTGGATATGAAGTTTTATTATACGACACAAGATTGAAATTATTTCCTGGAAAATTGAAGTCTAGGTGGAAAGGACCATTCAAAGTTATAAAAGTCTATCCTTACGGAGCAATTAATATTGAAGACCCCAAGACTAGAAGAATATTTAAAGTGAATGGGAACAGATTGAAACCATAGCTTGATGGTAAACGAGCAATTTTTAAAGAAACTATAATATTGGGTCACCTAGAATAAGACTAGAAATGTCGGGCCGAAGACATTAAACCAAGCGCTTTGTAGGAGGCAACCCATATGTATCATTGTTTAGTTTGCATTTGAGTTTATTGAGTTTGAAATATTTTACTTATAATTATGTTTAGGTCTTTATATAGTCCGTGTATTTGCAAAAATATTTAGAAACATCTTTATTTAAGTAATTTTATGAAAAAAATTGAGAATTTATTGGATTGAAATTAAAATAGTGTTGTTTTTAGAACTGGCGCATGATGCGCTGAATTCCAGAGAGTTGGAGCATGATGCATTGTGGTGATGAAAATGACTAAAACATTTAAAAAGGTGGTTTTTGGCAATTTTTGGTGGTTTGTTCTCTTTAAAACTCTGAAAAACCAAATCCTACGTCTATTTTAAGCGGGAAAACTAGGGAAAAACCACTAGATTTCAAATTCAATGACTTCCCACTCCAAAAATACTACGAGGTTTGGAATTTTCAACCGGTGAATATTTGTAAGTTTTGATTCCCAGAAATTACATGATCAAGTTCTGGTGAAGAAGAGGCTAATCAAAGAAAGGGGAATTGTGAATCAAGGATTCAACTTAACGAATACTCGAGTAGAAGAGATTATTACGCAGAGGCGCTGGGAAGTTCTTTGCTACACTATTACCGTTGTAGTCATCCCTGTGGTGAAAGAGTTTTATGCAAATCTTCATGAGATTAATTAAGGAAGAGTCTATGGCAAGGCAGGTATGTGCAGTTCACTCCTTTAAGAAAAAATGAGATGTTTATGATTGAGAATGTGCTTATATGTCATTATGCAAATTTTACCCCTATGAGAGATAATATGAATGAACTCCACCGGTACCTTACAGATGAAGATGTGAATTAGGAGGCTAGAGATGATGGACATGTAAGTTTTTGTTTTCATTGTTAAATTGTACTTCTAAGGCATGACACTTCTTCATTGCATTGAAATTACTACCGACCATGAAGATCAGTAAGGTAACGAAGGAGAGCGCTATTTTAAATTATTGTATTCAAATTGGAAAGCCTTTTAATATCGGAGCCTTAATTGTAAAATAAGTTTTAAGTTTGATTGTGAATGGATCTGCAACTATACTTGGACATCCATCCATTATTTTCCTATTGTGCAGTCAATCGCAAGTTCCTTATGAAAGTTGGTAAAGAGTACTTCTTCCTTGGAAGCAGATGTATCTTAAAGTCTATAGCAATTGTATTAGAATGGGAGATAAAAATGATATGAATGTGTTGATGGATCAAGGATCATAGAATTCATCACCTATTCAACCCTACTATAATTTAAATGCACTTTTGAAGAGAATCGAGAAGATAGAGAAAGAGGTGTAGAATATTATTCATGTGATTGGGAATATCTCTGAAATGTTAGATCATCTAGATTGGAGGCTTAAGGAACATTTTGAACATGTTGGGCGTATTGAAGATGGTTTGGTACCTATGTTCAGGAAATATTCTTGGATTGGAGAGGATTCAACTGATGAGTTTCCATAACGACCCTTCTACAACCTGTATGTGCACTACCAATCAATGGGAGATATCTTAGAGGATGAGAGTGAAGAAGATGTTTGAACTTAATTTATGCACAAAATGTTTTATTTAGTATTGGTTCTTTTAGTTTGTTGAATTGTTCTGCATTTCCTTTCTATTTTTTGCATTATTTATGTTTATGCTTTGTATATTGTAGTTCATATTTCAATGTTAGGATGTTGGTTTGCTTTAGAACAATAAATTTTATGTTTGTTGGCTTGAAACTATTATTTTTTATTTGCGCGAATTTTATATATAAAAGTGAGTTTTGTGTTGTTTGTAAAAGTTTGGTGTTAGAATGATGTTTATATATACTTTAAAATGTTTATTTGAGTTAATTAGAGGTTGACGTAAATTGGTACGGAGCAGATTTCGACAGAATTCAAAATTTGGTGAATTTAAGCTTTGGCGCATGATGCGCCAACTTACAGAGCGTTGGGCATGATGCGCCAGATTTGGTGCNACCGATGGAGGGTCTCATTATAGGAATGCAACAGATACAAAAATTGGTGTAATAACATAATATAATGTATAAAATTGTAACTGCTTATCATCCTTAGACTAGTTATTTTGCAGAAGTATCTAACCATGATATTAAGAAAATTTTGGAAAAGAGTGTTAATCCTAATAAAATGGATTGGTCTGTTAGATTAGATACTACATTATGAGTATACATGACAGCTTATAAGACACCAATAAAAATGATTCCATAAAGATTAATTTTTAGGAAGACTTGTCACTTGCTAGTTAAATTGGAGCATAAAACTTATTGCGCTATAAAAGAATTCAACTTCAATTTGAAAGAAGCTGGTGAGAAAAGACTATTGGAATGAGCTTGAGAAAATTAGGAATGAATCTTATGATAATGCAGGGATTTATAAGAAAATGATGAAAGAATGGCATGACTGAAAGATAATATAAAAAGAATTTAAACCTGGATATGAAGTTTTATTATATAACACAAGATTGAAATTATTTCCTGGAAAATTGAAGTCTAGCTGGAAACGACCATTCAAAGTTATAAAATTCTATCCTTACGAAGCAATTAATATTAAAGACCCAAAGATTAGAAGAATATTTAAAGTGAATGGGCACAGATTGAAACCATAGCTTGATGGTAAAAGAGCAATTTTTAAAGAAACTATGATATTGGGTCACCTATAATAAGACTAGAAATGTCGGGCTGACGACATTAAACCAAGCGCTTTGTGGGAGGCAACCCATATGTATCGTTGTTTAGTTTGCATTTGAGTTTATTGAGTTTGAAATATTTTGCTTATATTTATTATTAGATCTTTATATAGTCCGTGTATTTGCAAAAATATTTAGAAACATCTTTATTTACGGAATTTTATGAAAAAATTGAGAATTTATTGGATCGAAAATGAAATAGTGTTGTTTTTGGAACTAGCGCATGATGCGCCAAATTCCAGAGAGTTGGAGCATGATGCGTTGTGGTGAAAAAAATGACTAAAACATTTAAAAAAGTTGTTTTTTGGCAATTTTTGGTGGTTTATTCTCTTTAAAAATTCAAAAAACCAAATCCTACGTCTATTTTAAGCGGGAAAACTAGGGAAAAACCACTAGATTTCAAATTCTATGACTTCCCACTCCAAAAATACTACGAGGTTTGGAATTTTTAATCGGTGAATATTTGTAAGTTTTGATTCCCAAAAATTACATGATCAAGTTCTAGTGAAGAAGAGGCTAATCAAAGAAAGGGGATTTGTGAATCAAGGATTCAACACAACGAATAATCGAGTAGAAGAGATTATTACGCAGAGGCGCTGGGAAGTGCTTTGCTATACTATTACCGCTGTAGTCATCCCTGTGGTGAAAGAGTTTTATGCAAATCTTCATGAGATCAATTAAGGAAGAGTCTATGGCAAGGCAGGTATGTGCAGTTCACTCCTTCAAGAAAAAAATGAGATGTTTATGATTGAGAATGTGCTTATGTCATTATGCAAATTTTACCCCTATGAGAGATAATATGAATGAACTCCACCGGTACCTTACAAATGAAGATGTGAATTAGGAGGCTAAAGATGATGGACATGTGAGTTTTTTTCTTCACTGTTAAATTGTACTTCTAAGGCATGACACTTCTTCATTGCATTGTAATTACTAACGACCATGAAGATCAGTAAGGTAATGAAGGAGAGCGCTATTTTAAATTATTGTATTCAAATTGGAAAGCCTTTTAATATCGAAGCCATAATTGTAAAATCGGTTTTGGGTTTGATTTTGAATGGATCTGCAACAATACTTGGACATCCATCCATTATTTTCCTATTGTGCAGTCAATCGTAACTACCTTATGAAAGTTGGTAAAAAGTACTTCTTCCTTGGAAACAGATGGATCTTGAAGTCTATAGCAATTGTATTAGAATGGGAGATAAAAATGATATCAATGTGCTGATGGATCAAAGATCATATAATTCATCACATATTCAGCATTACTATAATTTAAATGCACTTTTGAAGAGAACTGAGAAGATAGAGAAAGAGGTGTAGAATATTATTCATGTGATTGGGAATATCTCTGAAATATTGGATCATGTAGATTGGAGGCTTAAGGAACATTTTTGAACATGTTGGGTGTATTGAAGATGGTTTGGTACCTATGTTCAAGAAATATTCTTGGATTAGAGAGGATTGAGCTGATGAGTTTCTATATCGACCCTTCTACAACCTGTATGTGCAGTACCAATCAATGGGAGATATCTTAGAGGATGAGAGTGAAGAAGATGTTTGAACTTAATTTATGCACGAAACATTTTATTTAGTATTGGTTCTTTTAGTTTGTTGAATTGTTCTGCATTTCCTTTTTATTTTTTGCATTATTTATGTTTATATTTTGTATATTGTAGTTCATATTTCAGTGTTAGGATGTTGGTTTGCTTTAGAACAATAAATTTTGTGTTTGTTGGCTTGAAACTATTATTTTGTATTTGCGCTAATTTTATATATAAAAGTGAGTTTTGTGTTGTTTGTAAAATTTCGGTGTTAGAATGATGTTTATATATACTTTAAAATGTTTATTTGAGTTAATTAGAGGTTGACGTAAATTGGTACGAAGCAGATTTTGACAGAAATCAAAATCTGGTGAATTTAAGCTTTGGCGCATGATGCGCCAACTTACAGAGCGTTGGGCATGATGCGCCAGATATGGTGAATGTTGCGTCAAAAACCCGAACACAACATATCACCTAGAGAACCACAAAATTTCATAGACAAACTCCATTTTCACTGCTTGTGTCGTCTCCTACCTCTAAACCTTGACCTAGGGCTTCTTATTAAGGACAGAAGAGAAGATTTTGGAGGTCAAAAATCTTAGATTTCACCTTCTCTTAGTAAGAGCTTCATTTTAACTTAGAAATTTTTTATTTATACCATGGATTTTTTGTAAATTATGGAAGATCCAAAATTTGTGATTTTTGATGAAAAAGCTTGAAGAAAACTCATGATGAAAAGTTTCTTACCAAATGATCTTGCTTGAGAAGTTAGATTTTTTATTTAGTAATTTATTTGGATTTTAATAGAATTTCTAGTGGATCCCTGAGTTAAGAGAGCAAGGTCATCTGAAGATTTTGATTCATGAAGATTCATTAACTTCATGGCCCAAATTAGTTAAAATACTCAAATAAAGACCAGAACATTGATCCAAGAACTGGCATTTACAAACCCGAGTGGCGAGATCGAAAGGTTGACCCTTACAAGAAATTGGGAAAGATTGTGCTACTTCACTACAGTAGCAGTTGTCCCCACGATTCCAGAGATTTATTCCAACTTGAGGATCACTGTTGATGAACATATACTGGTTGAGGTAAATAAGTTGAATTTAGTGCTAATCGCATCAATACTTTTTATTGGTTGACGGGTGTATCTTTTTTATTAATATATTGTGTTCGTGATGATAGATTCATCACCGTATGAAGTGCTTGCCTTTCGGAGGGATGGAACAGGAGAGTAGAAGATTAAGAATAACAAAATAGTTAACTTCTTTTCTTCCATGTTGACTAGCCAGTCAAAGGTGTGGCATAATTTTATTTCTGCTAGATTATTGCCAACGAATCATCTTGCCAATGTTATGAAAGATAGACCTGTATTGAACTATTGCATTCAGAACATGAAAGCAATAGATGTTGTTGCACTTATAGTTCATCATGCTCGAAGTATAGCTGGTAGCTCTACAGCTAGTGGTTTGGGATACCCTATTTTCATTATTACTTTCTGTGAACAATCAAAAGTAGAGTTCCATAAAATTGAAGAAAGATTACAACCATAGAATCCTATTCAGAGGCATATCATTCAGAGAGTTTAATCATCTGTTGAATCTAGGGGTGGAAGAAGGGATAGACCATCAACATCTGCTGCAGGGGCATGTACTTATCGCCCTGCATCATTAGAAAATATTATGGACCAACTCATGATTCAACAAATGGACATAATTAATATTCAGAATCAGTTGTGAGAGATTGGAGCAAGAAATACTTATAATGATGATTATCAGCAGAGGAGAGTTCAACATGATTCTGATTTTAGGAATGCTATGGTGAGACATTTTAGGGGTGAACGCAATGTGAAAATTCCTCCTTGGCCTAGTTTTACTCCCTATGCTCCTATTCGGGATGAAGACGAGGAAGAAGAAGAAGAAGAAGATGATGATGATGATGAGGAAGGAAATGAAAACAGATATTTTTATGAGTTTAGTATAGTTTTTTTTTTTTATTTTTGTTTGTTATTTCTAATTGTAAAGTGTTGTATTTTCATTTAGGAACTATTCTAATAACAACTTTCATGTTGTGTTGTGAACATAATTGTAATAATAATTGTAGAATTTTAATTTTTTTGCATTTTTAGTATTTTCTATTTTGTTTTTCAGTTTTCGTATTTCTATTTTTAATTCTCAGCAAATTCTTTAGAATATATTATGGTTTATTTAATGCTTTAAAGCATGTATGTTTTATAAATTGGTACCTGCAGTATACCAGAGCCCAATTTCATACTTTGAAATCCTCTACAGATCAGTTTTTATTTTCATGAATTTACTGTTTTTTTTCAAATACTAAAATTTTGTACTAAAACATTTTTAAAATTAATTAAAAACTTAAGTTTAGGGGAAGAAAAATTTCTTTTTAAAAAAAGCAAACTAAATTTTATTTGTCCTCAATTAACTATGCTTTTAAAAATTAATTCAACATGACCTAAGATATTAAGATTTAACTTTAAATGACTATACTTATGTTTATAATATTTCGGTAAATTTTGGTAAAAAGTTTTTAATAATGAAGTTCAATTCTAAAGTTTAAGATAATTGGTATGATAGGATAAGACTATGCTTTTCTTTTTAAAGTAAAGGAAGTTGTATTTTTGAGGTTTTAAGAATTTTGGAGTTTCATCTAAGAAGAAAAGAATGAGACTTTATAAAAAATCATATACTAATATGAATTTATAAAGGAAGAAAGGTATGGAGCTTTAACTTTAAGAAGAGGATATTGAAGTTAAAAATTATTAAAAGCTATCTAGATATAGTAATCCTCACTTTAAAAAGAAAAGAAAAAGAAAAGAAAGGATTGAAAAGATCCTAAAAGAAAAAAAAAGGAAAAGGAAAAGAAAAGAAAAGAAAAATAGGAGAGGAGAAGCTTGAGGAGATGCCTAATCAAAAATTGACTTCACTTGAATCACCTTAAATTAGGAGCTTTATTACATTTCTAAACTTGTATTGGAATATTAGTAGCATTCATAGTAAAGTTTTAATGAAGTTCTTTTCATATGAATGTTCTAAATGTCCTTAATATAACAAATTACAACTCTTCTAGAAGTGAATAGAGATTCAAAAATCTTAGATTTTATTACTAAGTATTCCTAGACTTGGAGTTTGAATCTAAGTTATTAAATGTTTTTCGTAAATTTTGATATTTTATTTATTAAAATAAAGTATAGAAGTTATAAGTAAATCTCTACCCTAAGTCATATGCTTTTATGTAGTAAAAGTGTGACTTGAGGATAAGTAACATTTAAGTTAATGGGATTTTGATACACCAAAATAATATACTGTTTTAAGTACATATTTTATGCTTCTTTTTGATGATATTTCTCTTTAAAGAAGGGTATTTTCATGTTTTTGTTGCAGGTATATAATTTTTAGGCATTTGGAGAAAAAATTACAAAACGGAGAAAATTTGTAGCCAAAACAACCAATTTTGGAATTTTGGCGCATATGATGCGCCGTTTGATAGTGTGATGGCGCATGATGAGCCAGATTTGGTGCATGAAGTGCGAGTGAGGAATTTTCGTAGATTAAGGCGGTTCAAGACCAATTTTGTGCAAATTTTCAAAGGGATACTTGTTCTACACACCCCTTGGAGTGGTTCAATGCATCTATACACTTTAGGAGGTTCTTTTATGAAGAGATACGTCTCTTGGATCAAATGACACATCTTTTAAATTCGAAAGAGTTGAGTTTTAGAGGAAATTTTTGAGGGAATTTTGAATTTTTTCTGAAAGGATGCAGTCCTTAATAAAAGAAGAAGACTTCAATGTGTTGAGAGAGAGTTGAAAGGGGGACAAAAAGGCAAGAAGGTGCTGGCATGAAAAGCAAGGAGAGGAGATTTTATTCTAGGGTTGTAAGAGTAGACGCAACGCGAGAGTTTTCTTCTTCAATACTCTTCTAAGAGTGAATTGAGTGAGTTTGGAAAGAGAGAAAGGCTTGGAGAGAACTTCTAGGGATTTTCTTAGGAAGGAGTGTGAGATATATTGTGTCTTTTATTTCTCTTGTTTTGTAAACTTGTTTCCATATATGAAATCCATATTTTTTCATATCCTTCTCGTGAATTTTGAGTAATTTACTTTATTCTTCTCCCTACTTTGAGATATGGTTTTGTGAAGATCTGATTTTTTTCTTTGGTTTTAAATGCTAATAATTTGTGATGATTTCAACTCTGATCTTCATTTACTTTTCGATCTGACCAATTAAAATATTAAAACATGTTGTGAAACATATGTTCTGAAAAAGGCTATGACTTCTACAATAGGGGGAAAGTCACATTTGATTTCATGGGAGAGTATGTCATCCATGGAACTAAGTGCAAATAAATATGGAAATATACTTTGTTGGATGAAAAATGAGAGATTTAAGGTGATGGATTAAAATTCCCAATTTGGTCTAGTTGATTGGAAACTGATGTGAGATTGTTAACCTCCAGGGGAGGGAGTAGTGGGATCTCTGGAGTGGAAGTCGGTATTCTCCCAGCCTAATCATGGTAATAGAGACCAAACTCTAAATTAGTGAATGTTCTTTATAACACTCACATAAGGGTAAAGAATAGGATTGCTCCTATTTGCCACAAAACAATTTATATATATATTTTTAACTGATTTTAATTTCTTCACAATCTACATACTCATTGTAAAGGGGAATGATAGTTTCTTAAATTTGAATCTTCCATCAACAAAAACTTTGTTTACTTTTTGTAATTTTACATTTTAAAGTTTAGTTTTAAGTTAGTTAACTTTGTTTTTTCAATTGCATTTTTTATAGCATTCACTATAGTAGTTAATATTCAAACATCGCACTATATTTTTATTTTTGCATTTTTAAGTTATAAAATAATTTTAAGAACTTATAGGTTTTTTTAATTTCCCCGTGGGATCAATATCTAGGACTCCATTACAGCCCTTTATTACTTGAGTGATATGTATACTTGTGTTAATTTTAAAGGGGATTTGACAGTTTAGAAAGAGTTTTAAATATAAATTATTTTCATAAAAGGTATTTTTTAGGGATTATATTGCATATTTGTTTTCATATGTGCCGTGTGTAATTTGTAATATTGAAAAATATTTGAAAAATTAACACACTAAATCTACTCGCAACAACCATCCCACCGCCGGTATTTGAAATTGGATCGAGTTCAAAGTCTGCTCCATTAAGTTGAGCTCAAAGAAGGAACCATAGCCCAAAGTCTCGAAAGGCCGCTAAGCAGAAATTCCAGAAATGATACCTGTTGATTAGTTTCCTCACGAGGAGGCACTCGGATTACTGGAGGCCTCACTGCTCGTGTGAGGGAGTAGGTTTCACCCTTTAATGAACACTAATGGATATGAAAGTATTCAAAGGATCATTGCTACCTTACCATCATTTCATGGTCATAGTGAGGAGAGGGAGAAGCCCATTCCTAACACTAAAGTCTGTACAGTGTTCTAGAGATTAGCCGCTAAAGAAGGATGTTTGATAATTGAACTGCTTAAATGAGTGGGATGTGCAATATCCCCTCCCATGAAGAAAAAAATTCTAAGAGATGTCAAATATACCACACGCCCTCAAACATTACCTGAAACTTTGCCTGCTCGCATTCCCGTCAGGTTTCGCTTGGGAAGCAGTGTTGATACTACCTTCATCACTACATATTCTACTGTCGATGCTCTAAGACCTGCAGTCTATCGACGGTTAAGTCACATATGGATATGAGAATTCTATCAGTTACCAGTCATGAGGATGTTTCTAAGGTTCTGAAGGAAAAGATGAAGAAGTTACCCGTTATTGTATCTGATCTGCACCATGTGGAGCATGGCTCTCTCCGATGTGCTGATGCCTATGTTAAGACACACTGTCTCAAGACATCACCGTCGAAGAAAAAGGTATGGGTATCTAAGGTTTCCATACCAATACGGTTTAGTGAGACCTTAATTTAGGATCATGGAATGAAGCAAGGGTCCGAAGTATCGAACATCGTCGTAGCTATTGCTATTGAATTGGATAAACGAGTGGAGGATGTTCAACATAGTCCCCTAGATCTCAAGATGATACCATAATCAATAATTGAAGAAAAGTTTGAGAAGCTCAGGTTCGAGATTTCTGTTTAGCTCGAGAACATGAAATTTCTGTTGATGATGATGATGATGAAGATTTTGACTTTAATGACTATCTTGACGAATACTTCATGGATATTTATGTCATCAAAACTAAAGCCGCTGCACCTGTACGCGACACCCAATCTCTTATTGAAGTGAATGTTGTAGATGATCTGCGTAGGGCTTTTCTACTAAGGGACGAGAAAATCAACCAAATATAGAAAAGAATGGAAGAGATTGCCATTACCATGACTACTATGGCTACAGTTAATGGACAGTCTCAACCACAACAGTTAGCTTCTCCAGAAGTCAACCAGCCAAAAATTATACATACCACTGATGAAAGGAGTGAAGTTGCCTTGGTTAACAGGTATGATCAGCAAAAGAAGGACTCTATCCAAAGCATCATACAAGCAAAGGAATTTAAACAAATGGTCAAACAAGTTTGGGAGGCCTTGGCCCAATCTAAGGGTGGTGCATTGATTTTAAAGGGTAGACCCTACCCAGAGTAGTTTGATGGCAGACCCTACCCTAAGGGTTTTGTGTCACCAAACTTTAAGATATTTGATGGGACCGGAAGTCCCAAACATCATAAAATGTATTTTTGAGCCAGTTGTGCATACTGGAGGTAATGAAGCCTTGATTTTCCTTCAGTTTCTCAGCATCATATTAGGGATAGCATTTGATTGGTATGTTAAGTTGCCCAATGGATCAGTAAAGACATTCTCCTAGTTTGAACAGTTGTTTATAAAGAGATTTGTTGGAGCACATCATCATGTTTCTATTAGAGATCTTGAGATAGAAAATCAAAAGTCTAACGAGACTTTAGTGGATTATATCTTGAGGTTTGAGTAACTTTAGCATGAAATGTGAGCCTCAACTATAGGAACATCATGCAATTGAGATTCTACTCAAAAGCATCCATGGGCCTACAAGAAGAAGTCAAGCATATGGATTCTCATGAAAAGACCGAGAAGCCTAAGACAATAAGGATATTCAGGAAGAAGTCTCGGATAGTGTCAATAGTTGATAAGGGAAAGGAGTTGATGAAGAAACAAGCAGAACATTCTCACCACAATTCCCAGCAATCGTCACAACATACTTAGTAGCAACAAACACAGCAGCATGACCAGTCTGGCCAGCAGTCACACCAAGGAGGACCGTATCAAGCATAAGGTATAACGGGTCCTACTCTTTCAGAATGAAAAAGAAGGATATATTCTTTCAAAGATGAGGGTGTGCCAAGGATGTTCAAAAATTTAATGAAGAAGCCTGAGTTGGCCATCACATCCTTGGATGAATTTTGTTTGTTAAAGGAACTGCCTGGGATAACCTTCACAGATGAAGACTTGTTTCTTTACACTACTGACCCTAACCGTTCACTCTATATCTCTGTTAATATCGTTAGATTTGTATTGTCCAGAGTTTTGGTGGATTTGGGTGCATCACTTAACCTAATGAGTCTACGGACATTGGCATATTTGGATATTGAAGCTCAAGAGCTTACAACCAATAAAATGATGTTAAGAAGATTTAGCTAAAAGTGAGAAAGAGCCCTTGGATCAATTACACCGTTATTGAAAGTTGAAGACCTAGTAACAACACAAAATTCCACATCATCAATACAGAGACCTCTTTCAATGCTTTACTAGGAAGATCATTAATTCACAAGCATAATATGGTTCCATCGTCTCTACACCAATGCATCAAATATTTTAAAGAAGGAAAAGAACATTACATCGATGCACATTTACAACCATTTTTAGTTCATGAAGTAAGTATCCATGAAGACGCTGCCTACTACGCACCTCTAAGGAAAATTTTCTTTTCCCATGAACTTGTGGCAAATAAAGTACAAATTTAGAAGAATCAAATAGAAGAGGCCATTCAACTAAGCTTCAACAATGGACTACTGTTTCTTCACAACAAGTTGGTAGAGGTTCTTTTAACCCATATACCCAAGATTGAGGACTGGGACGTGGATGAAGATGAAGGAACACGATTGTTGAATGGACTAGGTCGACCATCAACATCGACATGGAAGCAAGTTTTGATGAAGGAAGCTCTGAGGAAGAAATGATGATGATAAAGCAGAAGAAAACATGGTATGGGATAACCTTGGAAGATGTGGAGAAAGGTGAATATGAGTTTATGTATTACCGGATAAACCACAGTGTGAATGCCATGACCCTTACTCCAATCTATCCTCAGAAGGTTAAGAGTTTAGAGGTAAAGGAAGTCCATAGTGTTTGTTTAAAGCCGATCAAGTTTTATTGTGCTTCCCCTTCTACTAGTTCTGAAAATAATGTAAATTTAGAAGAGGATTCTAATGAATTAATTGAATTACCTTTTAGTTACTTTTCTCTTTGTGTACAAAAACTAGTTTGATCTTGAAATTGCTTATATGCAACATTATACCAATGTCTCTGATTATAATTTCATTTATATTTCCATACTTTGCAACAGAGTCAAAACTTGATCCTAAATAAATTAAGAATTTAACTTTTGAATTTATATATATATTGGGATACTACCAAAGTATACGTATCGTTATCAAGTAATATAGGACTTTTTGATTAAAACTTGAATATCAAACCCACAAGGAAATTATGCAATATGCTCTATTAAAAAGCAAACTTTCTATTTTAAAAAGACAATTACTTAAACTATAGATGTATCGTAGTAATTAAAATTTAAATATTTTTTGTTTTTTTTAAATTTTGACAAAATAGTAACAATTTAAAAAAGATAACTTGAGTTTATGTAAAAGAAAAGCACTGAATTTGAAAATATCTTTCTCCTTATCATGAATCAGTAATAAGCATAGAAATTATGTTGTGGAAGTATGCAAATTGTGCTGTGTCAAATAGGAGCAATTATATTCCTTACCCTTACTAGAGATGTTACAATGAACATTGACTACTTTAAAGTTTGAATAGTTCTAAAGACCAACTATGTAGAGAAGATACTAGCTCACTCTAGAGTTCCGTCAATTCCCTCCACCTTGGGGCTAACATCTCATATCAGAACCTAAAACAATAAACCAAGTTGGGGGTTTTAACCTATCACTTTAAAGTCCTCTAACTCAACACCCTTCAATGATTATTTTCCCTATTTATTTTCACTAAACTATATGAATTATATTCTCACTCATACAACCTCATGTGATTCTTTCCAATTATTAGCTGAGACAATACCAACCCGATTCTTTTATCTTCTCACAATGAATTTTAACATTTAGATAGGCCAAATCAAGAAGTAAATGAAAGTACATGGACTTGAATCATCACAACTTCTTCCAACATTAAAGATTAAGAATCTTCACAACTTTCATCCAACACTTTAATTACTTATCATTTTAGGAAGAATAAAGAAAACTACTTAGAATCCATGGAGAAAACAGAACCACACTTTAGTTTAAAAGTAGAAATCATTGTTAAACAAAGAAGAAGTCTTAATTAAAACTAAAAAGTAGTTTAAATACAAAAGATAAAAACTTATCTCAAATCCTCCACAAAACTCTTGAAGTTCCTTTGAATCTCTTAAAGATAAAAACTTATCTCAAATCCTCCACCAAACTCTTGAAGTTCCTTTGAATCTCTCTTGTAGTTAAAAAAAAAGATAAAAACTTATCTCAAATCCTCCACTAAACTCTTGAAGTTCCTTTGAATCTCTTCTCCTTTTTAACACTTTTAACTCTCAAAATAAAACTAAAAACAAAAAGGATAAAGTAAATTGTTGCGGTGCCTGAAAATCTCTCCCTTTTTAAGCACTTTTCAGGACTTTAAGCACTCTCTCCCTCTTCAGGCACACACCTCAAATGTCTCAACTTCCTTCTTTCATAAATCTCCAAAATGTGCCTTGGAAATTCTTCAGAATATGTACAAATTTGATGTGTTCTCTAGGCGATGCCTCATTTCACAAGTCTTTTAATAATATTTTCATTCATAGTGGTCATAACCACCCTCTTTAGCCAATCGGTGCCTTAAATACCTCTTCAAAATTTGGTTAAATAAAGAAAACCGGCAGATAACTGCCTCTGGCGCTTAAGCGTGAGGCCTCTGGCGCTTAGGCGCTGCCTTCTCTATTTAACTGGCGCGTAAGCGTCGGATCTAACTCTTAGGCACAAAAACACTTTTGCACAAATTTTCGCTCTTTACCTCAAATTTTATCCTTTTTCCTTCCTTTTAGCATTTTTTACCTTGTTACTTGTACCTAGAAGAAAAACATGCAAATACATTCCATTAAAGCGCAATATCTCAACAATACGCATAAAAATGCTTCTAAAAACACTATCTATTTTATTTGTATCAAAATCCCCCAAACTTAAAATGTTAGTTGTCCTCAAGTGGCACTTCAATTTTTAAAAATTAAATAGTTATGATATGTATATGAGTTTCTTTTGGAGTTACTAAAACTTAGATTTAGAAATTTCGTAGTCCAATTTAGAAAAAAAATATTCTGTCAAATGAGACCAACTTAAAGCTTAGAAAATTTTAATGTTAAGAAAGTTGAAAATATGAGTTCCTATCTAATTCAAAAATATTGTAGATTTTCCAAATTTAGAATTTAGTCCTATTATTATCTCCACTTAAAAGTTTTTATTAAGAATAATTTTACTTACTATATTATATCTTTAAGCATAAGAGTTTTTGAAGTCTTATACTTTAAAAAGATCAAATGTGGAACCAATTTTTGATTAGACACTAATCCTCAAGCTTCACCTCCCTTTTCTTCTTTTTCTTTTCTTTTTCTTTTCTGTTTCTTTTCTTTTTATTTTTCTCTTTTTCTTTTTCTTTTTTTTTCTCTTTTTCAAGCAATGATTACTATATCTAGATAGGCCTTTAATGATTTTGAATTCCACTTCTCCTTTCATAAAGCAAATTCTTGATATAAATCTTTTACTTATAAATATAATAATAGTTTTGAAAATTATTTTTTAATAAAAGAACTTTAATTATTAAATATAATAGTCTAAATTTTCTTAATTTTTCAAAAATACAATTTTTCTTATTAAAGATTGTTACACTATATTTAACATTTTTTACTCTAAAAATTTTTAACTGAAAGTTTTTCTTTATTACTCAGAATTTTAACTAAGTTCTCTTACTCATTTCAATAATCAAATTTTACTTCCCTAATATAACTTTATATACATGATCATTTTTCTTTACAAATCAAAGTCATTTGTAGAACATTTGAGAACAAATAAAATTCAAGCTTTTGAAAATACTTTTCATCCCTCCCACACTTAAATTTTTAACAGATTAAATAGTTTAGCATCAGATATATATTAGTAGGAATGAAAATTGAAATAACATGCTTACTTAAATTTTTATATCTTAAGTATACATGTATAAATCTAAAAACATGAGTAAAACTTTTTTGATCAATTTTTATCATTTTTATTTTAATTTAACATGTAGAGATTCAATAGACTTCTAAGTAGTGAGAACAAACATAAAAACAAACTAACACACTAACTTTGATTTCCAGTCTCAACATAATAACAAACACACAAATCAAATAAAAGAAAAATACAGGGTAGCTGTTTTCTAAGTTTAAAATTTAAAACTAAAGTTAGCAAGATTTTAAACTTTCCAAAAGATATAGAATTAAATTCAATCCTTAACTAACTATCACAGTACTAAAGACATAATAATAGTTACTACCCTAGAATTTAAAACAAAATACTAACAAAACCCAGCATCACAATAACAATTAAGTATAAGTCCAAACCATCACATAATCCAAATAAACACATAAATGCAAATGTAGCAAGCCAAGTCTACATAGTCCATAACATAATACAAACATAAAAATAAATCACTCCTCCTCTTCATCATCTTCAGAATCACCGCTATTCTAGACATTTGTAGACTCATAATCAGGGTATCCATGATAAGGAGGAAATTGCACTCCTTGGTTACCCCATAATGAGGCACTCCAAAGATGAGTGAAATTTCTCTTCATAATCACTTTTGCTTATATTATACCCATCAATATGACCTGCAAAGCTTTCTAAATTTTTTACATTATCTGCGGTATAATTGATATTATCCATCATCCTCTGAAATAATTGATCTTGGGTCTCATTAGACTCACCTCTAGAAGTAGAAGCACCTAAGGTAGATGGTCTAGATGTAGAAGTAGCAGAGGTAGAAGCCACTGACATTTCCATTCCATAGCTCAGTGAAAATCCTCCTCTCCATCCAAAAATAGAATGCTCTGAATATGACTTCACATTTACACTAGTAATTGGGTTTAGAAGCAATAATACTTCCTCCCAGGTATCATTTATCACTCCAGCCTACTCACATAAAGAAAAGATCAAGGAAGCAAATCCCAGACCTGTAGTAGTAACGATAGTGGCAGAACTGATGATAGTCTGATATATCAAAGCTCTAATGTTGATGAGCTTTCCTTCCTGGATATAATAATTTAAGTTCGCTCTCTCTTTGGTAACTTCACTGAGATGATTATTTTGTAGCAGACGAGCAGAAATAAAATAGTGTCTTTCCTTCAGAGGTGCACTTAACTTTCGCATAAAAAAATAAAGTATCCGGTGGCAAATGGTAGAACAAATTTCTTACCTCCGGTGAAAAAGGTACCAACTTTGCTCTAACCATGACTCTATCATCTTCAGCTTCAGGGAAATTTGCATAGAACTCCCTAACAATAGATATAACTGCAACAACACAAAAAAAATAGAATCGTTCCCACTGTCGGCGAATGATCATATCTTCCACAGATCTATCTGGATTCTTAAAACAACGCTCCTGAATAAGATTTTGTGATTGTAATGCATCACTATACCTATCTTGAGCATTCGACCTCACAAATTTGCTCGAATCAAAAGGACTGTTTCCTTCACTTCACTTCATTCTTGGTGCCATTATACAATTTTAGAAAACTTCAAAAATAACTTCAAAAATCAAGTCTAAACTACTAAACTAAACTTCTAAAAGCATAAACTACACTTCCTATGCAAATTCCATAGATTTTTTCTCATTTTTCACCATGAATAGTGAATTTCCAAATTCTTCCAAATGTACTCAAAATACATGGTGATATTCCAAAATTTTTACATAGAAGTAAAGCTCTTACCTTAAGAAATCCAAATGTAGCAAATTTTTCTTAATTCAACCAAAAAATCTCAACTTAATAGTGTGCCCTAGCTCTACAAAATCGTAATTTCGAGAGGTTGAAGGTGAAGGGAGGTGAAAAATGGCAATTTTTGGGTTAATTTTTCACCTTTAACCATTCACAAAATGGTTTTCATGAACTGGCTCTTAAGCACGAATAAGTGGCGATTAGGTGCCTGCCTCTCGGTTACATCATGCTTAAGCGCGAGAATGTGGCGCTTAGGCACCAATGCACAATTTTTGAGATTTTTAAATTTAAGTAAAATCCACTATTTGCCTAAGTATACCACCCATAAATGGTCTCATAACACTTAAATGACTATTTTCATCTCCTTTAACTCTCCTCTCTCTCAAAATTCTCTATATAACTCAATGCAATTTGAGGTTAAAAATAACACTAATTTTCACACAAACAAATGTATATTCATTCACAAATTATTACAAATCTATGTAACACTTAATTATTACTCCAAATAGTCTCGGATAAGAAAATTTTCTAAGCACGAACACTTAACAAACATTCATTATCAAACACATAAAACCAAAAACACTGAAAATAAGACAACCACTAACACATAAACACAACGACTCCTAACAAATAAACTTTGACATCAAACTTAATTCCACTCTTCATTTGATGTGATAAACTCCGGTCTTTCATTAGTCTCTCCTGAGGTAGTAAGAATATAAAGTTCATAAAATGGACGATGGTGACGAGCTCAGACACTATCTTCTTAAATCTATTTCTGCTTAAAAAACATCTCCTTATCTACTTCCTCTATATAACTAGTATGGATAAATTACATTTTCAATTACCATCCCATATGCTCAAGATGTGCATGAACCTCAATTACCATGGTCTCAAGTAAAGCCATGGTAGTCTCAATTTTGTTGATCTTTTCTGATATTTCTTGGATACTAATGGTTAAGAAACTGTTATACATCTCTAGTGCACTTTGACTAATGAATCTCTTCCTCAAGATATCTTCCTTCTTCTTCAAATCCATCTTCCATGAAAACATCTTCTTTAAATCTCTCTTTCCTTAGATTTTTAGGGTTAAAAATGATCTGGGGTGAAATTCCTTCAGAAAACCCTTCTATTTATATGCCTAAATCTCTCTAATAACTTCTAGGCACGTCTTGGAACTGTCATAACACATTTTTACAAACTAATTGCCGGTTAAACCTTCTAGAATCTTAATTTTGCACTTGATTTTTTAACTACCGTGCTTAAGCGTCGAATATTAGCACTTAAGCGCCAGTGCACATTTTTGCACCAGTCAACTAAACGTCAAAATTCTCATTCTAACATGTCTAGGTTACTAAATAAAGTCTTAAAATCAATACTAACACATAATAGTCTAAAGAATACTACCCCAATTTTCTTAATCACACACAAACAACAATCAAACCAAAAACACACTGATAACTATGGGTTGCTTTCCACAAATGCTTGGTTTTACGCCGTCAACCAGATGTAACCAGTGCTTATTTTGGTTGACCCAACATCATTCCTTTATTAAATTTATGTTGATCGCCTACAAAATAAGGTTTCAGTCTATGACCATTCACTTTAAACACTTTATCATTCTTAAGAGCTTTAATATCCACCGCTCCATAAGGATAAACTTTTATCACAACAAATGGCCCGTCCACCCGGACTTAAGTTTTCCTTGAAATAATCTTAACCTTGCATTATATAGAAAAACTTGTTGCCCTAGCTGAAAATTTTTAGTAAGAATCCTTTGATCATGCCACTTCTTCATCTTTTCCTTATAAATCTGAGCACTTTCATAAGATTCATTCCTTATCTCTTCAAGCTCATTTAATTACAACAATCTTTTCTCAATAGCATCTTTTAAATTATAATTTAACTCTTTAATCATCTAATATGCTTTATGCTCAAGTTCAACTAATAAGTGACAAGTTTTCCTAAATATTAGCCTATATGGGGACATTCTTATAGGAGTTCTATATGCAGTCCTATAAGCTCACAAAACATAGTCAAGTTTGACGGACCAATCCATTTATGTTGGATTCATAATTTTTTTTCATAATTCTTTTAATTTCCCAATTGGATAATTCAGCCAAACCATTTGTCTGTGGATGATAAGAAGTAGTAATTCTATGATTTAAATGATATTTTTTTAATAATTTCTCCATTATGGAATTTCTAAAATGACTTCCCACATCAGTTATGATAACTCTCAGCATCCCAAATCTACAAAATATGTTCATTTTCAAAGGTTTTGCAACACTTTAAGCATCACATCTAGGTAAAGCAACAACTTCTATTCATTTGGATACATATTCCACTTCTAACAGTATATTTAAATTTCTGAAAGATTGTATAAATGCTCTTATGAAATCTAATCCCCAAACATCAAATATTTCAACTTCTAGCATATAATCGAGGGACATCTCGTTTCTTCTAGAAATATTGCCTACTCGTTGACATCTATCACAAGTTTTGATACATTCATTAGCATCTCTAAAAATAGTAGGCCAATAGAATCCAAATTGTAAAATTTTGTAAGTTGTTTTATCAACACCAAAGTCTCCCCAAAAATCAAAATTATGACATTTTTGGATAATTTCATCAGTTTCTTCTAATGGTAAACATCTTTGAATAATCAGATCCTTTCCTAGTTTATATCATCCCAAAAATAAGTCTTAGCTTCATACATAAATTTCCTCTTCTGTTGGTATGTCATTTTATAAGGTATAATATCACTAATAAGAAAGTTCACAATGTCGACATACCATAGAACATGCCACTTATTAATATTGAACATTTTTTCATCTAGAAAATGTTCATCAATTTATTTTTTAAAATAGAGTGGGTTTTCTAACTCAAGTTTAGAAAAATGATCAAAAATTTGTTTTCAATTCCCTTTCTATCTAATATTTCAAAGTAAAATTCTTACAAAATAAGAATCCATCTTAGAAGTATAGGTTTAGCTTCCTTCTTTTTCATGAAGTACTTTATAATAGAATGATCTTTATGCACTACACAATGAGTTCCAATTAAATATGATCAAAATTTATCAAAGGAATATACTATTGCTAAAAACTCTTTCTCAGTGGTTGTATAGTTAATTTGACTTTCATAAAGAGTTTTACTAGCATAATAATTTACTTTAAAAATTTTATCATATATTTGTCCTAAAATAGCTCCAATAGCATAATCACTAGCATCACACATCCATTCAAAAGGTTTTCCCCAATCTGGTGAAACTGTAACTGGTGCAGTGACTAATTTTTCTTTTAGTAACTTAAAGCCTTTTAGGCATTCCTCATCAAAATTAAAAATTGCATCTTTCTCTAGTAAACGGCATAAAGGCTTAGCAATATTAGAAAAGTCTTTAATATATCTTCTATAGAATCTAGCATGTCCTAAAAAACTCCTAATTTCCGTTACATTTGTTGAATAAGGTAAATTAGCGATCACTTGAATTTTAGCAGAATCTACTTCCATACCACTTTTTGATATTTGATGTTCTAATACAATTCCTCGTGCTACCATAAATTGACATTTTTCCAATTAAGAACTAAATTTATTTCTTCACAGTGCTTAAGAAATTTTAATAAAGTTTCTAAACATGGTTCAAATCAAGTTTCAAACACTGAAAAATCATCTATAAAAACTTCAATCCCTTTTTCAATTAAATCACAAAAAATTTTCATCATACATCTTTGAAATGTAGCAGGGGCATTACATAAACCAAGGGAATTATTCTAAAAGCAAAATTACCATATGGACTGGTAAAAGTTGTTTTCTCTTGATCCTCAAGTGTTATTTGTATTTGGTGAACAAGTATATCCATCTAGAAAATAAAAGAATATATGCCCAGCTAGTCTATCCAGCATTTGATCTAGAAAGGGTAGTGGAAAATGATATTTCCTAGTGACAAGATTTAATTTTTTATAACCAATGCATATTCACCACCCTGTAACTTGTCTAGTAGGTATTAACTCATTATGTTCATTCACAGTCACATTTACTCCTTTCTAAGGAATGTAGAGAATTGGACTAACCCATAAATTATCTGAAATAGAGTAGATAATTCCAACATCTAACCAATTTAAAATTTCTTTCTTAACAACTTCTTTCATAACAGGATTCAATCTTCTTTGAGGATCAGCCCTGGGTTTGTAGTTCTCTTCCATATGTATTCTCTGCATACAAATTGAAGGATTGATTCCTTTAATATTAGCTATTCTCCATCCAAAGGATTTATTAAAATTTTTCAAAATTTTCATCAATCTTTCTTCTTCTTCCATTGTTAACTTTGAGGAAATTATAACCAGTAAAGTAGAGGAATCTCCCTAAAATGACATATTTTAAATGATCAGGAAGTAACATCAACTCAAGTTTTAGAGGTTTTTCAATTGATAGTCAAAATGATTTATCTATGTCTATCATGTCCGGAATTTTAAAACTTTCTTGAACATAGTTTGAATCTTCCTTAAAAAGAACTTCACATTGATCTAATTCCTCTTCTTGCTCGTGTTTCAAATCTTGTTCTTCAAATTTTTCTTCATAATTAGTTTTGAAATGACATTCACTTAGATATCTTATAACATCCATTCTAAAACATTCATATCTTTACCTTTTACAGGATACATTATTGATCTTAAAATGTTAAAAGTAACAGTTTGATCATTGACGAGCATTGTTAATTCCCCTTTCTACTCGTCTATCATAGATCTTTCTGTGGCTAGGGAAGGTCTCCCAAAAAGATAGGTATCTCTTTATCTTCCTTCATATCTAGCACAATGAAATCAACAGGAAAAATAATTTGATCCATTTTCACTAGGACGTCTTCTAAAAGTCCTTTAGGGTATCTTATTGAATGATCTGCTAACTGCAGAGTTATAGTAGGGGTTATTTCTCCTAATCCCAATCTTTTAAATATTGACAATGGCATAAGGTTAATGCTTGTACCTAAATCACATAAAGCTTTCCCATAAAATTTGTCTCCTATTGCACATGGAATTGTAAAGCTAAGGATTTTTGAGCTTTTTAGGAATGCTTCTTTTGAATTATAACACTGCACTCCTCCCTAAGTGCAACAGTTTCATTATCTTCAAACTTCCTTTTTCTATTTAGAATATCCTTCATAAACTTTACATAGCTTGGCATTTGTTATAAGGCTTCAGTAAATGGAATATTAATGATAGGCTTCTTAAAAATTTCCATAAATTTTAAAAATTTCTTATCCAACTTCTATTGATGAAGTCTCTGAGGAAATGGAGGTGGTGGTTTTTCCATGGCTTTGATAAATTTTGAATAAATAGGTCTTTTAAAATCTTATAGAGCATCCTCTTTTGATTCTTTAATTTCTTCTTTTTCTACTTTAGTTTCTTTTGGTATCCTACCTTCCAAATTTCTTCTGCTTCTAAGTTGAACGGTTTTTACTTTCTCTTAATTCTAGTCTTTCAGATTTGTTTTAGTATTACTAGGAAGTTTTCAATGGGATCTATTACATAATGAATTTGCGATGTTTCCAGGTTAGTTCTCAATATTTATAGTTGTAGCTCCTTGACTTTGTAACTGATTTCCCATTTGTAACAGCACTTCTTCTATAGTAACTTCTTCTCCTTAAATTATGTATTACTATTGAAACCTAGAGGATAAGTAGATCTATAATTATTATTCCCTTGATTGTTCCAGTTTCCTAATGGGTTTCCTTGGTTCTTCCCTTATTGCTGATTATTACCCTTGTAGTGTTAATCTAATTAAAGTTGGGTTAGTTCATCCAACTTGGGTTATAATAATTTGAATAGGGGTTATTCTGCTTGTTATTTATGGCATTCAAAGTTTGTAATGATGCTTGAAAATCTATCATTTGGTCTAATGAATTCTCTTCAATCATTGAAATTGATTGAGAAAAATTCATTCCAAATTGGTCTAACTTCCTTGAAATTGCAACAACTTGATTTGTTAAGAGAGTAAATGCATAAGATTCATGAATATTAGCTTCTTTCTTTGGATTCACCCTCTCAGAAGGCCATTGAAAATTTTTGGTATCCATTTCTTCAATTAAAGCTTAATCTTCATGAAATGGTTTTGACATCAATGAACCACCAACAAAAAAATTGATAATAGATCTAAGAGATCCAACTAATATATTATAAAAAGTTTGAAGTATTAACTAATCTAGTATAGCACGGTGACACTTTCTTTAGAGTTCATCAAATCGTTCCCATACTTCATAAATAGATTCCCCTTCAAACTGATTAAAAGATGTAATATCATTTCTAAGATTTGTAGTTTCTTATGGTGGAAAATATTTAGTAAGGAATTTTTGCGCTAAATCACCTGAAGTTCTGATAGATCCAGGTGCTATCAAATTCAACCACATCTCAGCTTTATCCCTCAGCGAGAAAGGACATAACCTAAGTCTCACCATCATATTTAAATGTAGCGCATAATTCTAGAGAATTGGCAAGATGTAAATTTGGATCTTTAGTTGGGGGACTAATTATTTGATACCATTTGGATAATAGCAGACTTAAGCTCAAATAAATTAGCTACTACAGTAGGATTTTGAATGCTACAATGAAGTTCATCTACGGTAGGGTTGGCATAATCTCGTAAAGGTCTAAACTCTTGTTGAATTTCAGCGATTTGATTGTTTTGGTTTGTCATTTCTGTAATGTTTTTAGGATTTTCAAGATTTTTAATTTTTTTAATTCTTCTAATTTTTTTAACTGTTCTTTCTAATTCAGAATCGTATGGCACTAGTCCTTCAGAACCTAAACTATGCATACACTAACATAAAATAAAAACAAAATAAAACACATAAAATAAAATACAATAATCATAAAAGTTTAAATAAGACTTTCTAAAAATAGAAATTTGCTTTTAAATTAATTAATTTTCCCAGCAACGGTGCCAAAAACTTGATCCCAAAACTGCTTAGATGCATCAGTATAACAAAGTCACTAAATATATTTTCACTTATATTACCTTACTTTGCAAAAGAGTCAAAACTTGATCTTGAAGAAAATAAGAATTTAACTTTTCAATGTATATATATATTGGGATACTACGCAAGTATACATATTATTATCAAGTAATGTAGGACTTTTTGTTTAAAACCTGAATATTGAACCCACAAGGAAATTATGCAATATGCTCTATTGAACAGCAAACTTTCTATTTTAAAAAGATAATTACTTAAACTATAGATGTATTCGCAGTAATTAAAATTCAAATCTTTTTAGTATTTTTGATATTTTCACAAAACAGTAACAATTTAAAAAGATAACTTGAGTTTATGTAAAATAAAAGCACTAATTTGAAAATATTTTTCTCGTTATCATGAATCAGTAATAAGCATAGAAATTCTGTTGTAGAAGTACGCAAATTGCGTTGTGCCAAATAGGAGCAATTATATTCTTTACCGTTGTTAGAGATGATATAAAGAACATTGGCTAATTTAAAGTTTGAGTAGTTCTCAAGACCGGCTAGGCAGGGAAGATGCTATCTCTCACTCTAGTGTTCCTCGATTTCCTCCACCTAAGGGATAACATCTCGTATCAGAACCTAAAATTATAAACTATGCTGGAGGCTTTAACTTGTAACTTTAAAATCATCTAACTCTACACACTTCAATGATTATTTCCC
This sequence comes from Phalaenopsis hybrid cultivar, assembly GCA_002079205.1. NCBI lineage: Eukaryota > Viridiplantae > Streptophyta > Magnoliopsida > Asparagales > Orchidaceae > Phalaenopsis > Phalaenopsis hybrid cultivar. Next base: position 508,053 of record JXCR01149003.1, read on the forward strand.
TATTTATTTGCATTAATTCATATGCATTACATTCTCACTCAAACAACCTCATATGATTCTTTCTGATTGTTGTCTGAGACAATACTAGCCTGGTTCTTACATGTTCTCACAACAAATTTTAACATCTAGATAGGCCAAATCCTGAAGTAAATGAAGTACATTGAATTGAATCGTCACAACTTCTTCCAACATTAAAGAATAATACTCTCAACAACTTCAATCCAACACTTTAATTACTTATCATTATAAGAAGAAAGATAAAGAAAACTACTAAGAATCCATAGAGAAAATAAAACCACATTTTAGTTTAAAAGTATAAAAAATTATCAAACCAATAAGAAGTCTCAATTAAAAGAAAAAGTAGTTTAAAAACAAATTATAAAAACTTATCTCAAATCCTCCATCAAACTCTTGAAGTTATTTTGAATCTCTTCTCTTTTACAACTCTCTTAACTCTTAAAATACAACTAAAAACAAAAAGGATAAAGTAAATTTTTGTGGAGCATGAAAATATCTCCCTTTTTAAGCACTTTTGAGGACTTCAAGCACTCTCTCCCTCTTCAGGCACAATCCTCAAATGTCTCAACTTCCTTCTTTTATAAATCTCCAAAAGGTGCCTTGGAAATTCTTCAGAATGTCTCCAAATTTGATGTATTCTCCAAGGGATGCCTTCTTTCACAAGTTTTTTAATAATATTTTTGTTCCTAGTGGTCATAACCACCCTCCTTAGCCAATAGGTGACTCAAATACCTCTTCAAAATTTGTCCAAATGAAGAAAACTGGCAAATAACTGCCACTGGCACTTAAGCATGGGGCCTCTCACACTTAAGCATTGCCTTCTTTATTTAACCGGCGCTTAAGCGCCAGAAATGACACTTAGGCACCAAAACATTTTTGCACAATTTTCACCTCTTTGCCCCAAATTTGATCTTTTTTCACTCCTTTTAGAAATTTTCACCTTTTTACTTGTACATGAAAGAAAAACACACAAATAACTTCCATTAAACCGTAATATCTTAAAAATAGGTATAAAAATGCGTCTAAGAACAATATATATTTTAGGTGTATCATAGTTCAAAAAAGAAATGTGTCAAATCAAATTCCTAAGGATAAGTTGTAACTTTTTTAAAAAAATTTTGAATGCTAAAAGTCAAACTCCTAACTCGAAGGAAGGTCTCGGATTTGGTATTGTAGGACCAGTAGATGACTCAGAATTTTGCATGGTTGTTGCTAGTGGATTGGATGAAGAATGCTTCGATGTAGAAGACTACTCGTGATGCCTCACTGGAATTTGAAGAAGAAAATAATTTAACGGTGGATGAACTAAAAGAAATCAACCTCGAGTCTGAAAAGCAGCCCCGACCCACCATTATAAGTTCCCTACTTAACAGGAAAGAATCCACAAAATTAATAGAATTATTGCCAAAATTTAAAGATTGCTTCACATAGAGTTATGAAGAAACGCTAGGGCTATCAGCAAGTTGCAGTGCCTAAACTCGGGTAGGCAAAGATATGACCCCAGTAAAAAAAGCTTCCAGATGAATGTGCCTAGAGATAGAGCAACAAGTCATTATCGAGGTAAAGAAATTAATAGATGCTAACATTAAAAGAGAAGAGCAATACCCCACATGGTTAGTCAATGTTGTACTAGTTATAAAGAAAAACAGAGAAATATGTGTATGTATCGACTTCATAGATTTAAACAAAGCATGCCCAAAGGATGAGTTTCCGTTACCAATACCAGAACTAACGGTGGACATCACACTGACACTTGAGATTTTCTCTTTTATGGATGAATCATCAAGATAAAACCAAATTAAGATGGCTCCAGAAGATGCATGAATTACAGCCTTCAAAACACCGATTGGAATCTTTTGTTGGACAGTGATGTCATTCGGGTTAATCTGATGGATGTGACCATCAGATGGACATAGTCAGTTGCCAAGTGAAAGAAGGTATATCATCATTGCTACTAATTTTATGGAGGGGACTGTCCATTTACCATCCAAGATAACCACGTCAATTGGGAATTTAATAGGTGTAGATGATGAAAGAGTGTCGGATCTGCCACTAAGAATAACTGAATGCCAAAATGCTAATCATTGCAAGCACAGAGCTTTTCTATTAGAGGAAAAAGAGACGCATGAAGGAGGGAGAAAATACACTCACCCTAATTCCTGAGTGAAAAATTTATGATCCTTGCATGAAAGAGACTTCTACGAGTCTGCCTGCTACAAAGGACAAGTGTGGGTTTCCTGCAGAGTAGATACCACGAGTAGGAGCAGATGAACTTTACAGGGGTTGCATGATGTAGAACATCAAAGTTCCTGTTCAAGCATCAATAGGAGGAGAATTTATGGAATTCCCAACATGAAATGTTCTCTACATGGACCATTATGGTTCTTTTGAGGAGTTCATAGCCACCGACATAGAATGCCAGGAAACAGTTTACCCGGACACTGAGTCATACATTCCATTGCCTACAAAGCGAAGTCAGACATGGTATCCTACAAATGTGGAGATGAGGGAGCCTCCTTGACAATCTTAAAGGATCCCCATGGCAGAATTAGACAGGATGAATAGAGTTAAAAAAACAAGAATTTGAATTCTACGAGGAAATACAAGGAAAATTTGTCAACATTTTGGAAGTCCTCTCTGAAAATGATGAAAGAAAAATACTAGACTGCACTTTTAACTTGAGGGACATAGGTCAAGCTGGTTTGTTAATGGAGAGAACTTATTCAGAACCATGAAAGTTGATTCACGGAAAAGGTCTAATACCATCCATTGTGGTTGTTGCTACAATTTCACCAAAGATAAGTAAGGAAACAACCCAGGTTTCTTAAGAAATGATGAGGAGGATCCTTAGTCCTCTGAGATAAAAAGGATGATCAATAGGATGGTCATATCGAGTATACTACCAGTCGAGCACATTCCAAATAGTTGTATATTCAACATGTATGATGAAGGAGATTATATTCCCCCGCACATAGACCACCATGATTTTATGAGCTCTTTTGTATGTTGTCCTTCATGAGCAAGAGCAATATATTGTTCGGGAAAGAAATCGATGCTATTGGCCCAAGGGAGTTTAGAGGATCTCTTGAGATTCCACTATCGATGGGTTCAGTACTGATTCTTAAAAAAATGGAGCAGACCTTGCCCAGCACTGCTTTCCAGGGGTACGACACTGCAGAGTGTCTGTAACATTCAAAAGAATGGATGATAGTAAGATATCGTATGGTTTTGACCAAATCTAGAGTTAGAGAAACTATGTCTGCATGAGATATGAGTTGGTTGCACCTCTAAGTACACTTAAAAGGATTCTTGTCTTGGAGCGTGGCTTTAAATCAGCTTGATCAGGAGCTCATCTCACAGAGGAGGAATAGACAGTTTTTGTCACCTTTTGTACTGGGTCAGAGCAGCATATATGATCTGTTTTTAGCAAATGATGTTTCAGATGTATTCAACATGTTGTCTCTTTTGATGCTTTCAGCGTGTATTCAGTCTATAACACCTTTGGAGCAGATTAATGAGATTTTTTTTAAAGTTCAACATGCTTGTCAAATTGCCCTTATGTGCGATTGATAAAGAGCCTTAGAACCATACACTGGTTCTGAATTATAATGAATGAAGAACAATATAACAGAAGTTTGATATTAAAATTTATACTTGTTTTTGAAAATTAACCAATGAACGTTAAATTTTGAAAAAGTACTTTGATAATTAAATTTGATAAAAACTACAAGAAAATAAAATGATAAATTGTTGAGTTTGTTTCTCTCGAGTTTGAGGTTTCTTACTCTCTGCTTTCAGAACATGACTATCTTGGTCTTCACCAATTTCCTTACATCCCTAGAGAGTTTCACACTCTGCACAAATCTTACAAATTTTCCTCACCAATATCAATCTTCACATGTCACATATCTATGAGTTTAACACCACAAATTTTCTACACTATTTTCATGCTGTTCTTGGGGTTAGTATCGAGATCTGACATATATTTTTCAACTACCTCTTAGGTTGGATGTGAGTCTCAGCGACGTAGCAAATATTTTTCTTATCACCATTTGGGTTCAGTATGAGTCCCAGAGCTTTCGTTCCTAGCGTGACCCATATAGTTTCTCGCTACCCCTTGAGTTAGATGTGAGTCCCAGCACTTTCCTCCGCAACATAGCATATTTTTTCCTCATCACCATTTTGGTTGTATGTGAGCCCCATAGCTCTCCTTCCTGGCGTGACTGATATATTTTTTTGCTACCCGTTAGGTTTGATGTGAGTCACAGCGCTTTCTTCCCGAATGTAGTAGATATTTTTCTTGTCACCATTTTGGTTGGATCAAAGTCTGAGAGCTTTCTTGTCTAGCGTAACCTATATATATTTTCTCGCTACCCTTAGGGTTGGATGTCATTCCCAGCGCTTTCCTCCCAAATGTAGTAGATATTTTTCTTATCACCATTTGGGTTGGATATGAATCATAGAGCTTTCCTTCCTAGCATGACCCATATATTTTATCGCTACCCCTAAGGTTGGATGTGAGTCCTAGAGCTTTCTTTCTCAATGTAGCGATATGTTTCTGATCAGCTCTTGAGTTGTATGTGAGTCCTTGTGCTTTCCTTCTCAATCTGGTCTTTCTACCACCTCATAGGTTAGATGTGAGACCTTGAGCTTTCCTTCATAATGTTACATAAATCTTTTGAGATAGGTTTAAGACCACCTTAAATGAAGTAAGGCATCGTATTCTCAAATCGTTGGAGATAGGTATAAGGCCACCTTGAATGGAGTAAGGCATCATATTCTCATTTTTCAAGATTAGTTTAAGGCCACCTTGAATGGAGTAAGGAATACAATTCTCTACCAAAATCTTTTGAGATAGGTTTAAGACCAAATTAAATGGAGTAAGGCAACCTATTCTCAATTTTTTTGAGATATAAGGCCACCTTAAATGGAGTAAGGCATCTGATTCTCTACCCAAATCTTTCAAGATAGGTTTACGACCTCCATAAATGGAGTAAGGCATCCTATTATCAAATATTTAAGATAGGTTTAAGACCACCTTAAGTGGAGTAAGGCATCCTACTACCGACTTTCGAGATTGGTTTAAGAACACCTTAAATGGACTAAGACATCTGATTCTCTACCCAAATCTTTCAATATAGGTTTAAGACCACCTTAAATAGAGTAAGATATTCTATTCTCAAATCTTTGGAGATACGTTTAACGCCACCTTAAATGGGGTATGACATCATAATCTCATCTTTTGAGATAGGTTTAAGACCACCTTAAATGGAGTAACACATCTTATTCTCAAATCTTTGGAGATAGATTTAAGGACACCTTAAATGGAGTAAGGCATCATATTCTCATCTTTCGAGATCGGTATGAGTGCAACTTAAATGGAGTAAGACAACATATCCTTATTTTAGAGTCGATACCTAAATTTTTATTTCCATCTCGGGGGCAGTACCTAAATTCTGATTCATATCCTGCCAAACAATTTCAATCAAAATCAAAGTTTTCTAACAATCAAATTGAAATTGAATCCTCATCATGACCGTCATGGTAATTTTTGGAATCCCTTTCCTTCTAATCCCCGTGATAATTCTAAATCCTCAATTTTGATCGAGTGTGCACCTGTTAATTCCCCAATGGAAACAATTGTCAATCAATTCTACTCTTTGTTCAAAGTTTGTTCACTTGAAATTCTTTATTGGTGTTGTTGATCTCACCGATCAATACCAATACGTGTGTTGTGCTTGACCGACACACACCACCTATTGAGGGTCCACTTGTTGACCTCACTTTTGGTTGAGGTCTAGTTTTTTCCACTTTAGTAGCCTAAGGTTAGCCATAAGACTTTCTTGTTGACTATTCCTAGAGGACTAGAATGGAACCGTCACCATTAGAAATTCTAAACACTTCTTTGCTCACTGACCATAGGAAAATATATTGAAATTTTCATACCTATTTTTGATGATATTGAACTTTAAAGAAAGGTCTTTTTCATGTTTTGTTGCAGGTATGATGAATTATGGTTATTAGAGCAAAAAGATGCAAAAAGTAGAAAATTTGGAGCGAAAAGGACCAAAATGTGAAGATTTGAACTAGGGCGCCGACGACGAGCCCAACAGCGCCAACGAAGAGAATTTCTCAAGACTCCAGATTAAATAATTTAGAAAGCTCGTTGACTGCGCCCTCAAGGCTATCAACGATGAGATCGGTGGTTATTTCAAAAAATGCATTGAATGTGGACGATTTTTAGAGTGATGCTTAGGCAACTCTTGGAAAAACTCTTCCACATATTTAAAAGAAGACATTGGCCAAAAATGAGAGGGAAAGGCTTAAGAGTTTGAGGAGTTAGAAGTTTAGAACAGCGTCCAAGGGCCCCGGTACTATGTAGAGAGTCAAATTGTGAGGAATTCTTTGAGTGATTGTAAGGGTGGAGCGAAAGTGAGAGATTTCTTCCTCCTTACCGCTTTGAAGAGGAATTCTGTGTGCTGTAAAGAAAGGAAGAGATTCAGAGGAACTTTGAGGTGTTTGCTTGGGGAGGAATTTGAGATAAGTGTTATTTACTTCTTGTGGTTTGTATGACTTTGCTTTTTAATATGAATTCCAAGTTTTGTTGTGTCTTCCTCATTAGTTCTGAGTAGTTTTCTCTGTCTTTCTCCTTACCTTGAGATTTGTGAAATGGTGATTTGAATTTGTTGAGCCATGAAAATGTTAAAGAAGTTGTGATTATCTTTTCACTTTTGATCTGAATTTACTTTCAATATGGCCAATTGATTTGTTAAAATATGTTGAGTTTTACAACTAAAGTGATAAATTACATCCAAGATTCAGGGAGGTCAAAAACCTTGGAAGTTGGGTGCAAATAAATAGGAAAATAATATTATCGGGCGTAGAATTGGAGATTCCCTTGGAAGTTTGGTGCAAATAAATAGGGAAATAAAATTATCGGGAGTAGAATTGGAGATTTTAGAGTGACAGACTAAAATCCCCAATTCGGTCACAAAATTATCAGGCGTAAAGATTCAAGGAGGTCAAAGCCCATGGAAAATGGGTGCAAATAAATAGGGAAATAAATAAATTGGGCGTAGAATTGAAGATTTTAGAGTGATAGACTAAAATCCCCAAGTCGGTCCTATCGTTTGGGTGCTAAACTGTANAGTGTTGTAGTGTAGATGTTAGCCCTCAAGTGAGGGGAATATGAGAGCTCCTAAGTGAGAGGCGGTATCCTCCCAGACTAGTCGCAAATTCAACGAACAAGCATAGGATTATGTTCTTTATGCCTGGACCAAAGTGTAAAGAATAGGTATGCTCTTATTTGACACAATACAAATTGAACTGATTCACTTTATTCATTCACTATAATTTATTGACAAGGAGAAGGATGCTTTCTTATATATTAAATTTTACATTTAAAACTTTATTAGTATAATTAGTTATTAAGTGTTATTAAAATTACATATATATTTTCATTTGTCTATTAGTGACAGATAAGAAATTTCAATTATATTGTTGTGATTAAGTATTGATTTTCTAAAATCTTTGTTCGTAGTTCTAATATTACTTCCTGTGGGATCAATATCTAGGACTCTATTAGAGCCCTATATTACTTGAGCGATACTTATACTTGCGTTGATAAGTGTGACTTTACCATTATTGAATATTATATATATACATATTTATTAAATTTATAACCATTGTTAAGTTTTTGGTGTCGTTGCTGAGGAATTAATTCTTTTAGCAGTAGTATTAAATACTTGTAATTTTAAGCATATATAAAGTCGCTGTCACTCAACTTGAAGTTCCAAATATAAGTCCTAACCTCTAGCACTTAGTAGATGGAGCCACTATAGGGGAGCTCAAGAAGAGTTGCCATAGGATTGCTTGACATTAGGGTTGACTCTAGGGGTTGGACTTGAGCTAGTATACACTGTCATTCACTTGCACATTACACCCCACTCACAACCCTAAACCCAAACTTGTTAACTTTGATCTATTGATCTTTTGGGAGACTCATCTACATGGTCCCCTAGAACCATTAGCCCTAGGCTGGGGTTTCGATAAGACCAGTACATAGAGGACCTAAATGGAGATTCCATTGATCTATAGCTCAAATAGGGTGGTTGGCACCTCAAGTTCACCAAAATACCTAACTTAGCCTTTTGCCCCCCAAATCTTCCCAATTTACCAAAACACTGCAAAACCCTAAGTTTGATTAAAATTCCCAATTTCACCTAAAATACAGAAATTTGTTCAAAAATCATCTCACACTATTTGAAACCATTCAAATTGCCCAAAGCATCCCAAAATTGCCAAAATTACCAAAATACGCTTCAATTTGACAAAATTACCAAAATACGCATCAATTTGCCAAAATTACCAAAATACCCATGATGTCCTAAACTTTCCCAAAACCTTCACAATCATTCCAAATGTCCTCAAAAACCAATTTGTACCCTTCATTGGAACCTAATTTGACCAATTTGATCCCTTTTGACCAAAAGCCCCTAATTGCCCTTAAAGGCCCAATTACCCTAATTCATCCCAATTACCACCAATTTGGTTCCAATTTCTCTGAATTTTAATTCTAATCTCAAACTAATCTTGACCAAGCTTTAGGATCTCCTTCAATCATAATCTTTCAAATCAAATCCTCCTTTAGGATCTCCTCCTATCACAATTTTCAAATCAAATCCTGCGATATTCTAGAGCTTGACGATTTTATATCTGATTCTATGTTGCTTTAGGAGTCCCCTCCTATCGCAATCCTTTAAATCTAATTCAATAATATTATTAAGGTTGAGGGAATAAGCCCTTCGATTAATTCAACGCACCTTATTCTCATCTTTTGAAATCAATTTTAAGACTACATTAAATGGATTATGGCATCTGATTCTTATTCTAGGATAGATACCCAATGTTCAATTCCCATTTTTGAAATCAGTGCCTAAATTCTGATTCCCATTCTTCAAAATTTATTGAATTTTGAAATCAAAATCAAAGTTTCTAATAGTAAATTAAAATTGAATCTTCACCGTGACCATCTTTTTTTTTTCCTCGTGGATATTTTTGGAATCCCTTCCCTTTTAATCCTTAGTGAGAGTTTTGAACCCTCAGTTTCACTGGGATATTTCCCTTACTAATTCCCCAGCAGGAACAACCAGTAGTCGATTCTATGCCTCCTTTTGGGTCTATTGATTTAAGTGTTTGTATTTGTTTTGTTGATCTCATCGGTCAACGTCAATACGCGCAGTTTGCTTCCAAGCATACCACACTTATTTATGGTCCATTTGTTGGCCTCACTTTTGGTTGAGGTTTAGTTTTTCCTCTTTAGTAGCCTAGTGTTCTGCCATAGGACTTTCTTTTTGACTATTCCCAGAAAATTAGAAAAGGAACACTCTAGAAATTCTACACTCCTCTATGCTTAACTTGAAGTTCCACATATTGATCCTAAGCTATAGCACTTAGTAGGTGGGGTCACTATGGGGGGAGCTCAAGGAGAGTTATCATACGACTATTTGACCTTAGGGTTGACCCTTGGTGTTGGTCTAGAGCTATTTCACTCACTCTCACCCACAATCACTTGCAAACCTAAACCTAAAACTTGTTAACTTTCATCCCTTGATCCTTTGGGAGACTCATGTAGATTGTCTCCTAGACCCTCTAGCCCTAGGCTGGGGTTTAGCTAAGACCAGTAAATAGAGGACCCAAATGGGGTTTCCATTGGTCCATAGCTCATATATGGTGGTTGGTAGCCCAACCAAAAATATCCAACTTGGTGTTTTGCCCCAAAATCCCCCAAATTACCTAGATGCCCTTAGAACCCCGAATCTCGTCATAATCCTCAAATTCACCCAAAATATCTAAATTTGTTCGAAAATCATTTCAAACCATTTGATGATACCGAAATTACCCAAAACAACCTAAAAATGTCAAATTTACCAAAATACCCCAAAAATTGCCAATATTACAAAAATACCCTTGGCACCCCAAACTTTCCCAAAACCTTCAAAATCACTCCAAATGTCTCCAAAACCAATTTAGACCCTGCAATTGAATCAAATTTGACCAATTTGACCATTTTGACCAAAAACCCCAAATTACCTTCAAAGGCCCAACTTTCTCAAATTTACCCTAAATGTCCATCAACTTGGTCCCAATTTCCCCCAATTTAAATTCTAAAATCAAATTAAACTTTCATATGACTAACTTAAACCAAATCTAAGAAAAATTGGCCCATGCTTTGAGCCCAATTTTGATCTAACTCAAGCCCCCAATTTGGCCCTATGACTTAATCCCACCAAATTGAACCCCACAGCCTACTCAATTTGCTACAATTACTATTGACCGATCTAAACCCCTTTGGCCCACCCAAAAAAGCTATGGACTAATGGATACCTAAATTAAGGGATTCATTCCCATTTTCAGTACTTAACCACAAAATCTCTTCCATCATTGATTGTCTATGGGAGTGAATTACAATTGAACACCCCTTGACCTCCTTGAGCTAAGAAGTGACTAAACCTTGGCCAGCCACCACCTGGGTCACCGGAAAGCCCCAACCCGAGAAGAACAAAAATGGTCAAACACCCAATTAAGCCCATCCAACCCTTCCCAATCCAATTGGAGGCTTGAGGCCCTCTTCCCTCCACCTAAGCAGTTGGGCTAACCCACTGGCTGGCCCAATTGAAACCCCATGGCTCCTCTATTTAAGCAGCCATCCCCCACGGTTATAAAAGAGGCCTAAACCAACCTTAACAAAACTGTCCAATTGATTACAAACTCCCCCCACAACATAGAGAAGCTCAGCTCCACTGTTCTATTGCCCTAATTCCCCTTGTGCACTGCTAATTTTGAACTTTAAAATTAAGCGAGAAACATGACACTCTTTGAAACTCCATCAAAATTAAATTAAACTCACCCACACCATTCTTGCACTGAGAGAGGAAGTTCCCCCATCAAAGGCCCCTCACAAAGAGCCTCTTCCCTAAACTTTTATCAACTCCCCAGCCTTGATCAAATTGGGTCTAGGCATTTCACCACAGCAAAAGTCGTCATCCTTAGCCTCCTTGGACCTCCACGAACGTGCTGAGCACCACTAATTGAAGCTTCCCTTCTCAGAGCAAAGGTATAAACCTCCCCACTCTCCCGAGCTTGTTTTAATTCTACACTTGCATAAATGCAATTTAATGGTATTTTTATCATGTGGATATGTTCGTCTCACTTAGACGAGTCTATAGGATCAAAACCGAATGAGTTTTGTTGAGAAATGAGTGATATCTTAAGGTTTTAAGGTTAACAGTCACAAGTTTTGGCTATCGGGGATGGTGACAGGGAGTCGTTTGATCAAGCGTGTATTAGATGGACGGACGAGATCGAGCTGGACAGTGCCTTCACACATGAATCGTGGGCCAAGGCAGCATTGACATGGATGACGGTGCCGAACCAGAGAACGCAGCGTGGATCTTTGGAGTCGTTGTAGGTTGACGCGGCACCGTGCCACTTAAATAGAAAAGTAGGGATTTTTTATTTAATTAAATGCCCATAACTTTAAAAAATCATATCTTTGGATAGAAAAATCACAAAAATAAAATAAAAATATCCTAATGTTCAATGAATAGAGGAGAACAATGTGGAATTTGATGTATATTTTATTTTTATGTTTATTTTTTAATTAATTAAATATTTTTCTAATTATATTGATTCTTCATGCATTCAAGTATTTCACCATGGCTTGATATTTTGCCATGTTTTTTCCTCTATCATGGGGGATATTCCCTAATTTTTCCAAAGTCAGAGGAGACCCCTACACAGAGATCTATATTTTTCAAGTTTATGCATATGATTTGGAAAATTAATTATAATAATTAGCATGTTTTGTAGAAAATTCCAAGAAAATTTTGGTAAGTTAACTGTGAGCAGAGCACCCTAGGAAAACTTTTTCATGGGTTAAGTCATTAAGAACACCCCTAATTTACACAGAATCCTAAAACACAAAGGAAACTAATTTGGGAAAAATAAACATCTAACTAACTTGATTTTAGTTCTCCACTATAATTTGAAGTTCAAAAGACTCCTCATAAAAATTTCAAAGTATTTGGAGTTCATTTGGTAACCTAATTTGTTTTTCTAATTTAAATGACATATTTAACACTCAAAATAATCATAATAATTAAAATACAACTAAAAAATTTATAAAATTAGTTTTGGGAGTTCTCTATGGTTAAAGAAAATTTCTAAAAATAAAATTATAATTAAAAAAAAAATTCATTTTTTAGCATATTTTAAATATTTAAATAATGAGAAATTAAGAAAAATCACAAAATTAAAAATATTCATGAAAATATTCTAATTTTTTTCATAAGACCTTAAGAGCAATTAGAATATTTTTCCTAATTTTCTATATGAAGATATTGAATATTAAAGCTCAAAAATAATTTTTAAAGGCTAAAAATGGATTTTCCTTAATTTCTCACCAAAATAATTCTAATAATTCAAATAAAAATCATAAAAATATGAAATTGGTTTCTATGGGATTTTTTACCTTAGAGAAATTTAATAAAAATGTAAAAACTTAATTTTACACATTTAAAGTATTTTATATTTAATTAATACTCCAGAACTTAAAATTATTTTGATAATTCAAATAAAACTTAAAAAACCATGAAGTTTTATCTAAGTGATTCTCTGGTTTAAGTGTACCTCTAGGAAGACTTTCATGTGATTAGGTTATGCCTTAGTAAATTTATTGATTTTTCTTTGAAAAATCTTATTTTTGCATGTAAATAATTATATAAATTAAATTAAATTTTGAAAAATCACATTTTCTCCTTTGATGTCCTTATTGACTCGTGAGAGAGGTACAATAAAAATTCTAAAGTCATTTGAATTAAATTTGATGAATTATGAAGTGATAGAGCCGAAGGGGCAAAGGTATAATCTTGAAAATTTGGTCTTAATTAACATTTAGGCTTAATTCAAGAAAGGGAAATGGGCAATCCTTGATTTTAATTAACATGTTCAGGTGATTGAAATATAGGCAATTAATTGGTAGAAACCAATTTCACTTTTCTTAATTAAAGGATAAATTTACAATTTCCTAAACCTCCTAAGTCATTGAATGCAGGTCTGTTAAATTAAATGATCCTAGACTTAAGGGTATAATTTTGGATGTTAATAACTCACTAATTTAATACCCCTATTTGGTGTTTAAATGTAACTCAAACATTTTGATGATGAATTACTATCACTTAAAATTCAATTTCTTTCAAAAAATTACTAATATAACCACCAAGGTCTTAAGAGCTTAGTAGTGACCTAGGTTAAATCAAATTTTGTTAAATGAGGATTAAAAAAGTGAATGTAACTAGAAATTGGACAAATTTAAAGCACTACAAGCCTAAGTTAAAGCTAAAATTGTCTAAGTGTCTTAATAACATTAACTTGCCCCTTTAAGGTTCACATAATTCTTAAATTAAATGACAAATGATAAATCACCCTACTCTTAGGGTTAATTCAAACATCGATGTTCACTGAAAACTAGAGGTATTTACATGATGAATTTTTAAGCAACATAATAAGTTTAAATGAGCCCTATACTTTTGACCAGGCGGAGAGAGGGAAGCATGGACCTACTTATTCCTCCTAACCTTCTGGATACCTCAGAGGTCTATTAAACTTAGTATGTTATGCTTAATGAAATCATCCTCAAATGAGATAATAGAGGCTCACCAAGATATAATTTAGGATTTGGTAGATCACTAGAACCTTATTTCTTTGCTTTACATAAAATGCTTTTAAATAATAAATGCTCTCACATACATTTTTAGTTTCAATTGAAGATGTCGGGAAGACCATCCAGGTAATTTTTTATTATGATTTACTTACCTGCATTTTGTTTAGCTTCCTGTACTTTACTTTTCAGCATGTTATTGTACTTACTCACTTGCATGTATGAACCATAAAACACAAACCTGCATGTTAAATAACGATGTCACCCTGCATGAAAACCAAAACGGCTACGATAGCTGCAAAACCAAAACCAAAACTAAAGCTAACTAAGATAAAAATTCACCTCCACAACATTCAAAATATAAAACAACTAAAAATTTAATCACAAATATCATAAAACAACAGTTGCAACAAAATTAAGATGTCTCTATCGGATGATCGGGAATTCCTCGGAGGAGGTATCCTACGGTTGCTAACGAGGCTTCCCACGATCTAAATGAAAGTATGGAACTCATTAAGTTGAGTCTAGTAAATTCATTTGGACTAAGTTAATCTAATAGAAAATACTGGTACAGAAATGATGGAACCATAAGATCCTAACCGGTGTTGCTCTAATCAACTTTAATAAGCCCCATAACATTTAAAGAACTACAACCATAGGGACATCAGATTTGACACCATAACTTGACACACTAGAAAACTTGAACTCACTATGATGAGGAGCTTGGATCTATCGCTATGGGCAGCACGACCATCTTCAACAGAAAAACCTATCTACATCAGCTAAACCATTTTCCTTAGAGTTAAATAACCAAAACATAAGACTTCGAGGGAGTTTGCTTATGCAATATAAATCCTCACCTTATCTTTAGTCCCTTGTATAGCTTTGGTGTACAATATAAGCCCTAATTTGTCCTAGGATTCCTAGGTTATTGTTCATCACGACCTAAATCCTCACATCTCTAGGCTATTTGTGTGATCGTTTCACATGAATGTAAGCCCTAATTTAATAAATTTGGTAGGATGAAACACTTAAATAATTTATTCTCAAAATTGAATCCAAACCATAGAAAAGCTTAGGAAGTCACCAAGGTTCTCCCTTAAATCTGTGACATCCCCTAGTTCTTCCTCTTTTGGACTATACAACAAAATGTTCCAAATTTGAGCCATTCTAATTTCACACCTCTTTGTCCGATTTTAATGAAAATTCCTAATCCTTTTGAACTTTTTGAGGATAATATTCCTTGTCATCGAGAGTTTTCTTAAGTGATTTCGGTCATTTAAGATGTAAGTAACTATAGGGATTGCCCTTATAGGAAGCTTGTCTGAACCCAACTTAAAATAAATCCTATTTAATTATTTATATTAAATAGAGGAACTTGTCGGTAAATATGGTTTCACAGACCAAATGGTTGTAATATATTTTTTAGTTTATTTGATCGAGCCTTTTCTTCAAGTCTTGTGGTTATCCTTTGGGATAAATAGGGTTTGAGGTATAACGCTCTTTCATTTAAACTGTAAAAAATATGGGGTCAGCTTGATTTCATATTTTCTTAAAACAAACTATATATATATATATATATATA
>JXCR01149003.1:538716-551028 GCA_002079205.1 Phalaenopsis hybrid cultivar
TTTGAGGTAAAGCGCTCTTTCATTTAAACTATGAAAATTATGGGGTCAGTTTGACTTCATCTTTTTCAAAACTAAATTTTTTTTAACGTCCTTCCGAAGCGGGCAACGGGATTTCAATTCCGATGACCGACAGCTTCTTACGGGCAAACCCCACACCAAAAATAGTGCCGACACAGATATATAATAAATATGCAATATAATCCCAACAAAAATACTCTTTATGTAAATAATTTATGCTCTAAAAATATTTTGAAACTACCAAATTCCCTTTAATATCAACGCAAATATACATATCACTCAAGTAATAAAGGGCTCTAATGGAGTCTTAGATATCGGTCTCAAAGAGAAGTTGGAAAATCCTAAAGTAAATTATGAAAATTATTTTATAATAAAAACAAAAACAAAAGAAAAAGTAAAGTGCAAAGT
Organism: Phalaenopsis hybrid cultivar; assembly: GCA_002079205.1. Classification (NCBI taxonomy): domain Eukaryota; kingdom Viridiplantae; phylum Streptophyta; class Magnoliopsida; order Asparagales; family Orchidaceae; genus Phalaenopsis; species Phalaenopsis hybrid cultivar. The sequence continues at coordinate 539,143 of JXCR01149003.1, forward strand.
TTGAAAATCTTATAAATTATCTTAACATTTCATTAGAAGTTTTTAAAAAAAATAAGATGAAAATTTTCTAAGTTATAAATGAAGTTAAGGGCGAGTAATACATTTGAAGATCATCCATCATCTTCACCACTCTCTTCTTCATTGCCACACACCACACCCTCTTCCTCCTGCTCCGCCTCCTCCTCCTCCACCTCCTCGTCAGAAAAAAAAGGAGAAAAATTTATCAATGTCAGTCTGCTAGGAGGAGACCAACTTCACCTTCCCTATCTGATCGACACCGTAGGCCCCTTTCATGAGCTTCACAGTGAGAACTTCCGCGTGATGTTGGTGGGAGGAGAGCTCAAAAAAATGATCTCATATCTTTAATGTGGCCATCTCCTATAAGTCTTGATTNTATAATAAAAACAAAAACAAAAGAAAAAGTAAAGTGCAAAGTTTGAAAATCTTATAAATTATCTTAACATTTTGTTAGAAGTTTTAAAAAAAAATAAGATGAAAATTTTCTAAGTTATAAATGAAGTTAAGGTTGAGTAATACATTTGAAGATCATCCATCATCTTCACCACTCTCTTCTTCATCACCACACACCACACCCTCTTCCTCCTTCTCCTCCTCCTCCTCCACCTCCTCGTCAGAAAAAAAAGGAGACAAATTTATCAATGTCAGTCTGCTAGGAGGAGACCAACTTCACCTTCCCTATCTGACCGACACCGTAGGCCCCTTTCCTGAGCTTCACAGTGAGAACTTCCACATCATGTTGGTGGGAGGAGAGCTCAAAAAAATGATCTCATATCTTTAATGTGGCCATCTCCTATAAGTGTTGATTTTCCTCTCATTGCCCGAGTGCCTCGGCTTTGGCTTCCACTGCCTATTATTTTGTTGCCTTTGCCTTCTCCTTAGCCACAAATAATGTTTCCTAAGAATCCAATCATTCTTTGTGTTTAATAGAATGACAATCCACTAGAAGTGAGAAACTCCTAAGCCATTAGTTGATATATGTTAGTCATCTGACACAGGCTTGAAAGGCTATGTCATAAGTACCCTCCCATATGTGTGAGACTAAATGACATTAATGAGAGTTGTATGTTCCTCCCTCTTAGGGTGCACCTCCTCTTGGTTCGAGGGCTCGGGCTCGAACTCGAGTCCACTCAAGCTAATTGGAGATAGACGGTTGGCTTCATCTCTAACAGAAAGAATGATTAAAGAAGGAGCGGTTGACTGAGGAGTGGCAAATGTTTCTTGTTGTCGCTATACTGAAGCCTCCCCTTCCTTTCGGCTTGACTCTGTTAAGTTTGTTGTCCTCTCAGCCTCTTAGTGCTGCTTGTCAGAGGGACCTACAACTGTAAGAGAACTTCTAGTGGTCACGTAGTAGTTTTACTCTCAGCAAAGATTGGCTCACAATTGATGATCCTTTAGAAAATAATAGAATAATCTGACATGGAATAGACTTGATATGATCTTCCCCATCTCAAACCACTTGTGGTTTTTGTTTTCTTGCCATCTCAACAGTTGGGCTATCAAATTTAGTAAGATTAACCACACTGGCTTTCTTTTTTGTTGTTGGAGTGGAAATCGCTGCCTCCTATTTGGTCTCATAAATGTTAGAGACTGCCCAGTTCTCCTTCATCATCCATTAGAGAGTTTCTTATTGTAACACCGGTTTGACAATTATCGGATCAAGGTACTAGTGGATCAAAAGTTGGCACCCTTTAATCGCTCTAGATTCCACCAATATCTAATTCAAAACTTCTTCTTTGACTTGATGGTGGCGCTATAGAATGAGAAAGTTAGAACTCACCACCCTTGGAGGGAAGAACTGAGTTAAAAACAAATTTTTTAGTCCACTTTATTTTCCAACCCTACTAGTTGGAACTTCACAATAGAGGAAAACTAAAAATAATCATCTGGATCAACTGAAAATACAAATATATGAGTGAAGAGCTCCATTAAATAAGGTTTTCTTGACTGATTAAAGAAAATCATAAATTTCATGATTGTAGCAATGAAATTTGGAAGTATTTAGGATGGAAAAACTTTGGAGGGATTAAAAATGGCCCACAGTTCCTAATAGAAGGGCAACCTCAATCAAAAGTGGAACTGATGTTAACAAAAAATGAGGTTAGCACCAAACAAAGTAGTCACATGACATTCCTTCCAGTGACCCAAAGCTTCATGGTGGGATCAAATATATAGGTCTCATGTAATCGTTCCCCTTAAGTAATTGTTGATCATTTGTTGAGTTGGCTGACCTAAAGGCCTTTAGTGAATACTTTAAAGCCATCAAGCATAAAACAAAAAAAAAAAAAGATAAAAGAATGAAGAAAAGTGAGGACAAAAAGATAGTAAAAGTGTAACATCATCAAACCATTATCCTTGTATATATAAGAAACGTAACAAGTGAAACCATCAAATAAGGGAAAAAATGGAACTATACAACAATTTTAAAAATATGCTGATAGAAGGATTACCTCGGTGCATGAATCGAGAAGATAAAAATAAATTTTATTCCAAAAATAAACATTATAAATTACAAAAATTTCACGGGGGCTAGGCCAAGAGCAAATAGTTTATAAGAGGGTGGTTTGCTACTTTGGCTAAGTCATACCCTAGTTGAATTTGGATCTTATACAAAACTTCTTCTGCAAACATAAGCAAGTTTGCTTGATTTGTTTCAACTTGGTCCTAGAGTATGAAGAATCTTTATTGGACATTTGGCAGTTCCTAGCAAAGAGTGTTCATCTCTTCCTCTATCCTCTCCACTTTCTTCACTTGAGCAAGCAACTCAGTTTCTCCTTACTACAATGAACCCTGACTGATCGAGTAAAACTTTTCTCAATCTCATCTAGGGAGTGAGCCAGTAATCTGAGAGATATCCGGAGTCAGTCATTTGCTTCTCCATGTAGCTTTAAATAGTTTTATGGGAATTCAATCCCATCATTCTTTCTCGAGAGTAAATCACCCTTAGCTTGTGCCTGGGCAGTCATAACTGGTGTTGGGGCTAAGTTCCTGCCAAAGTTTGTCGGAGGCAAGTCATCACCTATAACTATTGGGACCAGGTTATCTACACCAAGGTACAACTTAAAGAGGAGGGAACCCAAAAGAAATCAAAATCTTACAAGTAAAACTGAGACTCCTCATAATAAAGAGTTGATCCTACTCAGATGATCTAATTGACAAGGTGCTCTCACAAGGTAGCATCAGGGTGCCAAAAGCTTTTTGTGTCTTGTGCAACGGTAGATCACCATCAACTTTTTTGATATGTTCGACCAGCAGTTCTTATACCGCAACAGAAGATTGAGCTAATGAATCAGTGGTTTGGTTGGTCTCAATGTTCCTCTATCAAAAGCTAGGGAATGAATTAGACAACCTTACCTGGTCCACCAACGTGATCATTTTTCTCTTTTTAACAATGATTTTCTTCTCCTTTTCACCTTCTGGGCAGTACCGCTCCTTCGGTCTCCCAAATACAACATAAAGTAGATCTTAACTGGGAATATCAATCAATAGATTAGGCACGCTCTTCATTGCAGTTATTGGAAGCCGACCGATTTAAACGAGAATGAATGAAAAAACACTATGGAATGTGAAGAGTCCAGCCACACCTTATTTATAATGATTAAGAGCATCCTGATCAAGAGAGTTCAATTATTGAATCATTAATTAAAGAATAATTGTGATCTTTTTGTTTCATTAAAGTTTCTTATACTTATTTGCAATGTTACTTTCAAGAATTAAAGAGAATTGAAGCACCAAAATATGTNTAGGTATGCTCCTATTTGACACAATACAAATTGAACTGATTCACTTTATTCATTCACTATAATTTATTGACAAGGAGAAGGATGCTTTCTTATATATTAAATTTCACATTAAAAACTTTATTAGTATAATTAGTTATTTAAAAGTTATTAAAATTACATATTTATTTTCATTTGCCTATTAGTGACAGATAAGTAATTTCAATTATATTGTTGTGATTAAGTATTGATTTTCTAAAATCTTTATTCGTAGTTCTAATATTACTTCATGTGGGATCGATATCTAGGACTCTATTAGAGCATTATATTACTTGAGCGATACTTATACTTACATTCATAAGTGTGACTTTACCATTATTGAATATTATATATATACATCTTTATTGAATCTTTAACCATTGTTAAGTTTTTAGTGTCGTTGCTGAGGAATTAAATCTTTTAGCAGCAGTATTAAATACTTGTAATTTTAAGCATATATAAAGTCGCTGTCACTCAACTTGAAGTTCCATATACAGGTCCTAACCTCTAGCACTTAGTAGATGGGGCCACTATAGGAGAGCTCAAGGAGAGTTCCCATAGGATTGCTTGGCATTAGAGTTGACTCTAGGTGTTGGACTTGAGCTAATATACACTGTCATTCACTTGCACATTACACCCCACTCACAACCCTAAACCCAAACTTGTTAACTTTGATCTATTGATCTTTTGGGAGACTCATCTAGATAGTCCCCTAAAACCACTAGCCCTAGGCTAGGGTTTTGATAAGTCCAGTACATAGAGGACCTAAATAGAGATTCCATTGATCTATAGCTCAAATAGGGTGGTTGGCACCTCAAGTTCACAAAAATACCTAACTTAGCCTTTTGCCCCCCAAATCTTGCCAATTTACCAAAACACCGCAAAACCCTAAGTTTGATCAAAATTCCCAATTTCACCTAAAATACCCAAATTTGTTCAAAAATCATCTCACACTATTTGAAACCATTCAAATTGCCCAAAGCATCCAAAAATTGCCAAAATTACGAAAATACGCCTCAATTTGCCAAAATTACCAAAATACGCCTCAATTTGCCAAAATTACCAAAATACCCATGATGGCCCAAACTTTTCTAAAACCTTCACAATCATTCCAAATGTCCCCAAAAACCAATTTGCACCCTTCATGGGAACCCAATTTGACCAATTTGATCCTTTTTGACCAAACGCCTCAAATTGCCCTTAAAGGCTCAATTACCCTAATTCATCCACAATGACCACCAATTTGGTTCCAATTTCTCCAAATTTTAATTCTAATCTCAAACTAATCTTGACCAAACTTTAGGATCTCCTCCAATCATAATCATTCAAATCAAATACTGCTTTAGGATCTCCTCCTATCGCATTTTTCAAATCAAATACTGTGATATTCTAGAGCTTGAGGATTTTATATCTGATTCCGTGTTGCTTTAGGAGTCTCCTCCTATCGCAATCCTTTAAATCAAATTCAACAATATTCTTAAGTTTGAGGGAATAAGCCCTTCGATTAATTCAACACATCCTATTCTCATCTTTTGAAATCAGTTTTAAGACTACATTAAATGGATTATGGCATCTGATTCTTATTCTGGGATAGGTACCCAATGTTCAATTCCCATTTTCGGGATCAGTGCCTAAATTCTGATTCCCATTCTTCAAAATTTATTGAATTTTGAAATCAAAATCAAAATTTTCTAATAGTAAATTAAAATTGAATCTTCACCGTGACCATCTTTTTTTTTCCTCGTGGATATTTTTGGAATCCCTTCCCTTTTAATCCCTTGTGAGAGTTTCAAACCCTCAGTTTCACTGGGATATTTCCATTGCTAATTTCCTAGCAGGAACAACCAACAGTCGATTCTACGCCTCCTTTTGGGTCTATTGATTTAAAAGTTTGTATTTATTTTGTTGATCTCATCGGTCAACGCCAATACGCGCAGTGTGCTTCTAAGCACACCACACCTATTTATGGTCCATTTGTTGACCTCACTTTTGGTTGAGGTTTAGTTTTTCCGCTTTAGTAGCCTAGTGTCCTGCCATAGGACTTTCTTGTTGACTATTCCTAGAAAACTAGAAAGGGAACACTCTAGAAATTCTACACTCCCCTCTGCTTAACTTGAAGTTCCACATATTGATCCTAAGCTATAGCACTTAGTAGGTGGGGCCACTATGGGTGGAGCTCAAGGAGAGTTATCATACGACTGTTTGACCTTAGGGTTGACCCTGGGTGTTTGTCTAGGGCTATTTCACTCACTCTCACCCACAATCACTTGCAAACCTAAACCTAAAACTTGTTAACTTTCAACCGTTGATTTTTTGGGAGACTCATGTAGATGGTCTCCTAGACCCTCTAGCCCTAGGCTGGGGTTTATCTAAGACTAATAAATAGAAGACCCAAATGGGGTTTCCATTGGTCCATAGCTCATATATGGTGGTTGGTAGCCCAGTTCTACCAAAAATATCCAACTTGGTTTTTTGCCCCAAAATCCCCCAAACCCTTAGAACCCTAAATCTCGTCATAATCCTCAAATTCACCCAAAATATCTAAATTTGTTCGAAAATCATTTCAAACCATTTGATGATACCCAAATTACCCAAACCACCTCAAAATGTCAAATTTACCAAAATACCCCCAAAATTGCCAATATTACAAAAATACCCTTGGCACCCCAAACTTTCCCAAAGCCATCAAAATCACTCCAAATGTCTCCAAAACCAATTTAGACCCTCCAATTGAACCAAATTTGACCAATTTGACCATTTTGACCAAAAACCCCAGATTACCTTCAAAGGCCAAACTTTCCTAAATCTACCCTAAATGTCCATCAATTTGGTCCAAATTTTCCCCAATTTAAATCCTAAAATCAAATTAACCTTTCATATGACTACCTTAAACCAAATCTAAGCCAAATTGGCCCATGCTTTGAGCCCAATTTTGATCTAACTCAAGCCCCCAATTTGGCCTTATGACTTAATCCCCCCAAATTGGGCCCCTTAGCCTACTCAATTTGCCACAATTCCTATTGACCGATCTAAACCCCTTTGGCCCACCCAAAAAAGCTATGGACTAATGGATACCTAAATTAAGGGATTCATTCCCATTTTCAGTCCTTAACCACAAAATCTCTTCTATCATTGATTGTCTATGGGAGTGAATTACAATTGAACACCCCTTGACCTCCCTGAGCTAAGAAGTGACTAAACCTTGGCCAGCCACCACCTGGGTCACCGGAAAGCCCCAACCCTAGAAGGAAAAAAAATGGTAAAACACCCAATTAAGCCCATCCAACCCTTCCCAATCCAATTAGAGGCTTGAGGGCCTCTTCCCTCCACCTAAGCAGTTGGGCTAACCCACTGGCTGGCCCAATTGAAACCCCATCGCTCCTCTATTTAAGCAGCCATCCCCCACGGTTAGAAAAGAGGCATAAACCAACCTTAACAAAACTCTGTCCAATTGATTAAAAACTCCCCCACAACATAGAGAAGCTCAGCTCCACTGTTCTGTTTCCCTAATTCCCCTTGTGCAATGCTAATTTTGAACTTTAAAATTAAGGAAGAAACATGACACTCTTTGAAACTCCATCAAAATTAAATTAAACTCACCCACACCATCCCTACACTGAGAGAGGAAGTTCCCCCATCAAAGGCCCCTCACAAAGAGCCTCTTCCCTAAACTTTGATCAACTCCCCAGCCTTGATCAAATTGGGTCTAGGCATTTCACCACAGCAAAAGCCTTCATCCTTAGCCCCATTGGACGTCCACGAACGTGCTGAACACCTCTAATTGAAGCTTCCCTTCTCAGAGCAAAGGTATAAACCTCCCTACTCTCCCGAGCTTGTTTTAATTCTACACTTGCATAAATGCAATTTAATGGCATTTTTATCATGTGGATATGTTCGTCTCACTTACAAGAGTCTATAGGATCAAACCCGAACGAGTTTTGTTGAGAAATGAGTGATATCATAAGGTTTTAAGGTTAACGGTCACGGGTTTTGGCTACTGGGGATGGTGACAGGGAGTCGTTTGATCAAGCGTGTATTAGATGGACGGACGAGATTGAGCTGGACAATGCCTTTACACATGAACCGTGGGCCGAGGTAGTGTTGACGTGGATGACGGTGCCGAACCAGAGAACGCAGCGTGGAGCTTTGGAGCCGTTGTAGGTTGACGCGGCGCCGTGTCACTTAAATAGAAAAATAGGGATTTTTTATTTAATTAAATGCCCATAACTTTGAAAAATCATATCTTTGTATAGAAAAATCACAAAAATAAAATAAAAATATCCAAATGCTCAATGAATAGAGGAGAACAATGTGGAATTTGATTTATATTTTATTTTTATGTTTATTTTTTAATTAATTAAATATTGTTCTAATTATCTTGATTCTTCATGCATTCAAGTATTTCACCATGGCTTGATAATTTGCCATGTTTTTTCCTCCATCATGGGGGATATTCCCTGATTTTTCCAAAGTCAGAGGACACCCCTAGACAGAGATCTATATTTTTCAAGTTTATGCATATGATTTGGAAAATTAATTATAATAATTAGCATGTTGCTTAGAAAATTCCAAGAAAATTTTGGTAAGTTAACTGTGAGCAGAGAACCCTAGGAAAACTTTTTCATAGGATAAGTCATTAAGAACACCCCTAATTTACACAAAATCCTAAAACACAAAGGAAACTAATTTGGGAAAAATAAACATCTAACTAACTTGCTTTTAGTTCTCCACTATAATTTAAAGTTCAGAAGACTCCTCATAAAAATTTCAAAATATTTGGAGTTCATTTGGTAACCTAATTTGTTTTTCTAATTTAAATGACATATTTAACACTCAAAATAATCATAATAATTAAAATACAACTAAAAAATTTACAAACATAGTTTTGGGAGTTCTCTATGGTTAAAGAAATTTTCTAAAAATAAAATTATAATTAAAATAAAAATTTCATTTTTAAGCATATTTTAAATATTTAAATAATGAAAAATTAAGAAAAATCACAAAATTAAAAAACTTCATGAAAATATTCTAAATTTTTTCATATGACCTTAAAAGCAATTATAATAATTTTCCTAATTTTGTATAAGAAGATATTGAATTTTAAAGCTCAAAAAAAATTTTTAAAAGCTAAAAATGGATTTTCCTTAATTTCTCACCAAAATAATTCTAATAATTCAAATAAAAATCATAAGAATATGAAATTGGTTTCTATGGGATTTTTGACCTCAGGGAAATTTAATAAAAATGTAAAACTTAATTTTCCACATTTAAAGTATTTTATATTTAATTAATACTCCAGAACTTAAAATTATTTTGATAATTCAAATAAAACTTAAAAAACCATGAAATTTTATCTAAGTGGTTCTCTGGTTTAAGTGTACCTCTAGTAAGACTTTCATGTGATTAGGCTATGCCTTGGTAAAGTTATTGAATTTTCTTTGAAAAATCTTATTTTTGCATGTAAATAATTATATAAATTAAATTAAATTTTGGAAAATCATATTTTCTCCTTTGATGTCCTTATTGACCCGTGAGAGAGGTACTATAAAAATTCTAAAGTCATTTGAATTAAATTTGATGAATTATGAAGTGATAGAGGCGAAGGGGCAAAGGTATAATTTTGAAAATTTGGTCTTAATTAACATTTAGGCTTAATTCAAGAAAGGGAAATGGGCAATCCTTGATTTTAATTAACATGTTCAGGTGATTGAAATATAGGCAATTAATTGGTAGAAACCAATTTCACTTTTCTTAATTAAAGGATAAATTTACAATTTCCTAAACCTCCTAAGTCATTAAAATTTGCAGGTCTATTAAATTAAATGATCCTAAATTTCGGGGTATGATTTTGGATGTTAATAACTCACTAATTTAATACCCCTATTTGGTGTTCAAATGAAATTCAAACATTTTGATGATGAATTACTATCACTTAAAATTCAATTTCTTTCAGAAAATTACTAATGTATCTACCAAGGTCTTAAGAGCTTAGTAATGACCTAGGTTAAATCAAATTTGGTTAAATGAGGATTTGAAAAGTGAATGTAACTAGAAATTGGACAACTTTAAAACACTACAAGCCTAAGTTAAAGCTAAAATTTGCTAATTGTAACTTGCCCCTTTAAGCGTCACATAATTCTTAAATTAAATGACAAATGATAAATCACCCTACTCTTAGGGATAATTGAAACATCAATGTTCACTGAAAACTAGAGGTATTTACATGATGAATTTTTAAGCAACATAATAAATTTAAATGAGCTCAATACTTTTGACCGGGCAGAGAGAGGGAAGCATGGACCTACTTATTCCTCCTAACCTTCTGGATACCTCAGAGGTCTATTAAACTTAGTATTTTTTTCTTAATGAAATCATCCTTAAATGAGATAATAGAGGCTCACCAAGATATAATTTAGGATTCGGTAGATCACTAGAACCTTATTTCTTTGCTTTACATAAAATGCTTTTAAATCATAAATGCTCTCACATACATTTTTAGTTTCAATTGAAGATGATGGGAAGACCATCCAGGTAATTTTTTATTATGATTTACTTACCTGATTTTTGTTTAGCTTCCCATACTTTACTTTTCAGTATGTTACTGTACTTACTCAATTGCATCTATGAACCATAAAACACAAACCTGCATGTTAAATAACGATGTCACCCTGCATGAAAACAAAAACTGCTATGATAACAGCAAAACCAAAACCAAAACTAAAGCTAACTAAGATAAAAATTCACCGCCACAACATTCAAAATATAAAACAACTCAAAATTTAATCACAAACATCATAAAATAACAATTGCAACTAAATTAAGACGTCTATATCTGATGATCAGGAATTCTTTGGAGGAGGTATCCTACGGTTGCTAATGAGGCTTCCCACGGTCTAAATGAAAGTATGGAACTCATTAAGTTGAGTTTAGTAAGTTCATTTGGACTAAGGATCGATAGAAAATAGTGGTGCCGGAACGAGGGAACCATAGGATCCTAACCGATGTCGCTCTAATCAGAAAATCTGGCAAAGGAATGACAGAACCATAGGATCCTACCGGTGTTTCTCTAATCAACTTTAATAAGCCCCATAACATTTAAAGAACTACAACCATAGGGACATCGGATTTGACACCATAACTTGACACACTAGAAAACTTGAACTCACCACGATGAGGAGCTTAGATCTATCACTACCGGCAGCACCACCATCTTCAACAGCAAAACCTGTCTACATCAGCTAAATCGTTTTCCTTAGAATTAAATAACCAAAGCATAAGACTTCGAGGGAGTTTTCTTATGCAATATAAATCCTCACCTTATCTTTAGTCCCTTGTATAACTTTGGTGTAAAATATTAGCCCTAATTTGTCCTAGAATTCCTAGGTTATCTTTCATCACGACCTAAATCCTCACATCTTTAGGTTATTTGTGTGATCGTTTCACATGAATGTAAGCCCTAATTTAATAAATTTGGTAGGATGAAACACTTCAATAATTTATCCTCAAAATTGAATCCAAACCATAGGACAGCTTAGGAAGTCACCAAGGTTCTCCCCGAAACTGTGACATCCCCTAGTTCTTCCTCTTATGGACTATAAAACAAAATGTTCCAAATTTGAGCCATTCTAATTTCACACCTCTTTGTCCGATTTTGTTGAAAAGTCCAAATCCTCTTGAACTTTTTGAGGACAATATTCCTTGATTTTCATCGAGAGTTTTCTTAAGTGATTTCGGTCATTTAAGATGTAGGTAACTATAGGGATTGCCCTTATAGGAAGCTTGTCCAAACCCAGCTTAAAATAAACCCTATTTAATTTTTTGTATTAAATAGGGGAACTTGTCGGTAAATAAATGGTTTCACAGACCCAATGGTTGTCATATATTTTTCAGTTTATTTGATCGAGTCTTATCCTCAAGTCTTGTGTTTATCCTTCGGGATAAATATAGGGTTTGAGGTATAAAGCTCTTTCATTTAAACTGTAAAAAATATGGGGTCAGCTTGATTTCATATTTTTTCTAAAACTATATATATATATATAGATATATACATATATATATATATATATGTAGATATATATATACATATATATATATATATGTAGATATATAT
>JXCR01149003.1:551459-587331 GCA_002079205.1 Phalaenopsis hybrid cultivar
GTGTGTGTGTAAATTAAAATGTCCTTCCGAAGCGGGCGATGAGATTTTGATTCTAGCGGCCGATAGCTTCCAACGGGCAACTCCTCCAACCAAAAATAGTGTCAACCATCGGCTTATAATAAAAATAGGTTCACTGATAAAATAAATGTCATAAATTTTTTAGTTTATTTGATTGAGCCTCACTATCAAGTTATGCGTTTGTCTCTCGAGATCAAAAACTTGAGGTGTAGTGCACTTTCATCAAAAGTTTGAAAGACATGGGATCAGTTTGATTTCATATTTTTCTAAACTAAATATATGTATATAATTTAAGTACCCTTCCGAAGTTGGCGTCGAGATTTCCATTCTGGAGACCGACAGCTTCCACGGGACAATTTTCCGCTAAAATTGTGTCGACAACCTTGAAATTTACAAGTCAAATTTGGAGAGAACTTTTGAGAGAGATTTGAAAAGACTCCATTAATTTAATGTAGAAATGGCGGATCAATAATATAATGAATATTTTGATTTGGATTATAATGCTAGTAGCTTTAAACGAGTAAATTCCAAGAGAGTGGTAAATTTTCAAGAAGATATGCTTACAATTTTAATTTCTCAGGTTACAAATATTGAGGGAAGTTGGATCAATACATAGAAAGATATTCTCAAGGACCCTCAGCTATTAAGGAAAACTTTCTTGGACAATTGATTAAGACTAATTATTTTGAAACTAGCCATGAGATATATAATTCTTATTTTGATTATTACAATCCAGGTTGGTAAAATTATTTGAATTTTCAGATGAATAATAATTTGGGAAGAGAAAACCAATATTTGGAAAATAATCAATTTAATCGGACATGTAGTTGGAATAATCATGGCTATTATAATAATAAACTTTCTTTTCCTCAAAATTTCAACTTCAACCCCCATAACGAGGAGAATGATTTATTAGAAGAGGCTATTATTCAAATAGCTAGTGAGTTGGAGTGTCAAGGGATCGCAATAAGGAATATGGTAAACTAACTGAGGCAGATTATTAACTCAATTAATAATCCTCCTCAATTTAACACCAACCCATAGAATAAGGAGAAGGAATTAATTTTAGAAGAGGTTGTGATTCAAATGAAGAGTGACATGGAAAATTAAGAGGTCTCAATAAAGAATATAGAAAACTAACTAGGGCTGATTATTAATGAAATTAATAGTTACCTCACAGAATTTTTATCTAGTGACTCTGCGATAAACTCTAAGGAGATGAATGAAAAGTAATTTAAAATTATTGAACTAATACTTAGAAGAGAATTTGAGGATATGTTCCAAAAGAACTTTGAGTTGAGAAATGAGGATAAGGAGATTGAAAGGCCAATGGAAAATATTCTTAAGGAATTAGAAAAAGTTGTTTCCTCAACTAAGATATATATAGAAAGACCATCTACTCAGTAGCAAGGGGAAGAAGTGAAAGATAACCTTGAATAGAAGAGTAACAAAGAAGAATTTAATCCAGAATTTAAATTATCTAGAGGGAATTCGATCCAAAATTTGGGAGATCTTGAAGTATTGTATAATGATCCATTTTTTTAAATTTGAAGGGTGATATTAATTTGAAAATTAAGAGAATCACTAGAATAATATTGGATCTAGAAAGAAATATGAGAAACAGTGACATGAATCAATTTGAAAAGGAAGAGCTAAAAGAAAAATTTAAATTTGAGGCTTTTGTCATAATCCTTGGATCTAGAAAAGATTGGGGGATTGCTCAAGGATTAATTAAATGAAATTTTGATCAAGAGGGAATCATTTATCGTGCTGACAAAGTTTAACTAAGTACTTTACGGGAGGCAACACATAGTTATCAGTGTGGTTTGATTTAGTGTGCATAAGAGTTATGATTGTTAGTATTGTATTGTGGCTGCTCTAGTGTGGATTGATCAATTTGATTGATGAATGGTAGTTGTTTGGATAGTTAGTGGTTTGATTTTACCTAGTGCCACTTCTGGTGCATCCAGTGTGAGTTCACTGGATTCTGACGCATCAGGTGCCACTCTGCAGTAGCTCCACCATTTTTCCTGGCTTGGTTGGCCAGCCTAGTCATCCAAAAACCCAAAATCAAGAAGGCCATGCTTGGCTTAAACCCAATTTTTCACCCATTTAATGTGGCTCACTCCCATTGGTGAATTGTATCGTTTAGCCCTCCACCTAAGCTTCCTTCTCCACCCCCTAGCTTGGTAATTCATCCTTAATTCCTGCTCTGTTTAAACCACCCCTCTCACATTCATAGAGGGAGTGCTGCTAATAACTTAGGGAGACCCTCTCAAATTTCTCACAGAGCTTCCTCCAGCCTTCCTGAGTTCAACCCCACCATTCACAGCTATTCAAATTCATTTTTCAAGCTTAATTTAAACACCCAAATCTGGGGCCTTTTTCTGTAACCCACCAAACCCCACCAAACTTCAAATAGATCTTTCCTAAAACTTCCCCTAACCAAATGAGGATGTTCCCCATCGAAGCCTCATCATTTCAAGCACTCTAACCAACTTACAGACCAAACCCAAATCACCACTCAATCGATCATCTACCTAGACTCAACCTGAGTTAAAATTGGTACTTGGAGGAGCTTCACGATATCAAAATGAATGTCTACAATGAACCCAATTCAGGCCTCACCTCTTGGGAAAAGGTTTAGCTTACTAACCCTAAAGATGCTCTCAGTTTCATTAATTTTGAAGAAATATTCATTTTCAAGTGCATGTAACCGTATGGAAATGTTCGTTTTGACTATACGAAGCTATAGGAAAAAATTGTGAGTGATTTTGTTGATTATCGAGTGAGATCAAAGCATTTTAGTGTGAATGGCTCTCTCTTTATGTGTTAACACAATTTTTAGGGGGGTTCCTATGGAAGTTGTCAGCCACCGGAATAGGAATCCCATCACCCGCTTTGGAGGGATATTTTAATTTACATATATATATATATTTAATTTTAGAAAAAGTATGAAATCAAATTGGTCCCATATCTTTCATAGCTTAAATGAGAGTGTCACACCTTAAGCTATGTATCCATCTCGAAAGATAGACACGTGGCTTGACGGTGAGGCTAAATCAAATAAACTCATAAATGTATGACATCCATTTGGTCTGTGGAACCATTTTATTATAATCTTAAAAGTTCTCCTATTTAATATGAAAAATTAATTAGGATTTATTTTAAGGTGGGTTAATAACAAAATCCTTTAAAGGCAAGTCCCTATAGTTAATTGCATCATAGATAACCAAAGTCACATACGAAAACTCTCAATAAGAATAAGGGGATATTATCTTAAAGAAGTTCAAAGGATAAGACTTTTCAATGAGATCGGCCATAGAGGAGTGAAATGGGAATGGCTCAAACTTGGAATATTTATTTTTGGAATTCAAAGGAAGAAGAACTAGGGGATGTCAAAGATCCTAACGAGAACCTCGGTCACTTCCCAATCTACCCTATGGTTTGTTTTCAAATTAGAGTGGAAATATTTAAATGTTTGATCCTATCAATTATATTAATTAGGGCTTACATTCATGTGAAACGATCACACAAATAGCTTGGAAGATGTGAGGATTTAGGTCATGAAAAATGACAACCTCAGAATCCTAAAACAGATTAGGGCTTATATTGTATAACAAAGCTATACAAAAGCCTAAAGATAATTTGAGGATTTATGTTGCACCAGGCGAACAACCTCAAAATCCTATGGCTTATTGTTTAATTTTAAGGAATGGTTTACTTGGTGTAGACATATTTTGTTATTGACGATGACTGTGCTATCTATAATTACAGATCAAAGCTCCTCGTCGTAGCAAGTTTAAGTTTAGAAGTGTTAAATCGTAAAGATTGAGAAAAGTATAAGGATCATAGGTTAATTTTCTAATGTGTCTGGTCATTATGTCAAATCAAATCTTTCTTAAGGTTATTTAAATATTATGGAGGGTTAATGTTGATTAGAGTGACACTAGTTAGGATCCACAGTTTCCTCGTTCTGGTATCACTATTTTCTTTTTAATTTACTTAGCTTAAATGAGTTATGAAACCCATTTAAACTGGGGAGATCTCGTTAGAAACTATGGCTAACCTCCTCTGAGGGACGCCCGTAAATTCAAAAGAACATTTTAAGTTTTATGAAATTTCAAAGGATTTCTGGTTACCTTTGAAACAATTTGTTTAATATTTTGAAAATATTGATTATTTTTTGAAAAATTTGATTTCTTTTGGATGAAAAGTAAGGTACTGTTCCAAGCAAATTATAATATTTCCAAAAAATAAAATAACAGAAATTAAATAACACTATAAAAGCATAACTGTCATCTTCTCGGCATTCCAGCTGAAAGATTAACTTTTTGTAGAGATTTAAGTAAGTTGCAAGAGTAGATGAAGGTGTAGTTAACAGACTCTGAAATATGTTTTATTGAGTGCCAGAGATCTTAATGTATGATTTTAGGACAAAATATAATAAGTTTAATTTGTCCTTCAAAATATCCAAGAGATTTTAAAGTATTTAGGGGATGACCCCAAACTGCTTTGATGATCTCTTGAAATATCTGAGTTTATTTTGAACTTATCATATTGTTCCATTAATCATCCCAAGCTAAATTAAAATTACCCCATTATTCGGTGAACTTTGGCATTTTAATCATCCTAAGGACATGATACTCCATTAATCGATTAATATTTCACTTAAAAATTATGTAAGTGAATGTCCCAAAGGCAAGTTTCAGTCATTAAAGATATGATACCCACCACTAAGGTTGGCCTTGATAGTGTTAATCATCAACCATGTTATCCTCTAAATCCCGTCAAATGAATTAAATATCAAGCCTAGATCACTACCAAGCCCTTTGATAAATCTAATGAGGAAAAAGATTAGCAAAGTTAAGAATTTTAATTTAGGTGATATAGATTTTAATTAAAAGAAGTCAGGTCAACATTAATTGTGGACATAATCATAAGTAAAACATCATCTCCTTAGTATAAGCTCATCACTTGAGATTCATTGGATTTTGATCAACTTCAAAGTTCTGATAATTTAACAAATAGTAATTTTATTCTTATCATGGGAAAGTAGTAAATTGGTTTCTAACTTGTTACCCATTATGTTTCAATCATCTAAACATATTTATTAAGATCAAAATTGCCCANATTGGTCCCATTTCTTTCATAGCTTAAATGAGAGAGTGTCACACCATAAGCTATGTATCCTTCTCGAAAGATAGACACGTGGCTTGAGGCTAAATCAAATAAACTCAGAAATGTATGACATCCATTTGGTCTGTGGAACCTTTTTGTTATAAGCTTAAAAGTTCTCCTATTTAATATGAAAAATTAAATAGAATTTATTTTAAGGTGGGTTAATAAAAGAATCCTATAAAGGCAAGTCCATATAGTTAATTACATCATAGATAACCAAAGTCACATAGAAAAAGTCTCAATAAGAATAAGGAGATATTATCTTAAAGAAGTTCAAAGGATAGGACTTTTCAACGAGATCGACCACAGAGGTGTGAAATGAGAATGGCTCAAACTTGGAACATTTATTTTTGGAATCCAAAGGAAGAAGAACTAGGGGATGTCAGAGATCCTAACGAGAACCTCGGTCACTTCCCAATCTACCCTATGGTTTGATTTCAATTTAGAGTGGAAATATTTAAATGTTTCTTCCTATCAATTATATAAATTAGGGCTTACATTCATGTGAAACGATCACACAAATAGCTTGGAAGATGTGAGGATTTAGGTCATGACGAATGACAACCTCAGAATCCTAAAACAGATTAGGGCTTATATTGTATAGAAAAGCTATACAAAAGACTAAAGATAATTTGAGGATTTATTTTACACTAGGCGAACAACCTCAAAATCCTATGGCTTATTGTTTAATTTTAAGGAATGGTTTACCTGGTGTAGAAATATTTTGTTATTGACGATGACTGTGCTATCTATAATTATAGCTCAAAGCTCCTCGTCGTAGCAAGTTTAAGTTTAGAAGTGTCAAATCGTAAAGATTGAGAAAAGTATAAGGATCATAGGTTGAGTTTTCTAATGCGTCTGGTCATTATGTCAAATCAAATCTTTCTTAAGGTTATTTAAATATTATTGGGGGTTAAAGTTGATTAGAGTGACACTGGTTAGGATCCACGGTTTCCTCGTTCTGGTATCACTATTTTCTTTTTAATTTACTTAGCTTAAATGAGTTGTGAAACCCATTTAAATCGGGGAGATCTCGTTAGCAACTGTGGCTAACCTCCTCTGAGGGACTCCCGTAAATTCAAAAGAACATTTTAAGTTTTGTGAAATTTCAAAGGATTTATGGTTACCTTTGAAACAATTTGTTTAATATTTTGAAAATGTCGATTATTTTTTGAAAAATTTGTTTTATTTTGCATGCAAACTAAGGTACTCCTCCAAGAAAATTATAATATTTCCAAAAAATAAAATAACAGAAATTAAATAACACTATAAAAGCATACGTGTCATCTTCTCGACATTCCAGCTGAAAGATTAACTTTTGCAACATGTATACAATTTTGTAGAGATTTAAGTAAGATGCAAGAGTAGATGAAGGTGTAGTTAACAGACTCTGAAATATGATTTATTGAGTGCCAAATATTTTAATGTATGATTTTAGGACAAAATATAATAAGTTTAATTTGTCCTTCAAAATATCCAAGAGATTTTGAAGTATTTAGGGGATGACCCCAAGCTGCTTTGATGATCTCTTAAATATTCGAGTTCATTTTGAACTTATCATATTGTTCCATTAATCATTACAAGCTAAATTAAAATTACCCCATTATTCGGTGAACTTTGGCATTTTAATCATCCTAAGGACATGATACTCCATTAATCGATTAATATTTCACTTAAAAGTTATGTAAGTGAATGCCCCGAAGGCAAGTTTCAGTCATTAATGATCTGATACCCACCACTAAGGTTAGCCTTGATAGTGTTAATCATCAACCATGTTATCCTCTAAATCCTGTCAAATGAATTAAATATCAAGCCTAGATCACTATCAAGCCCTTTGATAAATCGAATGAGGAAAAAGATTAGCAAAGGTAAGAATTTTAATTTAGGTGATATAGATTTTAATTAAAAGAAGTCAGGTCAACATTAATTATGGACATAATCACAAGTGAAACATCATCTCCTTAGTTTAAGCTCATCACTTGAGATTCACTGGATTTTGATCAACTTCAAAGTTCTGATAATTTAACAAATTGTAATTTTATTCTTATCATGGGAAAGTAGCAAATTGGTTTCTAACTTGTTACCCATTATGTTTCAATCATCTAAACATATTTATTAAGATCAAAATTGCTCATTTTCCCTTTAGTTAATCATAAATTTTGATTAAGGAATGAAAATCCTAAAATGACCACTTTACCATTGGGGCTCTTCTCCTCATAACTCGTGAAGCATCATTCAAAAGACTTAAGAGTTCTTAGAATGCCCTATCCATAGAGTAATAAAACATCAAAAGAGAAAAATGTGGTTATTTTCAATTTTTTATTTAATTTAAATAATTATTTTAACTTAGAAAATAAGGTTTTCAAAAGTAATTTTTTTAAGCAATCAAACTAAAGTTTTTTTTTTTTTGGTTTATTTGAAAAGGATTAGAGGTTCCCTGAGGTCAGAGAAAACACTTAAGCAATACCCTATGATTTTTTTGAATTAAATTTTACTTTAATTTTGTAATTATTATTCTTTTTAATAATTTAATTAAATGGAAAAATATGTTTTAATTAGCAAAAATTATTTTAACAATCTTATTAAACATACTTAAGTCCAGAGAACTCAAAGAAAATTTTTTAAAAAATTATTTTTAACTTATATATTATAACTATTTTAATGAGAAAAGTTAAAGAAAATTCATTTTAAGGCCCTTAAAAAATTATATTTAACTCAGAAAAATTATGAAAAATATTTTAATGAGTCCTAGGTGAACAGGAATCCATTAAGAATATTTTTAAATTTTTTTAACTATTTTTAATCATTTTTAATTCAAAATAAAGCTAAAAAATCAAATATTTTATGAAAAGTTACTTTTATTTTTCCTNCCATTTTCCCATTAATTAATCCTAAATTTTGATTAAGGAACCAAAATCCTAAAATGACCACTTTACTCTTGGGCCTCTTCTCCTCATAACTCGTGAAGCATCATTCAAATGACTTAAGAGTTTTTAGAATGCCCTATCCATAGAGTAATAAAACATCAAAAGAGAAAAATGTGGTTTTTTTCAATTTTTATTTAATTTAAATAATTATTTCAACTTAGAAAATAAGGTTTTCAAAAGTAATTTATTTAAGCAATCAAACTAAAGTTTTTTTTTTTTTGGTTTATGAGAAAAGGAATAGAGGTTCCCTTAGGTCAAAGAAAACACTTTAACCTATGATTTTTTTTAATTAAATTTTACTTTAATTTAATAATTATTCATTTTTTTAATAATTTCATTAAATGGAAAAATATGTTTTAATTAGCAAAAATTATTTTAACAATCTTATTAAACTTACCTAAGTCCAGAGAACTCAAAGAAAATTTTTTAAAAATTATTTTTAACTTATATATTATAACTATTTTAATGAGAAAAATTAAAGCAAATTCATTTTAAGGCCTCTAAAAAATTATACTTAACTTAGAAAAATTATGAAAAATATTCTAATGAGTCCTAGGTGATCAGGAATCCATTAGGAATATTTTTAAATATTTTTTTATTTTTAAAATTTTTTTAACTACTTTTAATCATTTTTAATTCAAAATAAAGCTAAAAAATCAAATATTTTATGAAAAGTTACTTTTATTTTTCCTAACTACTCCTAATCACAAGAAACTCAGAAAACCACTTGTCACAATTTTCCTCAGTGTATTTAATTTACTATAAATATTTTTGTGCAAAAATACAATGTTTCTTAGAAAATCAACTTTAGCACTTAAACTTAATCTAATAATTTTCAAATTTTTACANTAATTTTCCTCAGCGTATTTAATTTACTATAAATACTTTTGTACAAAAATACAATGTTTCTTAGAAAATCAACTTTAGCACTTAAACTTAATCTAATAATTTTCAAATTTTTACACTGAGTTAATATGATTTTTATGCACAAAGTGAAATTGATTTTGTTGATTTTTAATTTATAATTAAGTTAAATAAATTAATACAATATATATAAATTTAATAAAATTTAGAAATTTACATAATTATTCAAACCCTCATAATATCTTTTCTAAGCTTCTCTGACCATTGGAAACCTAATAAAATCTATCCCATAGTTTTCCAAGTGACTTTTTAATTTATATAATTAAAATAAAACAAAAATGTTGTCTTAGCTTGAAAATTAGAGATTGAAGCACAAAGATACTCTCTGACCTTGGAAAAATCAGAGACCATAGCCTTTGTTATAAGGAATGAACCCTAAAAATTTCAAGCCATGGTGAGCAATGCTTGATCATAAGGATTTGAAATACCATGGAGGGTATTTAATTCATTAAAAATTAGAGAGTAAGCAAAAAAAATTTATTGTTTCACTTTATTTTCCTCTATTTACTGAGCAGGTGAGTATTTTTAATTTATTTTTGTGATTTTTCTACACGAAGATATGAATTTTTAAAATTCTGGCATTTAAATAAATCCAAAAAAATCATATTTCTCTACTTAAACTAGTCAACGCCACCTCATCCTACAATGCATAAAGCTTTACATGCGGTGCTTCACCATTCGATGCCGCTATCCACCTCAGTGCCACACGTCCAGCAGTTTACGTATCATCTCCTCGTCCGGCTCCATCGTGACCATCCATGGAATAAATGAGCGATCGGATGACTCTCCATCATCATCCCCAATTGTCCAAATTTGAGAACTGTACACACTATAACCTTAATATTTTCGTCTAGACTCAACCAACGTCACATGGAATTCATTTCTAATCCTTCATCTACTCAAGTTGCGTCTATCCATATGGCTGATCAAGCATGAAGTCAAGCCATTACACATGAATAATCAAAATAAGCCCGGTTTAGGGTTGAGGCTCGATACCTTTGTCTGAGAGGGGAAGCCTCAATCAAATGTTTATGCAGCTTTTATTAGGTCTAATAAACCTCTAGATGAAGTCCTAGGCCCTAGTGAATAGTCTAGCTATGAGTTCGTTCAAGCTTGATTTCACGTGTTGATCAAAGTCTATGTTAGAGGCTCTCTATGATGGGGCTTCTGTGGGGAATCAACTCCTCTCACTTTGGTCACTCAGGTGATGGTGTGGGCATATTAATTAAAATTTGGTGGATTATGGAGGTGTAGGGAGATTTTCCTGGTTTTGGGGCAAATTTCAGTGAACTAATTGGCTTTGAGGGTTGGCTCTGAGTGGCTGAGAGCAAGGAGATTGAACTTAAGTAGGTTTGAAGAGGATCTGGTAAGATTTTAGCAGAGTTTCCCCGAGGTTTTAAGCTCTTTCTTCTTTGGCCATGGAGAGGTCAATTTAGAGCCATGGGTTCCTAATGGAGCTCAGGGTGGGTTTGATGGGTGCTAAAGCTTGCTGAGGTGGAAGGAAGAAAGGAATAAGCATTCAATTGGAGTAAGCCAATTTAGGGAGTTCAAATTTTGGGTTTTTTCCATTTAGGGCTCCTTTTGGGGTGACTGTTTTCTGTGGTTGAGGTGGTGGCTGGCCAGAGTTTAGTCACTTCTAAGCTCGGGGTAGTTAGGGTTGCTTAAATATGATTTAACTCCCAAGGGTAAGCAATGATGGCAAAGATATTTCNTTATCTTTTCTAAGCTTCTCTCACCATTGGAAACCTACTAAAATTTATCATATATTTTTCCAAGTGACTTTTTAATTTATATAATTAAAATAAAACAAAAATGTTGTCTTAGCTTGAAAATTAGAGATTGAGGCATAAAGATACTCTATGACCTTGGAAAAATCAGAGACCATAGCCTTTATTATAACGAATGAACCCTAAAAATTTCAAGCCATGGTGAGCAATGACTGATCATAAGGATTTGAAATACCATTGAGGGTATTTAATTCATTAAAATTTAGAGAGTAAGCAAAAAAAAAAATTATTGTTTCACTTTATTTTCCTCTATTTATTGAGCAGGTGAGTATTTTTAATTTATTTTTGTGATTTTTCTACACGAAGAGATGAATTTTTAAAGTTCTGGCATTTAAATAAATCCAAAAAATTCATATTTCTCTACTTAAACTAGTCAGAGCCACCTCATCCTACAATGCATCAAGCTTTACATGTGGTGCTTCACCATTCGATGATGTTATCCACCTCAGTGCCACACGTCACGCAGTTTACGTATCATCTCCTCGTCCGGCTCCATCGTGACCATCCATGGAATAAACGAGCGATCGGACGACTCTCCATCATCATCCCCAATTATCCAAATTTGAGAACTGTTCACACTATAACCTTAAGATCTTCATCTAGACTCAACCAATGTCACATGGAATTCATTTCTAATCCTTCATCTACTCAAGTTGCGTTTATCCATATGGTTGATCAAGCATGAAATCAAGCCATTACACATGAAGAATCAAAATAAGCCCGGTTTAGGGTTGAGGCTCGTTACCTTTGTCTGAGAGGGGAGGCCTCAATCAAATGTTTATGCAGCTTTGATTAGGTCTAACAAACCTCTAGATGAAGTCCTAGGCCTAGTGAATTGTCTAGCTAAGAGTTCGTTCAAGCTCGTATTCAGGTGTTGATAAAAGTCTATGTTAGAGGCTCTCTGTGATGGGGCTTCTGTAGGGAATCAACTCCTCTCACTTTGGTCACTCAGGTGATGGTGTGGGCATATTAATTGAACTTTGGTGGACTATGGAGGTGTGGGGAGAATTTTCCTGGTTTTGGGGCAAATTTTAGTGAACTAATTAGCTTTGAGGGGTGGCTCTGAGTGGCTAAGAGCAAGGGAATTGAACTTAAGTAAGTTTGAAGAGGATCTGGTAAGATTTTGGCAGAGTTTCCATGAGGTTTTAAGCTCTATCTTCTTTGGCCATGGAGAGGTCAATTTAAAGCCATGGGTTCCTAGTGGAGCTCAGGGTGGGTTTGATGGGTGCTAAAGCTTGCTGAGGTGGAAGGGAGAAAGGCACAAGCATTCAATTGGAGTGAGCCAATTTAGGGAGTTCAAATTTTAGGTTTTGTCCATTTAGGGCTCCTTTTGGGGTGACTATTTCTCTGGTTGAGGTGGTGCCTGGCCAGAGTTTAGTCACTTCTGAGCTCGGGGTAGTTAGGGTTGCTTAAATATGATTTAACTCCCAAGGGTAAGCAATGATGGCAAAGATATTTCAAGTTTAGGCCTGGTGAAATCCCTGAAATTAGGGGACCATATGTCCATAGCTCCTCCAAGGTGGGCTAGGTGGGGCTGACATTGTCACTAGGGTACAAAAGTTGGTTGTAGAAGCTTTGGATTGATCAATTTGGAATGGCTTGGTCAATTTTGGTGCTTGTGTTCTATTTGGGTCAAATTGGCTTGAAGTTGGCTTTGAGTTGGGCTAGCCTTTACATTGGACTCAATTGATTGAGAAACTTGGTGTATATGATTTTCATAAAGATTTTAGAAAAGATTTGAAGTGATTTTGGTTTGATTTGATGGGCCAATTTGAAGGATTTTAAACATTTGGTTAATTTGGGTATGTTGGGTTAGACTTGGGTTTAGGTTATGCTAGAGTTGGAGAAAGCCCAACTTGTCAGTTCAAAATGGTTTAGAGGGATGTTATGAATAATTCTCAACATTAATTGGGTGTCAATTTTGGGTTTTGGGCATTCAATTTGGTGACATTTTGGGACATGGCAAAATTGGGGGTTTTGGTCTAAGTTGGTTTTGAGTAAAATTGGGGCTTTACCAAGGCCAATTGAATGTTAAATTTGATATGTGGAAGTGTTTTAAAGAGTTTATAATGCAATATTGAGGCAATTGGATCAATTTGGGGTTCAATTAGGTGAGATTTTAATTTTGGGTCAAACTGGGGCTTTTTGACTTGGAGTAAAATTAGGTTCCAATGTGGATTAATTGGGCTTGGATTTGGTTTGAATTGAGTTTTTTCATGATGAATTTGTGTTTATAATTGAAATTAGAGAAAATTGGGATCAAATTGGTTGACTTTTGTGGTGAATTGGGGTAACTGGGCCTTTAAAGACAATTTGGGGCTTTTAGTCAAAATGGGTCAAATTTGTCAAATTGTGTTTAATTAAAGGGTCCAAATTGGTTTTGGGCACATTTTAAATAATTTTTAAGGTTTTGGGAATGTTTGGGCGAGCAAGGGTATTTTGGTAATTTTGGCAATTTGAGGTGTATTTTGGTAATTTTGGTAATTTTGGGAGGTTTTAGGCAATTTGTTTATTTTCAATTGGTTTAAGATGATTGAACAAATTTAGGTATTTTGGGCGAAATTGGGAATTTTGGAGTTTCAAGGGAAATTTCATAAATTGGGTAAATTTGGGGGCAAAAGGCTAAATTTGGTATTTTGGTGAAAGCGAGGTTCCAACCACTCTATTTGAGCTATGAACCAATGGAATCCTCTACTTTTGGTCCTCTATGTATTGGTCTTAGCTAGACCCTAGCTTAGGACTAGCGGGCCTAGGGGACCATTTACATCAGTCTCCTAAAGGGCTTAAGGTTGTGAGTGTAAGTGTAATGTGCAAGTGANAACATTGTCACTAGGGTACAGAAGTTGGTTGTAGAAGCTTTGGATTGACCAATTTGGAATGACTTGGTCAATTTTGGTGCATGTGTTCTATTTGGGTCAAATTGGCTTGAATTTGGCTTTGATTTGGGCTAGCATTTACATTGGACTCAATTGATTGAGCAACTTGGTGTATATGATTTTCATAAAGAGTTTAGAAAAGATTTGAAGTGATTTTGATTTGATTTGATGGGTCAATTTGAAGGATTTTAAACATTTGGTTAATTTGGGGATGTTGGGTTAGACTTAGGTTTATGTTATGCTAGAGTTGGAGCAAGTCCAACTTGTCAGTTCAAAATGGTTTAGAGGGATGTTATGAAGAATTCTCAACATTAACTGGGTGTCAATTTTAGGTTTTGGGCATTCAATTTGGTGACATTTGGAGACATGGAAAAATTGGGGGTTTTGGTCTAAGTTGGCTTTGAGTAAAATTGGGGCTTTACCAAGGCCAATTGAAGGTTCAATTTGATATGTGGAAGTGTTTTAAATAGTTTATAATGCAATATTGAGGCAATTGGATCAATTTGGGGTTCAAATAGGTGAGATTTTAATTTTGGGTCAAACTGGATCTTTTTGACTTAGAGTAAAATTAGGTTCCATTGTGGATTAATTGGGCTTGGATTTGGTTTGAATTGAGTTTTTTCATGATGAATTTGTGTTTATAATTGAAATTGGAGAAAATTGGGATCAAATTGGTTGACTTTTGTGGTGAATTGGGGTAATGGGGTCTTTAAAGGCAATTTGGGGCTTTTAGTCAAAATGGGTCAAATTGGTCAAATTGTGTTTAATTGAGGGATCCAAATTGGTTTTGGGGACATTTTAAATGATTTTAAAGGTTTTGGGAATGTTTGGGCGAGCAAGGGTATTTTGGTAATTTTGGCAATTTGAGGTGTATTTTGGTAATTTTGGTAATTTTGGGAGGTTTTGGGCAATTTGGTTATTTTCAATTGGTTTGAGATGATTTTTGAACAAATTTAGGTATTTTGGGTGAAATTGGGAATTTTGGAGTTTCAAGGGAAATTTCGTAAATTGGGTAAATTTGGGGGCAAAAGGCTAAATTGGGTACTTTGGTGAAAGTGAGGTTCCAACCACTCTATTTGAGCTATGAACCAATGGAATCCTCTACTTTGGGTCCTCTATGTATTGGTCTTAGCTAGACCCTAGCTTAGGACTAGTGGGCCTAGGGGATCATCTACATGAGTCTCCTAAAGGGCTTAAGGTTGTGAGTGTAAGTGTAATGTGCAAGTGAGTGAGTGATAACAACCAAGACTACACCATCAAAGGGTTGACCCTAAGGCCAAGCAATCCTGTGGGAACTCTCCTTGAGCTCCCGCATAGTGGCCTCACCTAGCAAGTGCTAAAGGTTAGTACCAGCATATGGAACTTCGAGTTGAGCAAAAAAGAGTTTAGAATTTCTAATGGTGAGTATTCTTTTTTTAGTCCTTTAAGAATATTCAACAGGAAAGTCCTATGGCTAGACTCTAGGCTACTAAGGAGGAAAAACTAGACCTCAACCAAAAGTGAGGTCAACATTAGGTAAGATGGGGACGATGAACGGATGTCGTCCATTCGCGCGTTTATTGATCCAACAGCCGAGGACGAGTCAGACGAGAGATCAGTTCATAAAGCATGGGCTAATTCAACACTGACACGAAAGGCAGTGTCAAATGTGATCGCGTCGTGTCGAGCTTCGAAACTTGTGTGGCTGTTATGTGGATAAATAACAAATTAGGGTATTCTTTATTTAAATTAATTCAAAAACTTTAAAAGTTGATAACTTGATATAGAAGAATCATAAAAATTAAATAAAAATATCCCCTTCCTTAGTGAATATAAGAAAATATTATGGACTAAAAATAAAAGTTTTTTGTTTTGTATTTTATTTTTATTTTAAATACTCTAGAGCTTGTTATAATTTTATTTCATTAAATATTATTCACCTTGACTTGAAATTTAGACCATTTATTTTGCATGTTAATAGAAGTGTTCGCAATTTTTTTCAAAGTCAGAGAATACCTCTAACCTTAAAAGCCCTAATTTTCAATGTTAAGTCTACCACTTTGATAAAAATAATTATATAAATTAAAAGATAAATAAAAAAATTATGGAATTTGTTTTGGTAGGTTCTATGTGGTCAAATGACTCCAGAAAAAATGTAAGATGCGTCAAAATAATTATGTGCATTAATTTAGATAGTTAATTAATTAAAACCCATACAAATTTAAATAAATAATAAATAATTCAATAAATCATAAAAAATTCATTCATAGTGAAGATAATGAACATTTTTAATCTCTCTAAAACATTTGAAACTAATTTTTAAATTTATTTAATATCAAAACGTATTTTTCAAGATAAATGGAATTTTCTCTCTAAAATAATTATAATAAATATAATATAATTAAGAAAATTTTGAAAGTGGTTTTATAATTTCCCTGTGACTAGAGGCACCTACAAAAATTAATATTGATGTTAAAACAAATACTTCATTTTAGATATAATTCTTAATTTAAAAATAATTAAAAAAAATTAAAATTTACAAAAATATGAAAATGCACCAAATAGTCACAGATTGTTCCATTATCTTTTGTGACCCTTTAAAAATATTTTTCCTATTTTTTTCTACAATAGTTATGTATTTTTAAATTCTAAAAAATGAAATTTCCTTAAATTTTCACTAAAATAATTATAATATATAAAATAAAAATTACAAAAATAAAAAGTTTGCTTTTTAGAGTTCTCTAAACGCAGAGAGATTACTAAAAAATATAAAAAAATCAATGAGGAATTCCTAAATCCCTTTAATTTTATTAAAAGAAAAATTAACCACTGCTACTATTATTATTTCACCTGACTGGAAAAAAACCCTTGAATTTAATGTTTTATATTAGTGATTATGCTATAGGGGTTATATTAGGCATAGATACGATAAAACTTTTAAAGTGATATAGTATGTTAGTAAAACCCTTAATGAAGCTCAAATTAATTACACCACTACTAAAAAAGAGTTATTAGTCATAGTGTATGCTTTTGATAAATTTAAACAATATCTTATTGAACCTAAATGTATTATGCATAATGACCATTCAACTTTTAAAATTTATTGATGAAGATGGATTCAAAACCATGATTAATTAGATGGGTCCTTCTAATGCAAAAATTTGATTTTCAGGTAGTTGATAGGAAGGGTACTGATAATCAAATAACTGACCATTTGTCAAGGATTGAATAGGAGAATAATGTTAAATTTAGTGATGAAAGAAATGAAAACTTCCTTGATGAACAATTATATGAGATTAATGCATGGGAAAGTCTGTGATATGCAGATATAGTTAAATACTTAGTAACATTTTACTCTATGGATTAGATAACCCTCAAANGAAAATCAATGAGAAATTCCTAAATCCCTTTAATTTTATTAAAACAACTAATGCTCCAATTATTATTTCACCTGACTGGAAAAAAACCCTTGAATTTAATGTTTGATACTAGTGATTATGCTATAGGGGTTATATTAGGCATAGATACGATAAAACTTTTAAAGTGATATAGTATGTTAGTAAAACCCTTAATGAAGCTCAAATTAATTACACCACTACTAAAAAAGTGTTATTAGTCATAGTGTATGCTTTTGATAAATTTAAACCATATCTTATTGGACCTAAATGTATTATGCATAATGACCATTCAACTTTTAAAATTTATTGATGAAGATGGATTCAAAACCATGATTAATTAGATGGGTCCTTCTAATGCAAAAATTTGATTTTCAGGTAGTTGATAGGAAGAGTACTGATAATCAAATAACTGACCATTTGACAAGGCTTGAATAGGAGAATAATGTTAAATTTAGTGATGAAAGAAATGAAAACTTCCTTAATGAACAATTATAAGTGATTAATGCATGCGAAAGTCTGTGATATGCAGATATAGTTAAATACTTAGTAACATTTTACTCTATGGATTAGATAACCCTCAAATAAAAAAATTCATTCATGATTCCAAATTTTACTTTTAGGATGAACCTTATTTATATATGCAATGTAAGGATTTTTATTCAAAGATGCGTAATAATAGAAGAAACTCTACAAATTATGCAAAAAAATCATAAATCTGATTCTAGGGGTCATTTTGGGGTTAGTAAAACTGCATCTAAAATTTTATAATTTTGATTTTATTTGTCTACTTCATTTAAAGATGTTAATATATATATAAAAACGTGTGATCGATGTTAGAGAGTAGGCAAATTTTCTAGAAGAAATGAAATGCCATGAAATTTTACTTTGGAAGTTAAAATTTTGTATGTTTAGGATCTAGATTTCATAGGATCATTTATACCATCTTCTGGAAAAAAAATATTTATTTTGATAGCTGTGGATTAAGTTTGTAAATGGATTGAAGTTACTGCTTGACCACATTGTGATGCTAAGAGTGTTGCAAAATTTTCAAGGAAAAATATTCTTATTAGATTTGGAATGTTGAGAGTAATTATTTCATATGGGGGAAGTCATTTTAAGAATATAATGATTCAAACATTAACTCAAAAGTTTGGAATTAAGCACAAAATTACCACAAATTATCATCCTCAGACGGGTGGTATAACAAAAGTATCTAGTCGTGATATTAAAAGAATTTGAAAAAAATTGTTAATCTGAGCAGAAAGGATTGATCTGCCAGACATGATAGCGCATTATGGGCATATAGAACTGCTTATAAAACTTTTATGGAAAAGCATGTCATTTTTCAGTTGAAATTGAGCATAAAGCTTATTGCTCTATAAAAGAGTTTAATTATAATTTGAAAGATGTTGGATAGAAGTGATTATCATAATTAAATGGGCTTGATAAAATAAGAAATGAATCTTCTGAGAATGCTAAAATTTATAAGGAGAAAATGAAAATGTGGCATGATTAGAGGATCTTGAAAAACCAGTTTGAGTATGGACAAGAAGTCTTATTATATATAAAAGATTGAAAGTATTTGGAGGAAAACATAAGGCCAGGTGGTTAAGGCCATTTGTTATGGTAAGAGTTCATCCATATGGTGTTGTTGATATTAAAGATCCTAAAATTGGGGGAATGATAAAGGAAAATGGACATGGGTTAAAAGCTTATATAAGTGGAGATAGTTCTATATTTGAGGATATCCTAATATTGGGTCAACCAAATTAGAACATTGGATATGTCAGGCTAATGAAGTTAAACCAAGTGCGTTGTGGGAGGCAACCCATAATTATTGGTATGATTTGATTTATGGTTGATGTTATGATGATTTTATGAATTTATATTGAGTCTTAAATGATTAAAGTGGCATATAAAAATACTTTATTGATTAAAATAATATGGGGATGAAAAGAATTAACTTTTGAGTCTTTTTGATTGACACTATAGCACCATATCTAGCTTCATAGCGCCACAGTCAAAATAAGTTCCTAAAATTGCCCAATTGACATTTTTTCCCCTTCTTCTCTATTAAAACTAATTTTGGTTGTATTGAAGTTATTTGTTTTAAAATTCTTCCCAATTCCAAGTATTTAGAGAGAGAGAAGACTGAAGATCATCCTAACATTGAAAATCCTCTCTTTAAGATTCATGAAAAGTAATGGAAGTGCAAATGACAATAGATTTGTGCATAAGGATGCCCAAAATTATTTCAACGGATTCCTAACATAGATTTTTTAGCAGATTACAGAAAAATTAAGGAAGATTGATGAAGATTTATCCCATCTCCACATCAAGTTGAGCGACATGAATCACCAATATGAGCACTTGGATGAGTTGAAAGTCCAATTCGACCATATTTCATGTTTTCATGATTTTCAAGTGAGTATGTATTGCAATAAATAATGTATTGATGATAATGATGCTAAAAATATCCTTCACACTCCATTCTACCACCTTTACAATTGTAATTATCAAGTGGGTGAAAGGGTGGGGGACAATATTAAGCACAACTACTATTAAACATATTATTATGTGATCAATTTGTTAGTATTGAGTGTTAAAGTTGTGGTGTGTAGACTTTGTTCTTAATGTAACATTGATATAGTGAATTTAAGTTTCATCTTTGTATTTACTTTTGATTGAGCAATGTTATGTCCATTTGTAATGAGCTTATTATTATTAAAAAATGTGTTAAGTTTTTTTGTTAGTACTTGGTGTTAGAATGCCTTGAGTAATTTGATTTTATCTCTCACATCATTGCAATTGAATAAATGGAGAAATATGAAAGAAAAGGAAAAGATAGTGAAATCAAATATTTTTAAATAGACCAATTTCGGGTCCACTAATCTTAGGGTTCTGTGCTCTTTTTAAAATGACAAAAATTTCAAAAATATGGACTGTTGAGCACTGGCACCATAGTGCTACAACTTTGGTTATGACGTCATTCATCTATGAAGCAAGGCGCTACACCACATGAATCAACACTAAAGCACCCAACCAAACCGAATCACATTTTTAGCACCAAAACCGTTGTTTTTTTTCATATTTCTCTTGGTTTGCCTTCTTCTTCCTCTATTTCTAGATTTGCTCCTGTAGGGCTTGTATTTGTGAGATATTGGCTTGGAGTTAGAACTTCAAACTTTGGATTTCTTCTTCTTTGGGTAAGATCTACATTTTGACATGGAAAAATTTTCATTTCACTATGGATATTTTCCACATTGTGGTTAGGCTAAAAATTTTAAAAATTTAAAGAAGATAGTGAGAATTTTATGGTAGAATGGATATTTTGCTTAAAATCTGTTTGTTAGAGCTTTATGAAGTTATATTTAGAATTTATTGGAAATTTATTTGAAATTTTATTAGATTATACTTGCTTGTAAGATGAAAATGGGAAAAGGAAAAGCTACTTTTGATAATGAAAGGATTGGAAGTTATACAACCTAAGATAGATATGGGGATCTGTAATTAAAAAAAATTAATTGTAGAACGTAGTTTTCTTCATCCTGGAGGAATGATCGAGTAATTAATTATGGAACGACAATGGGAGAATTTCTATCATTTCACTGTCATTGCAGTTATTTTTATTATTTGAGAATTTTATGCAAACCATCCTGATGACAATTTGGTTTTTGTTAGACAACACTATGTTGATATTAATCCTATTCAAATTAATCACATTTATCAACTATATAGAGTTCCTACATGCATCTATTTAGAGTTCAATCCAATTGATTCTGAGTTTGATGAATTTATTGGGTTGTTAACTGACGGGTACAGAGTTTGAGAAAACAAGAATGAACATCAAGTAAAGTTTTCTTTTTTGAAGCTTAATGTTCATTCTCAGGTTTGAAATTATTTTATTTCTGCTAGACATCTTCCAACTAATCATTTTAGTGAGGTAACTCAGGAGAGAGCCACTTTGAACTTATTGCTTTCAAATGAAAAAAAACTCTAAATATTCGCTCTCTCATTTACAAGAATATGATTATTTCCTCTAAATGAGGAACAACTGGAGCTATGGGTTACTTTTCTCTTATTTCCACTATGTGTATACAATCTGGAGTGAAATATGATCCTGTTGACCACACTTTTTTGATGAGTTCTAGTATTTCTTCCTTATAAGCCTAGGATCTAGCCATAGGACTTTTGAGTTGACTATCCTAGAGGAATAGTGATAGAACCTTACCCCCTTTAGAAATTCTAAACACTAATTTACTTTTCCTGAAGTTCCACATACTTGGCTCTAACCTCTTGCACTTAGTAGGATGGAAGGAACATGTGGGAACTTAAGAGGAGTCTCCATAGGACTATTTGGCTCTAGGGTTAGCCCAAGATGGTGTGGTTTTTGTCTTGCACATACACACTTGCATCTCTCACTTTCACTCACAACACAAAATCTTAATCCAGGCATGTTTTGCATGGCTCCCTTCTCTTTTGGAGACTCATGTAGGTGGCCCACAAACTCTTAGCACCTTGCTAAGATTGCTAGGACCAACACATAGAAGATCCAAAATGAGGGTTCCATTCATCTAATGAAGTAAAGAGGGTGATTTTATGATTGACATCCTTAATTTATATCAATTCCACCAAGAATCCAATTTTTGACCTTTTGCCCCCAAACTTTTTCATAATTACCAAAATGGCCCTGAAACACTAATTTTCCCAAAGTTGCCCAAATTATCAAATTATCCACAAAAATTATCTCAACCCCATTCAAACCACTCAAACTGGCCAAAACACTCCAAAATTCTAAAAATTCCCAATATATCCTTGAGATTGCTAAAATTACCAAAATACTCTTCATGTCAAAAAATTTCCCAAAACCTCCCAAATTATCCAAAACCTCCTCTAAACCAATCTTGACAACCCATTGGGTCCAATTTGACCAAGTTAACAAATTTTTACCAAAATCTCAATTTCTTACCTAAAGGACCCAAATTCCCCTAATCCATCCCAACTTCCACCAAATTCACTTAAATCTCAATCAATTTCAAACCTAAATCAATCATCAACATGTTCAAACCCAATCTAAACAAATTTTAAGCCCAATTGAACCAATCTCAAAAACCTAATTTTAATTTTGGGCAAATTTACTCAGCTTGACTATACCTTAAAACTCCATCAAATTGAATCCCATAACCAATCCAATTTCCTCAATTCTGAATTCTAAACTCTTCATAACATCCCTTTAGACCAATTTGAGCCCTCAATTTTCGTAGACCCAAGCTTAAACCCAACCTAAATCCAAGTCCAAACCAAATGCCCCAATTTGGCCCAACTTCAAAATTCCATCCAATTGAACCAAATGATTAATTTAATTTCTTCAATTTCATCTCCTAAAGTTTTCTTGATATCCCTATGGACCATTGGAACCCTTTAAATAACTTTTAAACTTATCCCAAGCTAAGTCCAAATCCAATTCTTGGCCAAAACCCTAATTTTGAACCTAAGCCCTAAATTAACTCAAATTTTTTGCATTAACTAAGTTTAAACCACTTCTCCCTTGATTAGCCAACTAAGATACTAATCAAATCACCTAAGACCCAAAATTTGAGCCGTGGACAAAGTGTCCCTTGAAACAAGGAAGCTAGCCCCCAAATTTTGCTAAGCTCTCTATCCCTTGTCATCAATCATCAAACCTTTAAGCTAATCATAATTAAACCTTCCCTGACCTTTCTTGAGCCAACTAGCCACCTCCTCTAGCCTAATCAATCGACCTAGTCACCAGAGAACCCAAAACTGAGAAGGTCATACTTGGCTTAAACCCAATTTCTCGCCCATCCAATGTGACACTCCAATTAGTAAAATGCGTCGTTCAACTCTCCACTTAAGCACTCTTCTCCACCCCCTAGCTTGGTCATGTGAACCCTAACTTCTAATCTATTTAAATAACCCCTCTCATAGAAATGGAGAGAGTGCTGCCAATTTCTTATGGAGACCCTCTCAAAATGATCATAGAGCATCCTCCAAGATTCTAGAGTTCAACCCCACCATTCGCAAGCGTTCAAATCCATTTCTCAAGCTCAATTTAAACAAACAAATTTAAGGCCTTTTTTGTCACCCAACCAAACCACACCAAATTTTAAATTGATAGTTCTTAAAGCTTCCCCATCAAAGCTACATCATTTTGAGCACTCTAACCCACCTAAGAGCAAACTCGAATCACCACTCAATCAAACTCATGCCTAGACTCAGCCTCATTTCTAATTAGAGATTGAAGGAGCTTCACGAGGATGCAATGACTATCTACAACCAACCTAATTGAGGCCTCACCTCTTGGGCAAAGGTCTAGGTCACTCTCCAAAAAAATGCTCTCAATTTCATTAATTGTGAAGAAAAGTTCATTTTCAAATGCATGTAACCCTATGGATCTATTTGTCTCGACTAGATGAAGTTGAAAGAACAATCTGTGAGTGATTTGGTTGAGTATTGATAAAGATCAAAGCATTTCAGTTTGAATGACTCTCGGTTAGGTTAGATTAGGATGATGAACGGATGTCGTCCATTCGCACGTGTATTGATCCAACAATGGAGAACGAGTTAGTTGAGAGAACAGTCCATAAATCAGGACTGAGTCAGCACCGACGCTGAAGGAGGAGTTACATTGGACCGTGCCGCGTGGATGTCGGCACAATTTTAGGGGGGTCGTCATGTGGAAGTTTTCGGTCACCAGAATCAAAATCCCGTTGCCCACTACGGAGTAATATTTAATTTAGATATATATTTAAATTTATAAAAATATGAAATCAACTTAATCCCATATCATTCATAATTTAAATGAAAGAGCACCACACCTTAATCTATGTATCTATCTCAAAAGATAAACACATGACTTGACGGTGAGGCTCAATCAAATAAACTAGGAAATATTTGACATTTTTTTGGCCTGCAAAACTATTTTATTATATACCGACTATTTTCCTAATTTAATATGAAAAATTAAATATGGTTTATATTGGGATGAATTTTGAAAGTTTTCTATAAAGGCAAGCCCTTATAGTTAATTACATCTTAGATAATCAAAGTCACCTAAGTAAAACTCTTGATAAAAATTAGGGGATATTCTCTTCATGGATTTAAAAGGATGGTACTTTTCTATGAGATCAGGTGAAGAGGTGTGAAATGCGAATGGCTCAAATTTGGAACATATTATGGAATCCAAAGGAAGAAAAATTAGAGAATGCCACAAATCCTGGGAGAACCTCAGTGACTTCTCAAGCTATCCTATGGTTTGGTTTCAATTTAGAGGAGAAATATTTGTGTGTTTCAACTTGCTAATTTTATTAATTAGGGTTTACATTCATGTGAAACGATCACACAAATAACCTGAACAATGTGAGAATTTAGGTTGTGACGAACGACAACCTCGACATCCTAAAATAGGTTAGGGCTTTTATTGTATAACAGAGTCATACAAAAGCCTAAAGAAAAGTTGAGGACTTATGTTGCACTAGGAGGACAACCTTAAAGTCCTATGGCTTGTTGTTTAATTCTAACAAATGGTTTAGCTGGTGTAGACATGTTTTGCTATTAAAGTGGTCATGCTGCCCACAATGTTAGCTCCAAGCTTCTCGTTGTGGCGAGTTTAAGTTTTCTAATGTAACAAGTCATGATGTAAAATTAAGTGTTTCTTAAGGTTATGTTTATTTAAATATTATGGGGAATGTTAAAGTCGATTAGAGCGACATTGGTTAAGATCCTAGGCTCCCTCGTTCCGGCACCACTATTTTTCTTTGGACTCACTTAGTCTAAATAAATTTACTAAACTCAACTTAATGAGTTTGATATTTTCATTTAAACTACAAAAAATCTCATTAGCAACCATAAGTTACCTCTTTCAAGGGATTCTCGATTATCTGATAGAGACGTTTTAATTTAAATGCAATTTTTTTTTGTTTTGTTTGTGATTAAATTTTGAGTTGTCTTATATCTTGACTGTTTTTGCGGTGAATTTTATCTTGTTTAATTTTTAGTTTTGTTTTTAACATGTAGGGTGAACTTAAGCATGCAAGCAAGAAATAGGAGGTACAAAAAGGTAAATGCAATAACTTAAAAGCGCACCTGTCAATTCTTCCAGCTCCTCCACCTGAAAGGATAGCTTTGGCAATATCTATATAATGTTGCAAGAAATTCAAATTGTAGGAGTAGATGAAGGTATAGCTACTAAACCCTAGGTTATGACATTATTGAATCTCGGAAGATCTTAGTGGATGATTTAAGAACAAATTATAGTAAGTTCAATTTGCCCTTCAAAATATTCATGAGATTTCAAAGTGCTCAGAGGATGACTCTAAGTCATTTTGAAGATTTCCTGAAATATTTCAAGTTCATTTTGAACTTATCATATCATTTTATTAATCATACAAGGTTAAGCTAAGGTTATCCCATCACTCTAAGAAACTTGATGTTTTATTTATCCTAAGACTAGGAAGCTCAATTAATCAATTGATATTTCAATTAAGAGTTATATGGATGGGTGCCCCAAAGGCAAAACTGAGTCATTAAAGGTTTTGGTACCCACAATTAAAATTTGGTTTGTAATGTAAAAGAGTGTTAACCATCAATCATGCTATCTTCTAAATCCGTTCAAATTAGTTTAAATGTCAAGCCTAGGTCACTACTAAGCCCTGAACAATCATAATAGGTGAAATGGTAACTAGCAAAATTTTGATTTAAATGACATGCATACTTATTGAAAGATCACATTATCATCAATTATGGGCTTAAAATTAATTAAATAGTATCTTCCTAACTCCAACCCATCACTTGAGAATCGTTTATATTTTAATTTTGTTCTTATTGTAGAAAAGGTCGCAAGTGATTTCCTACCTTTAAATCCCCTTGTGTTTCAATCATCCAAACATGTTCATTAGGATCCAAATTACCAATTTTCCCTTTGTTAATCCTAAATTTTGAATAAGGCACCAAAATCAAAAGTTGCCCCTTTGCCTTTGGGGTTATTCTCCTCATAACTCATTAGTCAAAATTCAAATGACATTGACAATTTTTAGAATGTCCCATCCATGGATCATTTAAAACATCTGAGGAGAATATATGAATTTTCAAAATTGATTTACTTAACTATCCAAAATAAAGTTTTTTGGCCATTTGAAAATTATTAGAGGTCCCATTAGGTTAGAGAAACACTTAGACAAATTCCATGTTTTTTTGAATTAAATCTCTATCATTGTTTTTTGATTATGAATCAATCTTAATGATTTAATTAAATATAAAACAGCATTTTAATTACCAAAATT
Organism: Phalaenopsis hybrid cultivar; assembly: GCA_002079205.1. Lineage (NCBI taxonomy): Eukaryota > Viridiplantae > Streptophyta > Magnoliopsida > Asparagales > Orchidaceae > Phalaenopsis > Phalaenopsis hybrid cultivar. The sequence goes on from JXCR01149003.1 coordinate 577,852, forward strand.
ATCTTTATATTTTTATTAAACCTCTCTCAGTTCAGGGAACTCAGAGAAACAAATTTTGTATTTTATGATTTTTTAATTTATTTATTATAATTATTTTTATGGAAAAATATGAAAAATTCATTTTTAATCTTTCAAAAATTAATTTTAACTTAGAAAAATTAGGCAAATAATCTTAATGAGTTCTAAGTGATCAGGGAAAAATTAGGCACATCTTCAAGTATTTTGGTATTTTTGGGATTATTAATTTTTTTAAACTCAAAATAAAGCTAAAAAATCAAGTATTTTCTCAAAAAGAAATTTTATTTTTCATAAGTGCCCTTGAACACAGGGAACATAAATAAAACACTTTTCATAGTTCTCCCAAGTATATTTGATTTAATATAATTAATTTTGTACAAAAATACATGATTTTTTAGAAAATCAACTTTAGTGCTCAAACTTAGACAAATAATTTTTAAATTTTTACAAAGGGTAAACATGATTTTTGTACATAGTGTGGAATTGATTTTGTCAATTTGTTTAGTATTTAATTTACATAAGTTAAAGTAATATATATTCATTTAATTAACTATAGAAATGTACAAAATAATTCAAATCATCATGACATTTTTCTTAAGCTTCTATGACTATACGAAACCTACTAAAATTATTCCCATAATTTTTCAAGTGAAATTTTAATTTATATAATTAATATAAGTCAAAATAGCCATCCTAGTTAAAAGTTAAGGTTATAAGCATAGAAGCCATAATGAGCAATGTTTGATCATAATGAATTAAAATACTCTGGAGAGTACTTAATTCATTAAAAATCAAAGATTCAACAAATAATTTTTATTTTTAGTCGACATTATTCTCCTCTATTTACTAAGCAAGCAGATGGTTGTGGCAGCTTTGAATGGACCCAACGAACCTTCAGATGAATTCCTAAGCCCTATTGAATTGTCTAGCTATGATTTCAATCAAGGTCAATTTTAGGTGTTCGTCTAAAGCTATGTTGGAGGCTGATTAAGATGGGGCTTTTGTGGGGAATCAACTCCTCTCTCTGTGGGAATGGTGTGTGCATAGTTAATTTGATTTTGGTAGACTGTGGAGGTGTGGATAAATATGTCCTGGTTTGAGTTGAAATTTTGAGCTAAAAATTAGGCACTCACAGGGGGAACCAGAGGAGGAAAATGGTGGGCTTTAGTGGAGAGTTCTTGGAGAGTGTCTAGAAGCATTTGGACAGAGTATCCCCAAGGATTTGTGTTGCTTTATTTTTTATCTTTGGGAGAGGGGTTTAAATAAAATGGCTTAGGGTGGCTATTAGGGCCAATTAGTGGGTGCAAAACAATGCTTATGTGGAGGGTTTAAAAGTGCTAAAGCCAATTGGAATTGGCCAGTTGAGATGGGTGAGTTTAGTTTTGGATGGAGGCATGAGGCTCTCGGTTTTGTGTTTTTCAGCGACTTGGGAGGTTAGCCAGAGCAGGGAAGGTGGTCAGGCAGTCAGGTGAGTCAGGGGAGGTTTAATTATGATTAACCCTTAATGGTTTGGTATGTAGGGAGGATTTCTTGGTATAAGCCAAAAAAAGGATAAAATCACCTAAATCAAGGGACCATTGGTCCATGGCTTCCATAGAGTGGGCTAGGTGGGTCTAACCTGGTCACTAAGATCCATTTGGTGGTTGTGGTGTCATTATTTTGGTCACTTTGGCATGGCTTCGTCAATTTTGGTGCATGGGTTCAATTTGGGATAAATTGAACTGAAGATGGGTTTAGGTTAGGCTAGCCATGACATTGAGCCCAATTGAATGATAACTTTTTTCTAGAATATTTTCATGTGGGGTTTATAAAAGATTTGGAGTGATTTTTATCTAATTTGGAGGTTCAATTTAAAGGAATTTGGGCATTTGATCAATTTGGGGATGTTGGGTTAGACTTGGGTTTAGGTTGGGCTAGAGTTGGGTTATATCNTGTCAATTTTGGTGCATGGGTTCAATTTGAGTTAAATTGTACTGAAGATGGGTTTAGGTTAGGCTAGCCATGACATTGAGCCCAATTGAATGATAAATTTTTTCTGGAAGATTTTCATGTGGGGTTTATAAGAGGTTTGGAGTGATTTTGAATTAATTTGGAGGTTCAATTTAAAGGAATTTGGGCATTTGATCAATTTGGGGATGTTGGGTTAAACTTGGGCTTAGGTTGGGCTAGAGTTGGGTTATGTCCAAATTTGCGAGTTTAAAAAGGCCTAGGGGAATATCATGAAGAGTTCTCAACAATAATTGGGTGGCAATGTTAGGATTTGGGCTTTCAATTTGGTGGAAATGGGCAGATGGCTAAATTGAGGAAAATTTGGGAATTTAGGATTTGGGTTGAAATTGAGTAAAATTGAAGCATGAATAAGGCCAATAGAGGGTTTAATTTGGTCTGTGGATATGTTTCAAAGAGTTTATGATGCATAATTGGGGCAATTTGAAAGATTTGGGGGTTCAATTGAATGGGATTTTGTTTTTAGGCCAAATTTGGGCTTTTTGATTTGGGTTGAAGTTGGACTCAAACGTGGGTCAATTGGACTTGGATTTCATTTGAATTGAGTTTGATAATGAGGAATTTCAATTTATAATTGAAATTGCTAGGAAATTGGGGTTAAATTGATGGACATTTAGTGTAAATTTAGGGGAATTGGGCCTTTAAGTGAAATTTGGTTATTTTGGTAAAAGTTGTTCAAATTTATCAAATTGGGTTTAATTGATGGGTCAAAATTGTTTTCAGGGACATTTGAGATGATTTTGAGGTTTTTGGAAATGTTTGGGCCATAAAGGGTATTTTGGTAATTTTGGCAAATTCAAGGGTATTTTGGCAATTTTGGCAATTTTGGGAAGTTTTTGTCAATTTGGGTAGTTTCAAATGGTTTGAGATGATTTTTGGACAAACTTGGGTAGCTTCGATAATTGTGGGAACTTTGGTCAAATTCGGGTTTGGGAGGTATTTTGGTAAGTTAGGTAGAATTAGGGGCAAAAAACTAAATTTGGTATTTTGGTGAAAGTAAAGTGCCAACCACCCTATTTGAGCCATGGAATAATGGAATCACCATTTGGGTCCTTTATATACTGGTCTTGGGTAGACCCTAGCCTAGGGCTTGTGGATGTACGAGACCATCTACATAAGTCTCCCAAAAGATCAAAGGATCAAAGTCAACAAGCTTGAGTTTAGGGTTGTGAGTGAATGTGAGTGAAAATAAATATAAGTGAATGAACTACCTCTAGAACAGTACCTAGAGTCAACCCTAAGGCCAAGCAGTCCTTTGGGGACTCCCCTTGAGCTCCCCCATATTGACCCCACCTACCGAGTGCTAGAGGTCAGAACCAATATGTGGAACCTCAATTTGAGCAGAGAAGAGTTTACAATTTATAATGGTGATGGTTCCTTTTCTATTCCTTTAGGGAAAATCAATAGGAAAGTCCTATGGCTAGACCTTAGGTTACTAAAGAGGAAACTAGACCTCAACCAGATGTGAGGTCAATAGTGGAGCTCAGGAGTTGTCATAGGATTGTGTGGCCTTCACATGGATAAGTAGGAAATTAGGGTATTTTTTATTTAAATTAATTCAAAAAACTTAAAAATTCATAACTTGTTGTAGAAAAATCATAAAAATAAAATAAAATTACATTGTTGCTCAGCGAATAGAGGAAAATATTATGCACAAAAAATAATTAATATTTTTCATTCATTTTTTTAATTATTTAAATAATCCAGTGCTTGGTTTAATTTTATTTAATTAAATATTAATCAAATTGACTTGAAATTTGGAGGAATTATTTTACATGTAGTTAGAAGTATTTTCTTATTTTTTTGAAGTCAGAGAACACCTCTAACACTAAAAGCCCTAATTCTCAATGTTATGCCCCCCATTTTTCATAAAACAGTTTTATAAATTAAAATATAAATCACATAAATGTGGGATTTATTTTGGAAGGTTCTTTGTGGCCAGAGTACTCAAATAAAAATGTAAGATGAGTCTAAATAATCATGTACATTATCTTAGCTAATTAAGTCATTAAAAATAATACAAATTTAAATAAAAAATATAATTCAATAAATCATAGAAATTGATTCACAGTAAAGACAATAAACATATTGAACCTCTATAAAAATTTAAAACCAATTTGAAATTTATTTAATTTGAAAACCTATTTCAAGATAAATGGAATTTTTACACTAAAATAATTTTAATAAATAAAATATAATTAAGAAAATTATGAAAGTGGTTTTGGGAGTTCCTTGTGATCTGGGTCACCTAAAAAAAAATAAAATATATGTTAAGATAAATACTTCATTTTTGACCTAATTCTTAATTTAAAAATCATTTAAATTCATTAAAAATTTTCAAAATAATGAAAATGCACCAAATTGTCACAAGTTGTTCCCTAATCACTTGAGACCCTTTAAATTATATTTTCTAATTTTTCTAAAATAGTTATGTATTTTTCAATACTAAAAAAGGATTTTCCATAATTTTTCATTAAAATAATTATATTAAATAAAAAAAAATTAAGAAAAAGGAAAGTTTGTTTCTTTCAGTACTTTGAACTCAAATATATTAAAGAAAGATATAAAAAGTAAATTTTGAAATTAAATTTTATTTTCTATTTAATTAATCATTAAAATAAATAAATAATTATAATAATTAAAATTTAACTCAAAAAATCATGAAATGTAGTATAGGTGGTCCTGTGACTCAGGCGAACATTCAATAATTTTCTTAAAGATAGAAATTATATCATGATTAAGTAAATAAATTAACATTGAAAATCCTCATTTTTGAGCTAAAACAATTATTAAAAATTAAATAAAAATAATAAAATCATAATTTCATCTTTAATGTTTTAATAGTCCCATGAGTGGGGTATCATGAATATTTCAAAGTCTTATGAGGTCGGAAGCCATAACGGTAAAATGGTAATTTTTTATTTTGGTGCCCGGATTAAACTTTAGGGTAACTTAAAGTGTCAATGGGTAATATTAATCATAATAAACTCTTTTGAATGTTTGAAACATAAGGGTTTAAGTCCTAGAAACCAATTTGTCACTTTTCTACAATAAGGGTAACAGTATAATTTTCCTAAATTATTATGACTTAGAGGTTAACCTAATTGGATGATCCTAAGGTAGTGGGCTTGACTTAGGAAGAAAATAACTTAATTATTCAAAGCCCCTAATTGTTGATTAAATGATAAGCATGATTTTTTATTAAGTATTAAATTCACCTAATCTAATGTTTTGACTATTATATATTTACTCTAAAGATTCAACTTAAGGGCTTAGTAGTGAACTAAGATTGAGTTGAATTTTTTTAATGAGGCTTAGAAGAGAAAAAATTAATTATTAATGAAAACCTTTAAAACATTAGAAGACTTTAATTGTGAAACTGAGATTCTTAATGACTTTATTTTGCCCTTATGGACATCCACTTACATAACTCTTGATTAAAGCATCAAGTGAATGTCTAGGTATTCCGTGCATGGGATATTTAAAATATTAACGTTCATTGAGCACAGGGTAGTTTAATCCATTAAATTTAAATTTAACTTTGGATGATTAATTGAACCACATAATTTGTCCAAATGAACTCGAAACGATTCAAATGGTTTCAAAAGTTGTTTTGGGTTATTCTTGACCTCACTTTTCGTTGAGGTCTAGTTTCCTAGCCATAGGACTTTCTTGTTGACTACTCCTAGAGGAATAGAAAAGGAACCCTCTTCATTAGAAATTCTAAACTCTTCTCTACTCACCTTGAAGTTCTACATATTGGTCTTAACCTATAACACTTAGTAGGTGCGTACAATATAAGGGAGCTCAAGGAGGGTTCCCATTGGTTTGCTTTGCCTTAGGGTGGACTCTAGGTGTTGGTCTTGAGCTAGAACATACACTGTCATTCACTTGCACCTTAAACCCCACTCAAAACCCTAAACCCAAACCTGTTAACTTTGATCCCTTAATCTTTTGGGAGACTCATGTACATGGTCCCCTAGACACACTAGCCCTAGGCTAGGGTTTAGATAAGACAAGTACACAGAGGACCTAAATGGAGATTCCATTGGTCCATGACATAAATAAGGTGGTTGGCACCTCAATTTCACTAAATTACCTAACTTAGCCTTTTGCCCCCAAAATCTACCCAATTTACCAAAACACCCCCAACCCTAAGTTTGACCAAAATTCCCAATTTCACCCAAAATACCCAAATTTGTTCAGAAATCATCTCAAATCATTTGAAACCATCGAAATTGCCCAAAACTTCCCAAAATTGCCAAAATTATCAAAATACCCCCAAAATTGCCAAAATTACCCCAATTCCAATGGTGGCCCAAACTTTCCCAAAACCTTCAAAATCATTTCAAATGTCCTTGAAACTAATTTGGACCTTTCAATACAACCCATATTGATCAATTTTACCTCTTTTGACCAAACGCCCCAAATTTCCCTTAAAGGCCCAATTACCCTAATTCACCCCAAATGTCCACAAATTTAGTTCCAATTTCTGCTAATATCAATCCTAAGCTCAAATTAATCATGAAAAAAGTCAATTTAAACCAAATACAAACCCAATTGACCCATACTTTGAGCCTAACTTCACCCAAATCCAAAACCCCCAATTTTGCCCCAATATAGCCATATCTCCAAATGTCCCCAAACTGAATGCTCAAATCCCAAAATTGATGCAAATAAATGTTGAAAACTCTTCATAACAACCCCTAGACCATTTTGAACCCTCAATTTAGACTTAGTCCAACTATAGCCTAACCTAACCCCAAGTCTAACCCAACATCCAAAAAAATTATCAAATTACTAAAATCCTTCAAATTGACCCTCCAAATCAATTCAAAATCACTCTAAATGTTTTCTAAACTCTTTATGATAATCATATACACAAAATTGTATGATCAATTGAGTACAATTTCATGGCTAGCCCAACCCAAACCCAACTTAAAGCCAACTTGACATAAATTGAACCCATGCACCAAAATTGAGCAAACCCTTGGGAGTAAATCATAATTAGCCACCCCTGACCTCCCTGAGCCAAGAGGTGACCAAAATCTAGATATCCACCACCATAGCCACCAAAAATAGTCACCCTAAAAGAGACTAAGCTAGCCAAAACATAAAATTGAACTCAACTTAGCTTGCTAAGCATGATTGGATGTTAGGGCCTTTCTTCCCTCCACCTAGGTAGCACTCTAGCCACCTTTGCTTAGCCTGAGACCCACCATAGCCTATTCTATTTAAACCACCCTCTCCATGGCCATGGGAGAGAGTTAGCAAAATCCCGGGGGAAACTCTTTAAAATTTTAAATCTAAGTTGGTTATTTTGGCTTAAATTAATTATATAAATTGAAATACCACTTGGAAAATTATGGGATAAAATGTAGTAGCTTTTATGTGACCAGAGAAGTCTAGGAAAAATTTCATGATGGCTTGAATATTTTTGTGAATTTCTATAAATAATTAATTGTTTATATCTTGTATTAATTTCTTTAAATTAAGTATTCATAAAAAATTAACAAAATCAACTCCACATTGTGTGTAAAAATCATGTTAATCCATTGTAAAAATTTGAAAATTGTTTGATTAAGTTTAAGCATTAAAGTTGATTTTTCAAGAAACATTATATTTTTGTACAAAAATAATTATATTAAATTGAATACAATTAGGAAAATTATGAAAAATGATTCTTTTATTTCCTTGTGATCGGGAACATTTAGGAAAAATAAAAATCATTTTTGATAAAATACTTTATTTTTTAATTTTATTTTGAATTAAACATAATTAAAAATTATTATAAATTTCAAAAGTACAAAATATTTCAAAATGTTCCTAATTGTTCTCTGGTCACTTAGGACTCATTAAAATAAATTTCATAATTTTCTAAGTTAAAAATAAATTTTCAAAAGGCTTAAAAATGTATTTCCCTTATTTTTTCATTAAAAAAATTATAATAAATAAATTAAAAGTCATAAAAATATAAAATATGTTTCTCTGAGTCTCTGGACTCAGAGAGATTTAATAAAAATGTGAAAAATAATTTTAGATAATTAAAACATATTTTCCATTTAATTAAACCATAAAAAACCAACAAATAATTATTAAATTAAATTAAAACTTAATTTAGAAAATCATAGTATTTTTCCTAAGTGTTTTCTCTGACCTAAGGGAACCACTAATACTTTCCCCATGAACCAAAAACATTACTTTGATCATTTAAATAAATGAAGAAAAAATCCTATTTTTTAAGTTAAAAAATATATTTAATTTAAATATAAATTTGAAAAACCACATTTTTCTCCTCTGATATTTTAATTACTCTATGGGTAGGGTACTTTAAAATCTTTTAAGTCACTTGAATTATGCTTCATGAGTTTTGAGGTGAAGAGCCCTAAGGGTAAAGTGGTTATTTTTGGATTTTGGTGTTTTAATTAAAATTTAGGATTAACCAAATAGAAAATGAGTAATTTTGATCCTACTGAATATGTTTGGATGATTGAAATATAATGGGTAAAAGGTAAAAACCAACTTACCACCTTCCCATAATACGAATAAACTTATGAATTTTATAAATCATCAGAATTTGGAAGTTATTCAAAATCAGATAGGTTGCAAGTCATTGGCTTAAACTAGGGAGATGATGCTTCACTTATAAATAAGTCCACAATTAATGATGATTTGACTTTTTTGAATCAGAATCCACATCACCTCAATTAAAATTTTATGCCCTTGCTACTCTTTCTCCCATTAGATTAAAGGACTTAGTAGTGATATAGGCTTGATATTTATATCATTTAATGGAATTTAGAGGATAATATGACAAATGATTTGCACTACAAGCTCAGCTATAGTGATGGGAACAAAAGTCACCTACATAACTTTTAAGTGAAATATCAACTGATTAATTGGGTACCCTGTCCTCAGGACAATTAAAATGTCAAAGTTTACCTAGTAATGGGGTAGTTTGAATTTTACTTGAGGTAATTAGTAGAGCAATATGATAAGTTCAAAATGAACTAAAATGTTTCAAGGGATCTTTAAAGTCGTTCAGGGCCATTCTTCGAACACTTTAAAATCTCTTGTCCAAAAATCATCTATTAAGATTGTCGGCACTATTTTTGGTTGGAGAGTTGCCCATAAGAAGCTGTCGGTTACCGGAATCAAAATTCCATCACCCACTTCGAAAGAACGTTTTAATTTACGTATATATTTAATTTTAGAAAAATATGAAATCAAACTGACCCCATATTTTTCATAGTTACATGAAAGAGCACTGTAGCTCAAATCTTTTATCTATCCCGATGGATAAACACAAGACTTGAGGATGAGGCTCGATCAAACAAACTAAAGAATATATGACATTCGTTTGGTCTGTGAAACCTTTGTATTTACCGACAAATTCCCCTATTTAATACAAAGAATTAAATAAGGTTTATATTAAGCTGGGTTCGGACATGCTTC
>JXCR01149004.1:0-37356 GCA_002079205.1 Phalaenopsis hybrid cultivar
ATATATATATATATATATATATATATATATATATAATTCAGAAAAATATGAAATCAAACTGACCCCATATTTTTCATAATTTAAATGAAAGAGCGCTGTTCCTCAAACCCTGTGTCTATCCCGAAGGATAAATACAAGACTTGAGGATGAAGCTCGATCTAATAAACTAAGAAATATACGACACCCGTTTAGTCTGTGAAACTATTTTATTTGTTGATAATTTCCACTATTTAATATGAAAAAATAAATAGGGTTTATATTAAGCTGGGTTCAGATGAGTTTCCTATAAGTGCAAGCCCCTATAGTTAATTACATCTTAAATGACCGAAGTCACCTAAGAAAAATCTCGATAAAAAATCAGGGATATTATCTTCAAGGAGGTCAAAGGATAGGACTTTTCAACGATATCAGACAAAGAGGTGTGAAAAGAGATTGGCTCAAATTTGGAATATTTTATTTTTGGAATCCAAAGGAGGAAGAACTAGGGGATGTCATGGATCCGGAGAGGAACCTCGGTGAATTCCCAAGCTATCCTGTGGTTTGGCTTCAATTTTGAGGAGAAATGTTTAAGTGTTTCATCCTACAAATTTTATTTGTTAGGGCTTACATTCGTGTGAAACGATCGCACAAACAGTCTGGAAGATGTGAGAATTTAGGTTGTAACAAACGACAACCTCAGAATCCTAAGACGAGTTAGGGCTTATATTGTACAACAAAGCTGTACAAAGGCCTAAAGATAAGGTGAGGATTTATGTTGAATAAGCAGACAACCTTAAAATCATATGGCTTGGTTGTTTAATTTTAATGAAGGAATGATTTAGCTTGGGAAGACAGGTTTTGCTGTTGAAGATGACTGTGCTGCCCATCATGCTAGCTCCAAGCTCCTTGTCGTGGCAAGTTTAAGTTTTCTAGGGTGTCAAGTTATGATGCCAAATTAGGTGACCCTATGGTTGAAGTTCTTTAAATGTTATGAGGGATGTTAAAGTTGATTATAGCAAAACCGGTTATGATCCTACGGTTCCCTTGTTTCAGTACGACTATTTTCTATTGGATTTATTTAGTACAAATGAATTTACTAAACACAACTTAATGAGTTCCATACTTTCATTTAGACCGTGGGAAGACTCATTAGCAACCGTAGGTTAACTCCTCCGAGGGATTCCCGATCATCCGATAGAGACGTCTTAATTTAGTTGTAGTTTTTGTGATGTTTGTGATTAAATTTTGAGTTGTTTTATATTTTGAATGTTGTGACGGTGAATTTTTGTTGATTTTAATTTTTGTTTTGGTTTTTTTTGTTTTCTGGCCATTAGGCCGGCCAGCAAGGCCAGGGGGTGGCCAGGAAGTCAGATGAGCTTGAGGGAGGCTTAATTATGATTTACCCCTAAGGGTTAGTGATGATGAGGGAGATTTTGCAAGTTGGGTCCAAAAATGGATTAAAATTCCTTAATTTGGGGATCCATTGGTCCATAACATGCTTTGGTGGGTTTTTCATGGTTTAGCCTGGTCCTTAGGAGGAGTTTGGTGGCTGTGGAGTCATAAAGTTGGTGGCTTTAAGGTGGCTAGGCCAATTTTGGTGCACGAGCCCAATATGAGTCCAAATGACCAAAGCTTAGGTTTGGGTTAGGATAGCCATAAGTTTGAGCACAATTAATTGATAAAAATTGTGTAGATGATTGTAATGAAGATTTTTGGTGAAGGATTGAAGTAATTTTGAGTTCAATTGGAAGCTCAATTTGAAGGATTTTGAGATTTTGGTCAATTTGGGCATGTTGGACTAGACTTGGGCTTAGGTTGAGATAGGCTTAAAATTTGGCTCAATTGAATAGTCCAAATGATCAAAGGAGATGCTATGAAGATTTTTCATGAAGGAATGGAGTGGAAATTTTGGGGCTAAAGTAATCAATTTGGTGGAATTTTGAGACATGGCCAATTTAGGGCAAAATTGGGGATTTTTGGATTTGTGTTAAAATTAAATGAAATTGAGGCTTCACCAAGGCCAATTGAACTTCAAGTTTGATTTTTATGAGTGTTATGAAGAGTTTAGGATTCAAATTGAGACTAATGGAGTAGGCCATAGGGTTCAATTTGGTGGACCCAAGTCATAGGGCCAACATTGGGGGTTTGACTTAGATCAAAATTGAGCTCAAAGCATGGGTCAATTGAGCTTAAATTTGGTTTATATTGGTAATATGGAAGGTGAATTTGAGTTTATAATTGAAATTGGGGGAAATTTGGACCAAATTGATGGACATTTGAGGTAAATTTAGGGAAATTGGGCCTTTAAAGGCAATTTGGGGGTTTTGATCAATATGGTCAAATTGGTCAAATTGGGTCATGTGGTAGTTGAAAAAAATAAAATTAGGAATATTTGGAAGGTTTTTAAAATTTTTGGGATTTTTGAAATTTTGGGCCAAGGAGGGGCAATTTGGTAATTTGGCAATTATTTTGGTGATTTTGGGTATTTTGGATGTTTTCAAAAGATTTGAAATGAATTTTGAACAAACTTGGGTATTTTGGGTAAATTTGGGAATTTTGGCCAAGTTTAGGGTTTCAAGGGTACTAAGGTAATTTGGGGGAGTTTAAGGGCAAAAAGGCAAAGTTGGGTATTTTTGGTAGAATTGGGGTTTCAACCACCATAAATGAGCTATGGACCAATGGAAACCCCATTTGGGTCCTCTATGTACTGGTCTTAGCTAAACCCTAGCATGGGGCCAGAGGGTTTAGGGGACCATCTACATGAGTCTCCCAAATGATTAAGGGATCAAAGTCAAGAAATTTTGGGTTTAAATTTTGTGAGTGATTGTGAGTGAGGTGAGTGCAAGTAAGTGACTTAGCCATAGACCAACACCCAGGGTCAACCCTAACATAAAGCAGTCCTATAGGTACTCTTCTTTGGCTCCACCATAATAACCCCACCTACTAAATGCTAGAGGTTAGAACTAACATGTGGAACTTCAAGTTGAGCAAAGAGGAGTGTAGTATTTCTAATGGTGAGGGTTCCTTTGCTAGTTTTCTAGGAATAGTCAAAAGGAAATTCCCATGGCTAGACCCTAGGCTACTAAAAAGGAAGAACTAGACCTCAACCAAAAGTGAGGTCAACAGTCTCATTTTTTCTTCTTACATGAAACTCTAAAATTCCTAATACTTTAAAAATATAATTTTCTTTGCTTTAAATAGAAAAAAAACTTAGACTTATCTTATCATACTAAATATCTTTATCTTTAGAATTGCCCTTCATTATTAAAAATTTTTACCTAAATTTACCATAATATCCATAAACTTAATTATAGCCATTTAAAGTTTAATCTTAATATCCCAGATCAGGTTAAATTAATTTTAAAAAGATTGTTACTTAAGGACAAATAAAATTTAGTTTACTTCCTTTTCTTAAAAAGAAAATTTTCTCCCAAAGTTAAGTTTGTAAGTATTTTAAAAATGTTTTAGCACAAAAATTAGTTGGTGAAAGAAAATAGTAAATGCATGAAAATGAAAACTAACTTGTAGAGGATTTCTGATTATGAAACCGAGCTCTGGTATGCTACAGGTACTAACTTTAAAAATACACACAGGCTTTAAAGCATTAAATGAGACATAATATATTCTAAAGAATTTGCTGAGATTTAAAAATGGAAACAAAAACTAAAAATACTAAAAAAAATGTAGAAAAAGTAAAAATCTACAGTTACTATTAACATTTTAAATCCACAACAAAAAAATAAAAATCTTTACTACTATAGTTTAAAATACTAACCAAAGAAAATTCAAACAACATACAAGCAATCAAATAACTAAACAAAACAAATAAACTAACTCCATAAAGTATCAATATTCATCGCCTTCCTCATCATCATCTTCTTCTTCTTCTTTTTCTTCTTCTTCATCATGAATAAGAGCATATGGAGTAAAGCTGGGGCAAGTGGGAAATTCCACATAATATTCACCCCTAAGATACCTCACCATAACATCCTCAGAAGCTATATAATGCTTAACTTTCCTCTGCTTCATCATTATAAGCATTTCTTGCTTAAATCCATCTGATCTGATTCTGAATATTTCTGATTGTTGAATCATGAGTTGGTCTATAATGTTTTCTAATGATGCAGGACGAGAAGTAGATTCCCCTACAGCTGATGTAGAGGGTCTATCGCTTCTTCCACCCCTAGATTCAACAAATGATTCAACTCTCTGAATCATATGCTTTTCAATAGGATTTTGTGGTTGTAATCTTTCTTCATTTATATGGGACTCCACCCCTGATTGCTCACAATGAGTGAAAATCAGGGCAGGGTAATCCAAACCAATAGCTGTAGAGCTCTTAACTATGCTCCATGCATGATGAACTATAAGCGCACCAACATCTATTTCTTTCATGTTCTGAATTCAATAGTTCAATACTTCTCTATCCTTTATTACATTGACTAGATGATTTGTTAGTAGTAATCTAGTAGAAATGAAGTGGTTTCATACCTTTGACTGACTAGTCAACATGGAAGCGGAGAAGTTAACTATCTTATTATTTTTAATGCTCCATTCTCCTATTTCATCAGTCAGGAAGGAAACCACTTCATCTAGTGATGAATCAACATCATGAATGCATCATATTCATCAAAAAATACATTCTTTAGCCCATAAAAAAATCATTGTTCATTTCTGCAGTAAATTCAACTTGCTTACCTCTCATGAGAATGTGCTCATCATTAGTGAATCTCAAGTTGGTGTAAAATTCTCGAATCATTGGTACAATCACTACTACAGTGAAGTAACAAAACCGTTCCCAATTTCTGGCAAGAATCAACCTCTCGATCTTGCCACCGGGTTAGTAAATGCCCGTTACTAGATAAATCTTCTCGATTCAATTTGAGTGTTATAATTGTGTTGGGCTTTCAAATCAACAAATATTCGTGCATCAAAATCATCTGTTCTTCCTCTCTTCACTCAAGGAGCCATTTGAAATTCTACCAAAATCAAAATAAATTCCAAATAAATTATAAAATAAAAAAATCTAACTCCTAAATTAAAATTATTTGGCAAGAAACTTTTCACCATGAGTTTTCTTCAAGCTTTTCATAAAAAATCCTAACTTTTGGATTTTTCATAATGTAGGAAAAATCCATGGTGAAAACAAAAAAAAAATCTAAGTTAAATAGAAGCTCTTACCATGAGAAGTTGAAATCTATGATTTTTTAACCTCCAAAATTTTCTTTATCACACTTAATATGAAGCCATAGGTCAGGGTTTAGAGGTACGGGACATCCCAAGCAGTAAAAATGGAGTTTTACTGTGTGATTTCACGATTTTTTAGGCAATCAGGTGTTTTTATGATGCGCCAACTCTCTGTAAAGCAGTTCATCATGCGCAAACGCCAAAATTTTTTCAGATTTCGTTCTCTATGAAAATCTGCTCTATATCGCTTTATGTTTACCTCTAATTAACTCAAATGAACCCTTATAAGCATAATTAAACATTACTCTAACATCCATCTTACACAAACAACACAAATCACTTTATATATAAAATCCGCGCTATTACAAACTAACATTTATTAAGCCAACAAACATCTATTTCAGCGTTTAAAGCGAACCAAAACGTCCTAACACTGAAATCTAAACATTTAAATTTCAAACACAAACATCTATATATTTTAACAATAAAAGTAAATCCAATCCCACACAATAAACAACTAAAATAAGTAATACTAAATAAAATTTTTCGTGCATAAATTAAGTTCAAACATCTTCTTCACTCTCGTCCTCCTGAATATCTCCCATAGATTGGTAGTGCACATACAAGTTGTAGAAGGGTCGATAAAGGAACTTATCAGTCAAATCCTCCCCAATTCAAGCATGTTTCTTGAACATACGTACCAAGCCATCTTTAATACGACCAATATGCTCAAAATGTTTTTTAAGTCTCCAATCCAAGTGATCCAACATTTCAGAAATATTCCCAATTGCATGCATAAGATTCTACACCTCTTTTTCTATCTTCTTGATTCTTTTCAAAAGTGCATTTGAGCTGAAGTAAAGCTAAATGGGTGATGAATTCTATGATTCCTAATCCATTAGTACATTTATAAGGTACTTGAGATTGGCTGCATAGTAGGAAAAGTAGATGGATGATTTTCATAGTAGGCAGTAATTTCAATGAAATAAAGAAGTGTCATGCCTTAGAAGCAGGATTTAACAACGATGACAAAATCTTACATTTCCATCATCTTTGGCCTCCTAATTTGCATCTTCATCCATAAGGTACCGATATAGTTTAGTCATATTATCTCTCGTAGGGGTAAAATTTGCGTAATGGCAGATAAACACATTTCCAATGATAAACATCTCTTTTATTCTTTAAGAAGTGACTTGCACAAACCTGCCTCACACATAAGCAATTCCTTGGTTGATTTCATGTAGATTTGTATAAAGCTCTTTCACCGCAGGGATGACTAGATGGTAGTAGTGTAACAAGACACTTCCCAACGTCTCTGTGTAATAATCTCTTCAACTCAAGTATTCGGTGTATTAAATTCTCGATTCACAAACCCCTATCTTTGATTCGCCTATTCTTCACTAGAACACGATCATGCAACTTTTGCGCATCAAAACTAACAGACTTTCTCCAGTTGAAAATCCCAAATCTAGAAGAATTTTAATAGTGGGACGCCATTGGAATTGAAATCTAGTGACTCATCCCTCGTTTTCCCCACAAAATGGACTTTGGAATCAGTTTTTAGGAGTTATAAGGAGAAGAACCCGCCAAAAATGGCATTTTGAAACGTTTTAAGTCATTTTCGTCACTGTGGCACATCATGCGCCTATTCTTTGGAATTCGATGCATCATGCACCAGTTCCAAAAATTTGCATTTTTGATTTGGATAAAAATTCTCAATTCTTCCATAAAATTAGGTAAATAAAGATGCTTTTTTAAAATATTTTTTCTAAATACATGGAATCTATGAACACAAATATAAACATAAGTAAAATATTCCAAACAAAAACTCAGAAAACATAATAAACGACGATAAGTATGGGTTGCCTTTTACAAAGCACTTGGTTTAATATCGTCAGCCCAACATTCTCAGTCTTTACTCTAGATGACCCAACATTATAGTTTCTTTAAAAACTGGTATTTGACCATCATAATATGGTTTCAATCTGTGCACATTTATTTTAAATATCCTTCCAGTCTTAGGATCTTCAATATTAACAGCTCCATAGAGATAAACTTTTGCAACTTTGAATGGCCCTTTCCACATAGACTTCAGTTTTTTAGAAAATAATTTCAAACTTATGCAGTATAATAAAACTTCATGTATAATTTCAAATTCCTTTTTTATTCTTTCGATCATGCCCTTCTTTCATTCTTTCCTTATGAATTCTTACATTATCATAAGATTCATTCCAAATTTCTTAAAGCTCATTCAATTTCAATAATCTTTTCTCACCAGCGTCTTTCAAATTGAAATTGAATTCCTTAATAGCCCAATAAGCTTTATGCTATAATTCTACTAGCAAGTGACAAGTCTTCCCAAAATTAATCTATAAAAGTACATGCCTATAGGTGTCTTATAAGCTGTCCTATATGCCCATATTGCAGTATCTAATTTAACAAACCAATCAATTGTACTAGGATTTACATTTTTTTAACAAAATTCTCTTAATTTCACAATTAGATACTTCTATTGAACCACTTATTTGGGGATGATAAGTAGTTACAATTTTATGCATTATATTATATTTTTCTACCAATCTTGCAATTGTTGCATTTCTAAAATGAGATCCTCCATCGGTAATGATTACTTTAAGCATTCCACATCTTGTAAAAATATTTTTTATTAAAAATATTGAAACACTCCAAGCATCACATTGAGGTAAAGCGATTGCTTCAATCCATTTTGAAATATAATCTACTGCAATAAATATATATATATATATATATTTCTGAATGAAGGTATAAATGGTCCCATAAAATCCAATCCCCATGCATCAAAAATTTCAATTTTCNATTTTATGAACAATCATATCATTCCGAAAATGTCCTCCAAATTCAGAATCATGAAATTTCTAAATAATTACCTTAATTTCTTTGTAAGACACACATCATCTCATTATTAAATCCTTAAATTGTTTATATAAATAGGGGTCATCCAAAAAAATACTTTGTATCATGAATGAATTTCTTTTTCTGTTGTTTTGTTAATTCATATGGTAAAATACCAATAACAATATACTTTACAATATCTGCATACCACGGTATTTCCCATCCTTTTACAATATAAAGTTTTTCATCAGGAAAAATTTTATTAATTTTTTTTCCATGTCAAGTATTTCTTATTGTTCTAGCCTAGATAGATGATCAACAATTTGATTATCAGTTCCTTTTCTATTGACTATTAAAAAATTAATCTATTGCATCAGAAGTATCCATCTAATTAATCTTGGTTTTGCATCCTTCTTTTGCATCAAATATTTAATAGCCGAATGGTCAGTATGCCAACACATTTAACTCCAATTAGATTTAACCTAAACTTATCAAAAGCTTACACAATGACAAATAATTCTCTTTCAGTGGTGGTGTAGTTAATCGAGCACATTAAGAGTCTTATTAGTGTAGTATATAACTTTAAAAATATTATCATAACATTGCCCTAATGCAGTTCTTATTGCATAATCACTAGCATCACACATTAATTCAAAAGGTTTCTCCCAATCAGGTGAAAGAATTATAGGAGCAATGATCAATTTTTCTTTTAAAGTTTCAAAAGCTTTAAGATAATCTTGGTTAGAATCAAATTTTATATCTTTTTCCAGAAGTTGGCATAAAGGTTTAGTAATTTTTGAAAATTCTTTAATATATCACATGTTAAATCCAGCATGTCCTAAAAAGCTCCTAACTCCTCTTATATTAGTAAGCAGAGGTAAGTTTGATATAATCTCAATTTTTATAGGTTCTACTTCCACGTCATTTTTTGAAATTTTATGCCCAAGCACAATTCATCATGCAACCATAAATTGACATATCTCCCAATTCAATACGAGATTAGTCTTTTCACATTGTTCAAGAACTTTTTCTAAATGATTTTGACATATTTCAAATGAAGTTCTAAACACAGAAAAATTGTCCATAGAGACTTTAATCCCTTTTTCAATTAAATTATTGAAAATTGACATCATACATATTTGAAATGTTGCAAGCACATTACATAATCCAAAGGGCATTAACCAAAAAGCAAAAATTCCATAAGGACTAGTAAATGTTGTTTTCTCCTGATCCTCCGAAGCTATAGGTATTTGATGATAACCGGTATATCCATCTAAAAAATAAAAATATTTAGGCCCAACCAACCCATCCAACATTTGGTCCAAAAAGGGTAAAGGAAAATGATTCTTCCTGGTGGTAGAGTTTAATTTTCTATAGTCTATGCAGATTCACCATCCAGTGACTTGTCTTGTTGGTATTAATTCCTTTTTCTCATTTGGCACCACAGTCACACCTCCTTTTGTTGGAACAGAATGAATTGGACTTACCAAAACACAATTTGATATAGGATATATTATTCTAGCATCTAACCGTTTTAAAATTTCTTTCTTAATAACTTCTTTCATCATAAGATTTAATCTTCTTTGAGGATCAACTCTTGGTTCATGTTGATATTCCAATAAAATTCTATGCATATAAATTGAAGGACTGATTCCTTTAATATTAGCTAATATCCATCCAAAGGCTTTTTTATATCTTCTCAAAATTTGCATCAATTGTTGTTCTTGCTCATCAATTAATTCTGAGGATAATATAATAGGTAATTGACCAACAAAAATATAGTTGTGTAAAATTTATAAAGTTGACTCTGCTTTACAATAGTGTCAAAAACTTGGTGTGTTATTATATGAATAATAAAGTTAAGCACTTAATGTTGGTATTTTACGCAAGTATACATATTATTATCAAGTAATATAAGACTTTTTATTTAAGTTCTAAATATCGATCCCAAGAGGAACGTTTAAATTTGAAATGATAAATTAACTAGGAAATTCACAGAAATAAAACAAAATTACTGTCACTAATTTCAAATATTTAAGATAATATTATAGCTAAATAATTAACTATTATTATAATTTAAATGCAGAGTTCAAAATAATAACTACTAAACTATGTTTATATAATGAAGTTTTCTAATACGAAAAAGCATCTTTCCCAGTACAATGAGTTTTTGGTGAAATGAGATTAGATAAATGGTTTAAATTTATATTGTGCCAAATAGGAGCAATTTTAATTCTCTACCCTGATTCAGTGTTATAGAAAATGATTGGCTAATCTTAGGTTTAATACCTAAATCCTTGGCTTGTCCAAGAGGATACTAGCTTCCACTCCAGAGTTCCCACCTCCCTTCCCTTAAAGGCTAACTCTCTCTTTAATTTTTAAACACTAAGATCAAATTGGAGACTTTTAGTCTGTCGCTCTAGAAATCTCCAATTCTACACCCAAAAAAGTATATTTTCTTATTTATTTGCACTTAATTCCATGAAAAAAACACTCCTTTATGGACTTAAATGTGATTCTGACTCTGTTGTAGAACTCATACTCCATTTCCCGAATCATATGTTTCACAACATATTTTAACAATTCAATTGGCCAGATCAAAAAGTAAATTAAGAGTGGAGTTGAAAAACCATCAAAATTTATTTTATATTTTAACATTGACACATCCAAATTTATCTCTTCATTTCACCATATCTCAGAGTAGGGAGAAAGAGAAAGGAAACTACTCAGAGTCCATGAGAAAGATACAACAAAACAAAAATTTCATATAGAAAAGAAAGTTCATGCAATAATAATAAACAAACAACACTTACTTAAAACTCTATCTCAAAGCAAATCCCTTGTAGCCTCTCTTAGGAAATGTAGGAAGAAGAAATCTCTCACTTCTCTTCCTCTCCAACACTTTCTTAGAGAAAAATTTACACCTAAAATCACCACAAAAACTGAAAACTATAAAGAAAATAACTAATTAAAGGTGTGGAATGATGTAAAGTGGTAAGAAGATATGCGAAGAGGTAATAGATGGCTGAGAGGGACGAAGAAAGACTCATTTCTGATCAATTTCGGCTCTAAATAGAGCCTAGGGTCGGTTCTCCAATAGTGCATCCAAAAACTATTAAAAAAGAGTACAAATTTGTCGAATCTTCTAGAAACAGGGTCTGCACCAACATTGGAACCATTGGCGCTAGAGGCCATTTAATTTAGTCCGTCTTCTCTATCAAGCGGTGCCGTCGGCGCTCAGTCTGGCACCGTCGGCTTTGAACAAATTATCAAAATCTCCATTTTGACTTCAAATTTTATTTTTTTTGCTCCAAGTCCTAAAAATCAACAACCTGCAATAAAACATAAAAAAATAACTTCCATTAAAGTGCAATATCACCAAAAAAGAGTATTAAATATGGGTCAAAAAATGCATATATTTTTGGTGTATCAAAATCCCCTAAACTTAAACATTACTTGTCCTCAAGTAACTCCTTTACTACATAAAAATATGACTCATGACAAAGATTTTAACTTCTAGATTTCCATATTTTAGTCCACTAAATACAATTGCAAAACTTATAAAAAATGTAAAATAACTTCACTTAATACTAAAGGTATAATCATATCTAGCAGTCAAGTCTAAGATTTCTGATTCTTTATTCTTTTCAAGGAAAATTACAAATTATTCATATTAAAGCCACTTAGAATATCCATATGAAAACAAAACTTCTGAAAACTTTACTAGTAAATATGCTAATAGTGAAATATAAGTTTAGAAAATGTAATCAAGCCTTCTTCTTTAAGTTGATTCAAGTGAAACCAATTTTTAATTAGGCATCTCCTTAAGTTTCTCCTCAAATCTTTTTCTTTTCTTTTTTAGGTTCATTTTCAATCCTTTTTCTTTTACTTTCTTTTCTTTTTCTTTTTCAGGATCATTTTCAATACTTTTTTTTTATGTAAGGATTACTATATCTTGATAGCCTTTAATGATTTTGAACTTCACTATCCTCTTCTTTAAGTTAAAAACTTTTCACATTCCTTCACTTTATAAATTTATATTAGCTTTAAAGATTTTTCATAACTTTTATTCTTTTCTTCTTATTTGAATCTTTAAGATATTTAATACTTCAAAAATACATATTCCTTTACTTAAAATTTGAAAACATAGTCTTATTCTATTATACCAAATATCTTAATCTCTAAAATTAACCTTTATTATTTAAAATTTTTTTCTTAAGTTTACTATATATTTAGAAACATAAATAAAGTTATCTAAAGCTACCCTCTAATACTAGAAGTCATGTTAAATTTTAAATTAGTTTGAAAATATGACTAATTGAGGACAAATAAAATTAGGTCTCTCTTCTTTAAAAAGGAATTTCTCTCCCTCCAAAACTTTAATTTTTAAAAGATTTTGCATGAAAAACTGAAAAATAAAGGGTGAAAGAAAACATTTAATACATAAAGGAAGGGCATAACTATTAAAGGTTCTAATTTGAAACTTAACGCTGAAATATTGCTGGTGCTAATACGAAAAGCTACAAGACTTAAAACATTAAATAATACATAATACATATAAAAAATTGCTGAGAAAGAGTTAGCTACAAATACATTCAACAAAGTACTAAAAACTAACAACTTCCAGTAGTTTCATAGATCTATTGTTCACAACACAACCTACAATTAAAATAAAGTATCACCATAGTCTACAAACAAACACTCTCAACAATAAAGTGCAACTGAACATAAACTAAATAAAAATCTAACTAAAGCATCACTAATCATCGTTTTCTTCTTCTTCTTCTTCTTCCACATCCAAATTCTACTGCTGATATGGAGTAAAAATAGCGTGAGTAAGAAACTGAACTTAGTGAAAAATATCATTAAAGTCATTGTTATACTGTTGCATATAGACAATCGTGATCAAGTTTTTGGCGCGGTTGCCGGGGAAGATTTCAAGAATTTATTAAAAGCAAAATTTTTATTTTAAAAAGTATTATTTAAACTTTTAAAAAGTTATTGTAGGAATATCTCATTATAGTATTTTATTTTATGTTAGTGCATGCATAGTTCAGGTTTTGAAGGACTAGTGCCCTACAATTCTGAATTAGAAAGAACTGTTAAAAAATCAGAAAAAGCAAAAAAAATTACAGAAATGACAAACCAAAATGATCAAAATACTAAAATTCATCAAGAATATAGACCTTTACGAGATTATGTCAACCCTACGGTAGATGAACTTCATTGAAGTATTCAAAAACCTACTGTAGTGGCTAATGCATTTGAACTTAAACCTGTTATTATCCAAATGGTATCAAAAAATCAGTTTGGGGGATCATCAACTGAAGATCCAAATTTACATCTTGCCAATTTTTTAGAATTGTTCACTACATTTAAATATGATGGTGTATCCGATGATGCCATAAGAATTAGATTATTTCTTTTCTCACCAAGGGATAAAGCTAAGATGTGGTTGAATTTGTTAGCACCTGGATCTATCAGAACTTGGGGTGTTTCAGCACAAAAATTCCTTGCTAAATATTTTTCACCATAAAAAACTACGAAGCTTAGAAATGATATTACGTATTTTAATCAGTTTGAAGGGGAATCTATTTATGAAGCATGAGAATGATTTAAAGAAATCTTAAGAAAGTGTCCACACCATGCTATACCAGATTGGTTAATAATTCAGACTTTTTATAATGGATTAGTTGAATCTTTTAGATCTATTATCGATGATGCTGGTGGTGGTTTGTTGATGTCAAAACCATTTCATCACACTTATGCTTTAACTGAATAAATGAATACCAATAATTTTTAATGGCCTTTTGAGAGGCTGAATCCTAAGAAAGTAGCCAATATTCATGAATCTCAAGCATTTACTATGTTAGCAAATCAAGTTGTTGCAATTTCAAGGAAGTTAGACCAATTTGGAATGAATATTTCTCAACCTATATCTATGATTGATGATATTTTATTAGACCAAATGGTAGATTCTCAAGCATCATTAGAAACTTTGAATGCCATAAATAATAAGCCAATTTCAACAATTGAAGAGAATTCATTAGGCCAAATGGTAGATTCTCAAACATCATTAGAAACTTTGAATGTCATAAATAATAAATAGAATAACCCATATTCAAATTATTATAACCCAGGTTGGAAGAACCATCCTAACTTCAATTGGTAGAATAACCTATATTCAAACTATTATAACCCAGGTTGGAAAAATCATCCTAATTTTAACTGGCTATTATATCCGAGGTTGGAGGAACCATCCCCACTTTAATTGTAATAATACTATGGGTGGTAATAATAAGTAATGGGGGAACAATCAAGGAAACCCATTGTGAAATTAGAACAATCAAGGGAATAATAATTATAGATATACTTATCCTCCAGGTTTCAACAGTAATACACAATTTAAGGAGAAGAAGTTGACTATAGAAGAAGTGGTGTTACAAATGGGAAATCAGTTACAAAGTCAAGGAGCTACAATTAGAGCAAATAACAAATTCATTAAGTAATAGATCCTAAGGAACACTTCCTAGTAATACTGAATCAAATTAAATTCGTTAAGTAATAGATCCCAAGGAACACTTCCTAGTAATACTGAAACAAGTCTGAAAGACCAGAAATTAAGTAATAAATGCCAATGAACACTTCCTAGTAATATTGAAACAAATCCAAAAGGCCAGAATAAAGAGCAAGTAAAAGCCGTTCAACTTAGAAGCATAAGAGAGTTGGAAGGTAGGGTTCAAAAAGAAACTGAAGTAGAGAAAGAAGAAATTGAATAATCAAAAGAGGACGCTCCAAAAGATTTTGAAAGACCTATTTTTCCACTTAAAGTTAACTTAGAAAAACCATCACTCCATTTCCTTAGAGACTTCGTCAATAAATGTTGGATAAGCAAATTTCAAAATTTCTAGAGATTTTTAAGAAACTAAAAATTAACATTTCATTTGTTGATGCCTTAGAACAAATGCCAAGCTTTGTAAAGTTTATGAAGGATATTCTCAACAGGAAAAAGGAAGTTTATAGATAATAAGACTGTTGTAATTAGGGAGGAGTGTAATGCAATTATTCAGAAGAAGCTTCCTGAAAAGCTTAACGATCCTGGTACCTTTATGATACACCAAAAGTATGTGTATTTTTAGACCCATATTTTCTACTTATTTTTGATAATATTGCACTTTAATGGAAGGTATTTTGATGTTTTCTTGTAGGTTGTTGATTTTTAGGGCATAAAGTAAAAATGATGAAATTTGGATTCAAAATGAAGTTTTTGAGGAAATACTCAACACCGATAACGCCAAGATTAGCGCAGATGGCACAAAACAACCGAAAGCTGGAGAATTTTTACTCAGTGTTGATAACGCCAGACTATCACCGACGATGCCAAAGGTGTGAATTTGTGATTTGTGTATAGTTTTGGGTCAGCGTTTAGTGTTATGGCTTGATTTTGATGCTGATTTAAAATTAGTTTGCTTAATAGGTGTGAATTTGTGATTTGTGAAATGTGTTTATAAGAAAGTGTATTTTAATATATAAAAGAAAGTTTGTTGTTGTTTGTGAAAATGATTATTTGTGAAATGTGTATTTATGAATTTAGATAAAAATTTGTGTATAAAAATGCTAAAACTTTGGAGAAAATTAAAAGGAAATTATAAATTTAAAAATCAAAATAATGAATTTCGGTCCTTCAGTGCCGATGGAGTTGGCTTTGGCGCCGATGGAGCCTTTGACCCTAGAGCGATGAATTAACCCTTTAATTCACGATTTTCATTGCAAACCTCCAATTTGACCCCTTAAGTCACCTTCAACCTTCAGTTTTGCACCTAAGGCTTGATTTTGGGCGGATTTGAGGTGATTTAGAGGCAAAAGAACGTCAAATTTCATCTTCTCTAGGTAAGAGATACAATTTAAAGTAAAAATTTTTGATTTTCACCAAATATTTTTCTCATATTGACTAGATCCAAAATTTTGAATTTTTTTGAGAGATTTTGAGAAAATGCTTTGGTGAAGAACTCTTACTTAGTGGATTTATGTTTAAAGTGATTTACATTTTGATTTTTGAGTTTATTCGGATTTTTTTTTCCAAAATTTTCTAGATTTCCTATAGCACCTAGATCGAGCAAAAGGAAAGTAGAATATGACGAGCAAAGGTTTATTAGCTTTAGAGCCAGTGCCATAATTCATAGTCTTTAAGAAAATAAAAAGGTGATTTAGGACCGAGGTTTTAAAAATCAGGGAGGAGAAGTTGAATAATTGATTATCGCTCGACAGTGGGGAATCTTTTGCTATTTTACTGCCGATGAGATAGTTGGGATTGTGCTGAATTTTATGCCAACATTTCTAAGGCTTCTGATGATTTTGTTTTTGTTCGAGGAAAAAAGGTGGAGTTTACTTCAAGAAAAATTAATGAGTTTTATCAATTAGATGATGTTTATAGATGCCATTATCATTCATTTTCTGCTACAGATCAAGCCTTAGATGAAGTTATTTCTTTTCTGACTAGTGAGAAAGGGTCTTGGAAAATAAAGAATGGAGTTAAAGTTAACTTTCCTCTTTCTATGTTAAATGTAGTGTCTAAGGCCTGATGTTATTCTATTTCTAGGAGGATGATTCCAACAAACCATCATAGTGAATTGACCAAGGATAGAGCCATCCTGAACTTCTGTAATCAGCAAGTGATGAATATAAATGTAGACTCTAACATTTATATGAATATTCAATCTATTTCACTGAGAGAGACCACTGGTGGATTGGCACACCCTGCTCTTATTTGCACACTTTGTGAGCATGGAGGAGTTGATTTCAGACCTGATGAGGAGAGGATTGAGACTCAGAGACCGATTGGGCCTGCCAACATCAAGACTTATGAGTCCCATGTTATTTGGAGATCTAGAAGACAGGCTAGGGATATTCCTTCTACTTATAGAACCCATACTTTTAGTGAGCCTACTTCAAGTGTCCCCAGCAACAGGGAGTTGTTGGACCAGATGATGATTCAGTAGGGAGATATTTTGAGGATGGATTATAGGATGCAGAATATGGAGGCCAAAAATGCTCACACTGATGATTTGATTAGCTAGAAATTTGAGTATGATGCTACTTATGATGATGCTTTAGTTAGATACCTGAGGGGTGACCATAGAGTTCAATTCCCTATTCACCCTACTTATACACTATATCAGCAGCAAATGTTAGATGTAGATGATAAAGAAGATGATGACTGGTGATCTTTTTGTTTGTTTGTTTGTATGTGTTTGTACTGTGTGATTGTATTGTTTGTGTTACATTATTTTTGAGACTCACTTAATTTTATTTGTACTGTGTGAAATAACTTAATTTTATTTGTCCTCACTTAACTAAATTTTCAAAATTGTAAAGCTAACATGACCTTTGAGATTAAGGGTTAACTCTAGATAACTATATTTATGTTTCTAAATATATAGTAAATTTAAGTAAAAATTTTCAATAATAAATATTAATTCTCGGGGCTAAGATATTTTGTAAAAGAGAATAGGACTATGTTTTTCTATTTTTAGTAAAGAAAATTTGTATTTTTGAAATATTAAAAAAATCTTAAAAGATTCATGTAAAAAGAAAAGAATTAAACTATATGAAATCTTTAAGTTAATATAAATTTGTTAAGTGAAGAAATGTTAAAATTTTTTAACTTTATGAAGAAGATAGTGAAGTTCAAAATCATTAAAGGCTATCCAGATAATGTAATCCTCACAAAAAGAAAAGAAAAAAAAAGAAAAGAAAATGAAAAGAAAAAAAAATAAAAAAAAAAGAGAAAATAAAAAGAAAAGAAAAAGAATAGATGTGGGGAGAAGCTTGAGGAGATGCCTAATTAAAAATTGGCTTCACTTGAATCAACTTAAAGAAGAAGGCTTGAATACATTTTCTAAACTTTTGATTTGAATATTAACTTAGTTATTAATAAAGTTTTATGAAGTTCTTTTTCATATGAATTTCTTATAACAAATTGTAATTTTTCTTGAAAGAAATAGAGGATAAAAAAACCTTAGACTTAATTACTGAATATCTTTACACTTTTAGTATTAACTGAAATTGTTTTGATTTTTTCTTAAGTTAAACTATTATGTTTAGAGAACTAAAATATGGAAGTCTAAAAGATAAATTCTTTACCTTAAGTCATATTTTTATGTAGTAGAGAAGTTACTTGAGGACAAGTAACATGTAAGTTTGGGGGATTTCGATACACCAAAAATATATGCATTTTTAGACCCATATTTTATACTTATTTTTGGTGATATTGCACTTTAATGGAAGGTACTTTGATGTTTTCTTGTACGTTGTTGATTTTAAGGGCTTAAAGCAAAAAAAAGCAAAATGGATAAAATTTAGAGTCAAAATGACGTTTTTGAGGAAATACTCAGCGCCGACAGTGCAGAACAACCTAAAGCTGGAGAATTTTTACTCAGCGCCGACAGTGCCAAAGGCGGTTCAGACCGCGTTTCTAGAAGGTTCAATGTATTTAAACGATTTTTGAAGAGTTTTTAAAGGCACCTCTTGGAGAACCGATCTTGGGCTTTATTTGGGGCAGAATTTTATCAGAAAACAGGCTCCTCTACGTTCATTTTTTTGCTCCATAACGTTCCACCACGCAACATTTTCATAGTCCATCTTCATTCCACCACCATATTGGAGTCAATTAGTGATTTTGCTTTCATAGTTTTGAGTTTTTGTGGTGTGATTTAATGTGAAACTTTCTATAAGAGTGTTGGAGAAGGAGAGAAGTGAGAGAGTTTTTCTTCCTGCATTTCTAAGGAAAGGCTACAAAGGATTTGCTTTGAGAAAGAGTTCCAGATAACGCTTTTCTAAGGAAAGGCTACAAAGGATTTGCTTTGAGAAAGAGTTTCAGATAAGTTTGTTTGTTTATTTAGTGTTGTATGAACTTTATTTTATATATGAAATTTGTGTTTTGTCTTATCTTTCTCATGAAGTCTGAGTAGTTCCCTCTATCTTTCCCCATATTCTGAGATATGGTGAAACAAAGAGATAAAATGAATGTGTCATAATTAAAATATAAAATAAATTGTGATGATTTTTCAACTCAATGTGCCAATATTAAATTATAAAATAAATTATGATAATTTTTCAACTCCAAACTTAATTTACTTTTCAATCTAACCAATTTATTTGTTAAAATATGTTGTGAAACATATGTTCCGGGAAACAGAGTAGAGTTCTTTAACAGAGTGAGGGTCAAATTTAATTTCATGAAGGAAAAATTTGTTCAAGAAATTAAGTGCAAATAAATAGGGAAATATTTTTTGTTGGGTGTAGAATTGGAGAATCTTTAGGGTGACAGACTAAAATCTCTAATTTGATCTTCGTGTTTAAAAACTAAAGCGAGAGTTGGCATTGAGGTGAAGGGAAGTGAGAGCTCTGGAGTGGGAGCCGGTATCCCGCTAGCCTAGCTACGGATTTAGGGACTAAACCTAAGATTAACCAATGATTTTCTATGCACTGTATCAGGGTAGAAAATTAAAATTGCTCCTATTTGGCACAATACATATTATAAACATTTATCTCATCTCATTTCACTAGAATTTTATTGTAGTGGGAAGGATGCTTTTCACATAAAAAATCTTCATTACATAAACATAGTTAGTAGATTAGTATTTATTATTCAAAATTTGCATATCCGTTTTACTAATAGTTAAGTAATTTAGTTTGGTTAATATCTCAACATTCAAAATTAGTGACAGTGATTTCGTTTTGTTTTTTGTAAATTTCTTGTTAAAATTTTATCATTGCTATTTTACACCTTCCCTGTGGGATCGATATTTGGGGCTTAAATAGAAAATCCATTATTACTTGATAATGATACGTATACTTTCATAGAATCCCATTATTAATTGCCTATAATTATATATATATTTTACACGACTTACTTTTCATATAAGGATCAAGTTTTTGGCGCTGTAGTGGTGTCAACTTCATAAATCCTTAAATATCAAAATCGAGATCAAGTTTTTGGTGCAGTTACCGCGGAAGGTAACAGTTAAATTTAATTAAATTAAATAGGTTTGATAAATTAAGAAATTTAGATAATAAATATATACGAATATATAAAAATACAAATACAATAAAAAAAATAAAAAAAAAATGAAATTTATTTAAGAGTTTATTTTTAAAGAATTTTACTTTGCTTACTTTATTTGTTTATGCAAAACATTTGATCTGAAGGTTTAGTACCTTACAATTCAGAATTAGAATGTACTATTTGAAAAATTCAAAAACAACAAAGAGAAATTAAGAATTTGAAAGAAATGACAAATAATATAGAAAATCCAATAAATGAGAATCGATAAAGGCCTTTAAAAGATTATGCGAATCTGACAGCAGATGAACTTCATTTAACTATTCAAAATTCTGATGTTGCTGCTAATTCATTTGAGCTTAAACCTATTATTATTCAAGTGGTACAAAATAATCAGTTTGGAGGATCACCTACTAAAGATCCTAACTTACATCTTGCTAGTTTTCTTTAAATTTGTGCTACATTTAACATGATGGAGTGTCTAATGATGTTGTTAGGCTTAGAATTTTTCCTTTTTCATTAAGGGATAAACTATTAGGCTTAGACTTTTTCCTTTTTTAGTAAGGGATAAAGCCAAGGCTTAGTTAAATTCATTAACACCTAGATCTATTAGAACTTGTGGAGAACTATCACAAAAATTCTAGGCTAAATTTTTTCCTCCCTCGAAAACTGTTAAGCTTAGAAATGATATTACATTTTTTTTATCAGTTTGAAGGGGAATTGATATATGAAGCATGAGAAGGATTTAAGGATCTTCTTAGAAAATGTTCGCACCATGCTTTGCCAAATTGGTTAATAATTCAAACCTTTTATAATGGGTTAATAGGATCATTAAGATCTATTATGGATGCAGTTGCGGGCGGATCATTAATGTCAAAACCTTTTGATGAAGCATATTCTTTAATTGAAGAAATGACTACTAATAGCTTTCAATGGCCCTCTGAAAGGATTCATCCTAAGAGAGTAGCCAGTGCGCATGATTCTGATGCAATGTCTATTTTGGCATTTCAAATTGCTCTATTTTTAAAAAGATCGATCAAATAAGAGTGGACTATTCTCAAATATTTCCAGTATTAGAGGAAAATTCACTAGGATAGATTATTAATACTCAAATATCTTATGAAACCTTAAATGCTATAAATAATCAAAATAACAATCTCTATTATAACTATTTTAACCCTGATTGGAAAAATCGCTCTAATTTTAGTTGGAATAATTATAATAATTTGGTGAATCCATCTGTAAATTTGAATAATCAAGGAAATCCTAATTTTTGACCTTATTATCCTCAAGGAATAACTCCAATCCTAACCCACAAGTTAAGGAAAAGGAGTTGATGATGGAAGAAGTGATGTTGAATATGAGAAATTAAATACAGAATCAAGGGGCTACTATTAGAAATATTGAAATTAAATTAGGACATATTGCTACTGCACTTATTAACATACCTTCTGGAATTCTTCCGAGTACTGTGGAAGTTAATCCAAAAGATTAAAATAAAGAGAAAATTAAATCTATTCAATTACAAAGTGGAAAAGAAATTGAAACAAGAATCCAAAGAGAAATTGAAGTTGATGAAGAGAAGGAAGACATGGAAAATGATCACAAAAAAAATAAACAAACATAGGTTCCTTTAGAAAAACCATTACCTCCGTTTCCTCAAAGACTGAAGCAGAAGAATAAAGATAAACAATTTACAAAATTTTTGGAATTCCTTAGGAAGTTAACAATAAATATTCTTTTTGTTGAAGCTTTGGAACAAATGCCAAGCTATGCCAAATTTATGAAGGATGTACTGAATAAGAAAAGGAAGTTTACAGATCATAAGACCGTTGCACTCAGTGAAGAGTGTATTTTAATTATTCAGAAAAAGCTTCCTAAAAAATTAAAAGATACTGGTAGTTTTACTATACCTTGTGAAATTGGTGAAAAGTTTTATGGAAAAACTTTATGTGAATTAGGAGCGAGTATCAATATTATGCCCTTATAAATTTTTAAACTTTTAGATTTAAGAGAAATTTCCCCTACTACTGTAACTCTTCAGTTAGCTGACCAATCAATAACTTATCCAAAAGGAGTTATAGAGGATGTACTAGTAAAAATAGATAAATTTATTTTCCTTGTATACTTTACAGTATTGGATATGGAGGAAGATAAAGAGATTCCTATTATTTTAGGGAGACAATTTCTTGCAACAGGAAGAGCTGTAATAAATGTAAAAAAAGGAGAATTAATAATGAGAGTTAATGATCAAGAAGTAAAATTTAATATAACAAAAGCTATGAAATATTCTACAATAGAAAAAGATAATGAATTTTTCAAGATGGAAGTGGATGATTATCTAAGTAATGAACAATTTAAGAAAGAATTCGAAGATAAATTTAAGCAAGGAGAAATTTTTGAAAATGAAGATGAAATTAAAGAAGAAGATTTGGATTATATTCAGGGCAAATTTGAAACGTTAGACTTGTTGGAAAATGATAGTAAAAATCTTATCCCTTCAAGTATTAAACCACCTGAACTTGAATTAAAGATATTACCTGCCCATTTAAAATATGTATTTTTAGGAGAGTCATCTACATTGCTGGTTATTATATCTTCCAAGTTAACTGAGATTCAGGAACAAAAGTTAATAGAAATTTTGAAAAAGTATAAAAAGGCTTAGCAAATATTAAAGGAATTAGTCCTTCAATTTGTATGCACAACATTTTATTAGATGAACAATATGAACCTAAAACTGATTCTCAGAGAAGATTAAACCCAATAATGAAAGAAGTTGTTAAAATAGAGATTTTAAAATGGTTAGATGCTGAAATTGTATATCCTATTTCACATAGTACTTGGGTAAGCCCAATTCACTATGTCCCAAAGAAAAGAGGAGTGATTGTTGAAGAAAATGAGAAAAATGAATTAATACCAATAAGACAAGTAACTGGTTGGCAAATTTACATTGATTATATAAAATTAAATATGACTACCAGAAAAGATCACTTTTCTTTACCCTTTCTAGACCAAATGTTGGATATATTGACAGGGAATAAGTATTATTATTTTTTAGATGGATATACCAGTTATCAACAAATTCTAATTGCTCTAGAGGATCAAGAGAAAATAATGTTTACAAGCCCATATGAACCATTTGCTTTTTGTAGAATGCCTTTTGGACTATGCAATGCATCTGCAACATTTCAAAGATGTATGATGTCAATTTTTAGTAATGTTATAGAACATGGAATGGAAGTGTTTATGGACAACATTTCTATATTTGGGACTTTGTTTGAATTATGCCTTAATAATTTAGAAAAAGTTCTGGAAGTTTGTGAAAAAGTTAATTTAGTATTAAATTGGGAAAAATGTCAATTTATGGTTGCAGGAGATATTGTACTCGGGTATAAAATTTTTGAAAAAGGCATGAACGTAGAAAAATACCACCGCCTAATAGTGTTAAAGGGGTGAGAAGTTTTCTAGGACATGTTAGTTTTTACAGTGCTACATAAAGAATTTTTCAAAAATAATTAAGCCTCTATGCCAACTTTTAGAAAAAGATAAAAATTTGATTTTAATGAAGAATACATAAAAAATTTTGAATTATTAAAGAAAAATTAGTCACTGCACCTATAATAGTACCACCTAACTGGGAGAAAGCATTTGAAATAATGTGTGATCCTAGTGATTATACTATTGGGGCTGTATTAGGACAAATGCACGACAAAGTTTTTAAAGTTATATATTATGCTAATAAGACTCTAAATGAAGCTCAAATAATTATACTACCACTGAAAGAGAGTTATTAACTATTGTTTATGCCTTTGATAAATTTAGACCTTATTTAATTGAAACTAAATGTATAATGCATACAGATCGTTTTGCTATTAAATATTTAATGCAAAAGAAGGATGATAAACCAAGATTAATTAGATGGATACTTCTATTGCAAGAATTTGATTTTACTCTGATTGATAAAAAGGGAAATGATAATTAAATACCTGATCATTTGTCTAGAATAGAAATAAAAATATTAACTAATTTTGCAAATGAAATTTTAGAGAATTTCCCTGACGAACAATCATATAGTACTGATGAAATGGATGTACCATGATATGCTGATATAGTAAATTACATTGTAAGTGATATTCTACCACCTAATATAAAAAATCCATAATTAAAGAAGTTAGATATGATTCAAAAGACTATTTTTGTGATGTCCCATATTTATATAAATAATGTAAAAATCTAATTATTAGAAGATGTGTGCCTTATGAAGAAACTCAACAGATAATTGAAAGATGCCATGATTTTAAATTTGGAGGACATTTCAGAACAAATAGAACTGCATATAAAATTTTACGAGCTGGATTTTATTGGCCTACTATTTTTAAAGATGTTAATGAATATATTAAAATATGTGTGTAGGAAATATATCTAGAAGAAATGAAATGCCTCTAAATTACACATTGGAAGTTGAAATTTTTAATGTGTGGGGATTAGATTTTATAAGACCGTTTATGCCTTCATTTGGAAACTTATATATATTACTTGCTATTGATTATATATCCAAATGGATTGAAGCTATTGCTGTACCTAGATGTGATGCTCGGAGTGTTTCTAAGTTTTTAATTTAAAATATTTTTACAAGATACAGAATGTCGAGAGTAATTATTACTGATGGAGGATCTCATTTTAAGAATAAGAGAATCAAAAAAGTATTTAAGAAATATGATATTATGCATAGATTCTCTACTGCTTATCATCCTCAGACTAGTAGTCTAGCAGAAATATCAAATCGTGAAATTAAATGCATTTTAGAAAAAGATGTAAATCCTTATAAATTGGATTAGTGTGCTAGACTTGATACTGCATTATGGGCATATAGAACTGCTTATAAGACTCCTATAGGAATGTCCCTATATAGACTGATATTTGGAAAAAAAATGCCACTTACCTGTAGAATTAGAGCATAAAGCATTTTTGGCTATTAAGGAATTTAATTTTAATCTAAAAGATGATGGTGAGAAAAGATTATTGCAACTCAATGAACTTGAGGAGATTAGAAATGAAGCATATGATAATGCAAAAATCTATAAAGAGAAAATAAAAATATGGCATGATCGAAAGATTATTCAGAAGAAATTTAAACATGGACAAAAAGTTCTATTATATAATACAAGATTTAGATTGTTTCCAGAAAAACTAAAATCCAGATGGTTAGAACCATTTAAAGTGATTAAAGTTTATCATTATGGAACTTTTGTGATTAAAGGTCCTAACATTGCAAAGATATTTAAAGTTAATGGGAATCATTTGAAACACTATTATGAAGGGCACATACCTCAATTTAAAGAAGTTTCAATGTTAATTCAACCCAACTAAACAAATGGTATGTCGGGCTGACGACGTTAAACCAAGCGCTATGTGGGAGGCAGCCCAAACTTATATGTCTATGTATTACTATTTAGTTTCTTAAGTGTCTTATATATTTGTAGATAATAATACTACACAATTTAATTTATTATAAATTAAGTCCAATATTGTTATTGGAAGAAATGTTGGAATCTAATTGAACGAAAAATGAAAATCACAAAAATTTGGCCACTAGCACAAAGAGTGCCAGAATGGGCGTCGACGACACCCAAGAAAATAGATCTCACCACCGGTAGACCCCTTTGGGAGCGCCAGCAGTGTCGAGAGCGGTTGGATGGTTCCTGCGACTTTTGGCAGACTTTTGTGGAATTTAGCTCCATAATAACCACTGGGAGTTGTTTTTAAAGTCCTAAAAACTACCTAGGATGCCTAGAAACTTTCTAATTTCGGATTCCATGGCTTCCAATTCCAGAAATACTTCAAGGTATGGAGTTTTTAATAGAAGAAAGTTTATTAGTTTTGACACGTAGAGATTATACGATAAAGTTTTTACGAAAAAGAGATTGATCAAGGAAAGAGGCTTTATTAATCATGGGTTGATCAATCCAAGTGCTCTAGTTAACAAGATTATTCTGCAAAGGCAATGAGAAGTTTTGTGTTACACTACCACTGCGGTTGTTGTACCTATAGTGAAGGAGTTCTATGTAAATCTACATGAGATTACCCAAGGAGTTGTTTTCGTACGAAATAAGGCTGTACCATGTACGCCTGTGAGGATTAATGAATTGTATATGATAGAAAATATTTTAATCTGTCATTATGCAAATTTCATTCCTACAAAAGATTTGATGCAAGATATTTATCATTTTCTGACAGATGAAAATGATATGTGGAAGTACAAGATGAAGGATAAATTAGTTTTCCTGCTTCATCACTTAATCTAATTTTGAAGTAGTGGCATTTCTTTATTTGTGCAAAATTACTCCCTACTATGAAGATCAGTAGAGTCACTAAGGAGAGTGCTTTTTTAAACTACTGTATTCAAATGGAGAAACCTATTTACATAGGTACAATTATATTTAAATCTATGATGGGAATCATTATGAATGGGTCAATTTATGGACTTGGGCATCCTTCTACAATTTTTTTGATTTGTAGTCAATCCCAAGTGACATATGAATGTTGGGAAAAAGTTTTACTACCGTGGGAGCCCATGATTACTATTGATGATTAGTATGTTGGTAATAAAAATGAAGCACTAAATGCTATTATAGATCATTCTTCACATGCTTCAACTCCATTAATGCCACCAACAGTTGGAAGTTTGCTTGCTTTAGAGAAGAAATTGAAGAAAATTAAAAGAAAACTTTAGAGTACTATGAATGCAGAGGGAGATCTCAAGTACCTTTTTGATCACTTAGATTTGAGAATGAAAGAAAATTTTGATCACATTGGAATTTTTGAAGCAAGACTAGTTTGAATGTTTAAAGAAAAGGGGTGGATCGAAGAAAATTTGACAGATCAATTCCCGTATCGATCCTTCTACAATCTATATGTTCATTACCAATCTATGGGAGATATTAGAGGAGGTGAAACCACTAAAGATGAGGTTGAATAATTGAAGATTGTGAATTCTCTACTTGCTTAAAAGTGTTTAAGTGTTTAGTGTAATTGTGTGGATTTGATTAGGTTTGTTTGGTTTGTTTTTGCTTTAGAATTCTGAACTTTGATTATGTGTATTGTTTTGGGTCAGCATTTAGTGTTGTGGCTTGATTTCAACACTGATTTATAATTAGTTTTCTTAATAGGTGTGAATTTGTGATTTGTGAAATATGTTTGTAAAAAGTGTATTTTCATATATAAAAGACAGTTTGTTGTTGTTTTTGAAATATGTATTTATGAATTTAGATAAAAATTTGTGTTTAAAGTACTAAATACTTTAGAAAAAATTGAAAAGAAATTGAAAATTTGAAAATCAAAATAGTGAACTTTGGTCCTTCAGTGCCAATGGAACTGACATTGGCGTCGACGGTGCCTTCGACCCGAGAGCGATGAATTAACCCTTTAATTTGTGATTTTCACTGCAAACCCCCATTTTTACCCCTTAAGTCACCTTCAACCTTTGGTTTTTCACCTAGGGCTTGATTTTGGGTGGATTTGAGGCAATTTAGAAGCAAAGGAACTTCAGATTTCATTTTCTCTAGGAAAGAGCTACACTTTAAAGTAAAAATTTTTGATTTTCACCAAAGATTTTTCTCACATTGATTAGATCCAAAATTTTGAAATTTTTTTGAGAGATTTTAAGAAAATTCTTTGGTGAAGAGCTCTTACATAGTGGATTTAATTTTAAAGTAATTTACATTTTGATTTTTTAATATTTGGGATTTATTCAGATTTTTTTTTTCAAAATTTTCTAGATTTCCTATGACACCTAGATCGAGCAAAAGGAAAGTAGAATATGACGAGCAAAGGTTTATTAGTTTTAGAGCCAGTGCTCGATTTCATAGTCTTTAAGAAAATAGAAAAGTGATTCAGGACTGAGGTTTTAAAAATCTGGGAGGAGAAGTTGAACGATTGATTATCACTCGATAGTGGGAATACTTCTGCTATTTTACTATTGATGCAATAGTTGGGATTGTGATGGAAGTTTATGCCAACCTTCCTAAGGCTTCTAATGATTTTGTTTTTGTTCGAGGAAAAAGGGTGGAGTTTACTCTAAGAAAAATTAATGAGTTTTATCAATTAGAAGGTGTTTATAGATGCCAGTATCATTCATTTTCTGCTATAGATCAAGCCTTATATGAAGTTATTTCTTTTCTGAGTAGTGAGAATTGGTCTTGGAAAATAAAGAATGGAATTAAAGTTAACTTTCCCCTTTCTATGTTAAATGTAGTGTTTAAGTGCTGACATTATTTTATTTCTGGGAGGATGATTCCAACAAACTATCATAGTGAAGTGACCAAAGATAGAGCCATCCTGAACTTCTGTATTCAACAAGTGATGGATATAAATGTAGGCTCTATCATTTATATGAACATTCGATCAATTGCTCTGGGAGAGACCACTGGTGGATTGACACACCCTGCTCTAATTTAAACACTTTGTGAGCATGCAGATGTTGATTTCAGACCTGATTAGGAGAGGATTGAGCTCGAGATACCGATTGGGCCTGCCAACATCAAGACTTATGGGTTAATTTTATTTGTCCTCACTTAACTAAAATTTCAAAATTATAAAGCTAACATGACCTTTGATATTAAGGGTTAACTCTAGATAACTATATTTATGTTTCTAAATATATAGTAAATTTAAGTAAAAATTTTCAATAATAAATGTTAATTCTAGGGGCTAAGATATTTTGTAAAAGAGAATAAGACTATGGTTTTCTATTTTTAGTAAAGAAAATCTGTATTTTTGAAATATTAAAAAAAATCTTACAAGATTCATGTAAAAAGAAAAAGTTAAACTTTATGAAATCATTAAGTTAATATAAATTTATTAAGTGAAGAAATGTAAAAAGTTTTTAACTTTATGTAGAGGATAGTGAAGTTTAAAATCATTAAAGGCTATCCAGATATAGTAATCCTCACAAAAAGAAAAGAAAAAAAAAGAAAATAAAAAAGAAAAGAAAAAAGAAAAAAAGAGAAAAGAAAAAGAAAAAAAAAGAAAAAAAAATAAAAGATGTGGGGAGAAGCTTGAGAAGATGCCTAATTAAATATTAGCTTCACTTGAATCAACTTAAGGAAAAAGACTTGGATACATTTTCTAAACTTTGGATTTGAATATTAACTTAATTATTAATAAAGTTTTATGAAGTTCTTTTTCATATGAATTTCTTAAGTGACTTTAATATAACGAATTGCAATTTTTCTTGGAAGAAATAGAGGATCAAAAAACCTTAGAATTAATTACTGAATATCTTTACATCTTTAACATTAACTGGATTTGTTTTGAATTTTTCTTAAGTTAAACTATTATGTTTAGAGAACTAAAATATGGAAGTCTAAAAGTTATATTCTTTACCTTAAGTCATATTTTTATGTAGTAGAGAAGTTACTTGAGGACAAGTAACATGTAAGTTTGGTTGATTTTGATACACAAAAAATATATGCATTTTTAGACCCATATTTTGTACTTATTTTTGGTGACATTGCACTTGAATGGAAGGTATTTTGATGATTTCTTGCAGGTTGTTGATTTTTAGGGCTTAATGCTAAAAGGAAGCAAAAAGGATAAAATTTGGAGTCAAAATGACGTTTTTAAGGAAATACTCAACGCTGGCATTGTCAAGGTCAACGCTGATGGCGCAGAAGAACCCAAAGGTGGAGAATTTTTACTCAGCGTCGACGACGCCAAACTAGCACCGATGGTTCCAAAGGCGGTTCAGACCCCGTTTCTAGAAGGTTCGATGTATTTGGATAATTTTTGAAGAGTTTTTGGAGGCACCTCTTGGAGAACCGACCTTGGGCTTTATTTGAGGCTGAATTTCATCAGAAAACGGGCTCCTGTACATTCATTTTTTGCTCCACAATGTTCCACCACACCACATTTTCATAATCCATCTTCATTCCACCACTATATTGAGGTCAATTAGTGATTTTGCTGTCATAGTTTAGATTTTTTGTGTTGAGATTTTGTGTGAAACTTTTTGTAAGAGTGTTGGAGAAGGAGAAAAGTGAGAGGGTTCTTCTTCCTGCATTTCTAAGGAAAGGCTACAAAGGATTTGCTTTGAGAAAGAGTTCTAGATAAGTTCGCTTTTCTAAGGAAAGGCTACAAAGGATTTGCTTTGAGAAAGAGTTTCAGATAAGTTTGTTTGTTTATTTATTGTTGTATGAACTTTCTTTTATATATGAAATTTGTGTTTTGTCGCATCTTTCTCATGAAGTCTAAGTAGTTTCCTCTATATTTCCTCCTACTTTGAGACATGTTTAGAACTTTTATAAAAAGTTCTTAAGAGTTGTGAAGAAATAAATTTAGTCCTTAATTGGAAAAGATGCCAATTTATGGTAGCAGGAGGAATTGTATTAGGACATAAAATATCAGAAAATGGTATGAAAGTAGATCGCGCTAAAATTCAAGTGATCGTTAATTTACCTTATCCAACAAATGTAAGAGAAACTGAGAGCTTTTTAGAATATGCTGGATTCTACAGACAATATATTAAAGGCTTTTCAAAAATTTTCTAAGCCTTTATGTCATTTATTGGAGAAAGATGCAATTTTTAATTTTAATGAAGTGTGACTAAAAGATTTTGAGTTCTTAAAAAAAATTAGTCACTGCACCAATTATAGTTTCACCAGATTGGGAAAAACCTTTTGAACTGATGTGTGATGCTAGTGATTATGCTATTGTAGCAGTTTTAAGACAAAGATATGACAAAATTTTTAAAGTAATCTACTATGCTAGTAAATCTATTAATGAAACTCAAATTAATTATATAACAACTGAAAAAGAGTTATTAACAATAATATATGCGTTTGATAAATTTAGATCATATTTAATTGGGACTCATTGCGTAGTCCATACAGATCATTCTACTATTAAGTAATTAATGAAAAAGAAGGATGCTAAAGTAAGACTTATAAGATGGATTCTTCTTTTGCAAGAATTTGACTTTGAAATAGTAGATAGAACAAGATATGAAAATCAAATTGCTGATCATTTGTCTTGGCTTGAGTTAGAAAAACTTCTCTGTTTTGAAAAAAAAAATTAATAAGCATTTTCGAGATGAAAAACTATTCATTATTAATGAGTGACATGTTCTGTGGTATGCCGACATTGTGAACTTTCTTAACAGAAGAGGAAATTTATTTATGAAGCTAAGACTTATGTTTGGGATGACCCATTTTTATATAAACAAGGAAAGGATCTTGCTACTCGAAGATGTGTACCTTTAGAAGAGACTTATGAAATTATCCAAAAATGTCATAATTCTAATTTGGGGGACATTTTGGTTTTAATAAAATAACATAGAAAATTTTATGATCTGGATTCTATTGGCCTACTATCTTTAGAGATGTTAATGCTTTGTGATACATGTCAACAAGTAGACAATATTTCTAGGAGAAATGAGATGCCCCTCAATTATATGTTAGAAGTTGAAATATTTGATGTTTGGGGATTAGATTTCATGGGACCATTTATATCATTATTCAAAAATTTATATATACTGTTAGCAGTAGACTATGTATCCAAATGGATAGAAGCTGTTGCTTTACCTCAATGTGATGCTCAAAGTGTTGCAAAATTTTTGAAAACAAACATATTTTATAGATTTGTGATGCCGAGTGTTATCATAACTGATGGGGGATGTCATTTCAGAAATGCCATAATGGAGAAATTATTAAAGAAATATCATATAAACCACAGACTTGCTACTGCTTATCATCCTCAGACAAGTGGTTTGGCTGAGTTATCCTATCGGGAAATCAAAAGAATTATGAAAAAATTTGTGAAGCCAACAAAAATTGATTGGTCAGTCAAACATGACTATGCTTTGTGGTCTTATAGGACTGCATACAGAACTCCTATAGGAATGTCCCCATATAACCTAATATTTAGGAAAGAATGTAACTTACCAGTTGAACTTGAGTATAAAGCATATTCGTCGATTAAAGAGTTCAATTATAATTTGAAAGATGCTGGTGAAAAAAAATTATTGCAAATAAATGAGTTTGAAGAGATAAGGAATGAATCTTAGGAGAGTGATAATATTTACAAAGCAAAGATGAAGATGTGACATGATCGAAGGATTCTTATAAAAAATTTTCAGCCAGGGCAACAAGTATTGCCATGTAATGCAAGGTTAAAATTATTTCCAAAAGAACTTAAGTCCAGGTGGATGGGCCAATTTGTTGTGATAAAATTTATCCTTATGGAGCTGTGGATATTAAAGATCCTAAAACTGAGAAAGTATTTAAAGTGAATGGTCATAAAATGAAAGCTTATTTAGTAGGGGATCAACATAAATTTAACAATTGAATGATGTTGGGTCAACCATAATAAGCACTGGTTACGTCGGGCTATTGAAGTTAAAGCAAGCGCTTTGTGGGAGGCAACCCATAATTATCAGTGTGTTTTGCTTTGAATGTTGTTTGTGTGAGATTAAGAAAATTGGGGTAATATTTTTTAGACTATTATGTGTTAGTATTGATTTTAAGACTTTTTTTAGTGATGTAGACATGCTAAAATGAGAATTTGAATGTTAAGTTGGCTGGTGCAAAATTAAGCATTGGTGCTTAAGTGTCAATATTAGATGCTTAAGCGCGGTAGTTTGCAAAATTCTGATTCTAGAAGGCTTAACCACCAAGAGGTTGACTAAAACGTGCCAAGGCAGTTTTAGGACATGCCTAGGAGTTACCAAAGGGAATTAGGCCTATAAATAGAAGGTTTTAGTGAAAGAATTTCACCCCAGATCACTTTCTCCCATAAAGTCTAAGAGAGAGAGAGATTTTTAGAAGATGTCTTCATGGGAAATGGATTTGGAAAAAATGGAAGAGACCATGAGGAAGAGATTCATTAGTCAAAGTGCACAAGAGATGTACAACAGTTTCTTAGCCATTAGTATTGTTGGAATATCGAAAAAGATCAACAAAATTAAGACTATCATGGCTTTACTGGAGACAAAGGTAATTTAGATTCATGCACATCTAGTGCATATTGGATGGCAATTAAAAATACAATTTAGCCATACTAGTTATATAGAGGAAGCATATAAGGAGATGTATCTTAAACAAAAATGTATAGAAGAAGATACCATCAGAGCACGTCACCACCGTCCGTTTTATCAACTTTATATTTCGATTGCACCAGGGGAGACTAATGAAAGACCAAAATTTGTCCCAAAAAATGAAGAATGGAATTAAGTTCTATGTTAAAGTTTTTTGGTTAGGAGTCATTGTTTAATGTGTTAAGTGTTAAATATTGTTTTTGGAGTTTATCTCAGTTTGTTTAGTGTTTGTATTTAGAAAGAGTTTCTCATCCGAGACTCTTTGGAGTGAAAATTAAGTGTTATATGTATTTGTACTCGTTTGTGAATGAATCTATATGTTTGTCTTTGTGAAAATATGTGTATTTTTTAGCCTCAAATCAAATTATTTATATTAAAGAATTTTAAGAAAAAAGAGAGTTAAGGGAGAGGAAAATAGTCATTTAAGTGTTATGAGACCATTTAGGGGTGGTATACTGATTCCTGGATACTCAAAGCTTATGCCCAATATAACAATAGTTCTGATGGTATTTTTCAGTTATATTTCTTTATTTTGCAACAAAACCAAAAGCTTGATCTTGAAGAAAAATAAGAATTTAACTTTTTAATTTATATATATTTATATTGGGATACACAAGTATATGTATCGTTATCACATAATATGTGACTTTTTAATTAACACCTGAATATCAAACCCACAAAGAAGATTATGCATTATGCACTTTTAGAGAGTTTTTCTATTTTTAGAAAGATAATTACTTAAACTAAAAACAATTTTTGTAGGAATTTAAAATTAAAATATTTTTAGTATTTTTGATATTTTAACGAAATAGTAAAAAGATAACTAAAGTTTTTGTAGAAGAAAAATACTTAATATGAAAATATTATTCTTTTTATCTTGAATCAGTAATAATTATAGGAATTCTGTTGTGGAAGTATGTAAATTGTATTGTGCCAAATAGAAGTAATAATA
Source organism: Phalaenopsis hybrid cultivar (assembly GCA_002079205.1). Taxonomy (NCBI): domain Eukaryota; kingdom Viridiplantae; phylum Streptophyta; class Magnoliopsida; order Asparagales; family Orchidaceae; genus Phalaenopsis; species Phalaenopsis hybrid cultivar. Next base: position 34,144 of record JXCR01149004.1, read on the forward strand.
TTTTTTAGCCTTACTAAAGAAGTTATAAAGAACATTGGCTAATTTAAATTTTGAATAGTTCTGAAGATCGGCTAGACGGGGAAGATACTGGCTCTCACTCTAGAGTTCCCTCGATTCCCTCCACCTGGGGGGTAACATTCTCGTATAAGAACCTAAGACAATAAACCAAGTTGGGGGCTTTAACCTGTCACTTTAAAGTCCTCTAACTCTACACCCATCAACCAATAAACCAAGTTGGGGGCTTTAACCTATCACTTTAAAGTCCTCTAACTCTACACCCTTCAAAATTATTTCTCTATTTATTTTCACTTAATCATATGAATTACATTCTCATTTATACAACCTCATGTGATTCTTCTATTTCCCTATTTATTTGCACTCAATCATATGAACTACATTCTTACTCATACAACCTCATGTGATTCTGCACTCAATCATATGAACTACATTCTCATTCATACAATCTCGTGTGATTCTTTCCAATTGTTGACTGAGACAATACCAGCCACTAAATCATATGAATTACATTCTCATTCATACAACCTCATGTGATTCTTTCTAATTGTTTACTGTCAATCATATGAACTACATTCTCATTCATACAACCTCATGTGATTCTTTCCAATTTTTAATTGAGCAATAAACTAAGTTGGGGGCTTTAACTTGTCACTTTAAAGTCCTCTAACTCTACACCCTTCAATGAATATTTTCCTATTTATTTGCACTAAATTATATGAACTACATTCTCATTCATACAACCTCATGGGATTCTTTCCAATTGTTGACTGACATATGAACTACATTCTCATTCATACCAAACTCATGTGATTCTCCCTATTTATTTGCACTCAATCATATGAACTACATTCTCATTCATACAACCTCATGTGAACCAATTGTTGACTTAGACAATACCAGCCCGGTTCTTACATGTTCTCACAACAAATTTTAACATTATTTCCAAATTTATTTGCACTAAATCATATGAATTACATTCTCATTCATACAACCTCATGTGATTCTTTCTACCTATTTGCACTCAATCATATGAACTACATTCTCATTCATACAACCTCATGTGATTCTTTCCAAATGCACTCAATCATATGAACTACATTCTTATTCATACAACCTCATGTGATTCTTTCCAATTGCTGACTGAGATAATACTAGACCGGTTCTTACATATTCTCACAACAAATGTTAATATCTGGATTGGCCAAATTAAGAAGTAAATGAAGTGTATGAATTTAAATCATCACAATTTCTTCCAACATTAAAGATCAATACTCTCCACAACTTCCATCCAAAACTTAATTATTTATCAATTTAAGAAGAAAGATAAAGAAAACTACTCAAAATCCATGAAAGAAACAAAACCACACTTTAGTTTAAAAGAAGAAATCATTGTCAAACCATCAACAAGTCTCAATTAAAATCAAAAGTAGTCTAAAACAAAAAGATAAAAACTTATCTCAAGTATTTCAATTAAAACCAAAAGTAGTCTAAAACAAAAGATAAAAACTTATCTCAAGTCCTCCACCAAGTCTTGATGTTTTTTTGAATGTCTTCTCTTTTACAATCACTCAAAACAAAGTAACAAAAAGGATAAAGTAAATAAAAAGTGGTTCATGAAAATCTCTCTGAACTAACTCCCCAGAGAAGAACTTTCAAAACTGGCCGATATTTTTAGGACTCTTTTCTAAGTCCTCTTTTGTTTCTTTTATAGTTTTCCAAGTGGTGCCTTGGGATCTCTTCAAAATGTGTCTTAATTCAATTTATTTTCCTAAGAGGTGCATGCTTTCATGATAATTTTTGTCCATGATGGTTACAACCACCTATTAAGCCAATGGGTGCCTCAAACCCTCTTCAAAATTTGTGAAAACTGACTTTACTAGTCTAGTAACTGCCACTGGCGCTTAAGTACGGGGCTCGGCACTTAGGTGCGACCTTCTCTGTTTAACCAGCGCTGGATCTGGCGCTTAGGCGCCAAAACTCTTTTGCACAATTTTTCACCTTTTTTGCTCCAAATTTGATCCTTTTTCACTCCTTTAAGCATTTTTTCCATTGTTACTTGTATCTGCAAGAAAAACACAAAAATACCTTGCATTAAAGCGCAATATCTCAAAAATAGGTAAAAAAATGTGTCTAAAAACACTATATATTTTAGGTGCATCAAAATCCCCCAAACATAAAATGTTACTTGTCCTCAAGTGACACTTCAATCTTTAAAAACGAGTTTCTTTAAGAGTTACTAAAATTTAGATTTAGAAATATAGCAGTCCAATTTAAAAAAAGAGTTACTAAAATTTAGATTTAGAAATATAGCAGTCCAATTTAAAAAAATTTTCTTTAGGAGTTACTAAAATTTAGATTTAGAAATATAGTAGTCTAATTTAGAAAAAAATAATTAGTAAATGGGACCAAGTTAAAGTTTGAAAATTTTTAATGTTAATAACTATGAAACTATGAGTTTCTATCTACTTCAAGAATATTGTAAGTTCTCTAAATTTAGATTTTAGTTCTTTTATTTTCTCTACTAAAAAAATTTATTAAAAAAATTTTACTTATTATATTATATTTATAAGCTTAAGATTTTATCATGTCTTATACATTAAAAAGATCAAATGTAGAACCAGTTTTTGATTAGACACTAATCCTCAAGCTTCTCCTCCGTTACGTTTCTTTTCTTTTTCTTTTTCTTTTCTTATTCTTTTTAATTCTTTTTCTTTTTCATTTCTTATTCTTTTTTATTCTTTTTCTTTTTCTTTTTCTTTTTCTTTTACTTTTTCTTTTCTTTTTCTTCCTCTTTTTCTTTTTCAGGCAAGGATTACTATATCTGGATAAGCCTTTAATGATTTTGAATTCCACTTCTCCTTTCTTAAAGTAAATTCTTTATATAATACTTTTACTTATAGATATAATAATAGTTTTGAAAATAATTTTAATAAAAGAAATTTAAGTGTTAAAAATAAAAGTCTAAATTATCTAAAATTTTCAAAAATACAAATTTTCTTACTAAAGATAGTCACTTATACTAATCATTTTCTATACTAAAAATTTTTAACTTAAAATTTTTCTTCATTACTTAAAATTTTAACTAAATTTTCTTAGTCATTTCTAAAATCAAAATTTACTTCCTTAATATAACTTCATATACATAATCAAATTTTCTTTTAAAATCAAATTCACTTGTAGTACATTTGAGAACAA